>BSBK01004020.1:115000-614635 GCA_027943335.1 Chamaecyparis obtusa
AAATGAAAACTAGTCTAGAATACAAAAAATTAAGCAACCTATGATAAGACAACAACTACAATCATCACTTGATAAAGTGACAAACATACATAACTACACCTTCCAAACCACCAAAATTAAAGACCAAAAATACCATTCCATATATATTTCATTAACAACCATTTTTTTATCTATAAGTACGGTGATCTTACATATGATATTGTAAGTTGAACATTTAATTTCGACCATTATACACAAATTGAGATGCACACCATGAAGCTCCTTTATATTGAACATATTCTATGATTAACAAATTTCAACTAAATAAATATCTATAATTACTTTCCACAATTTAAATCAATAAATACAATTATACATACATACATACATCAATTCCTAAATATAATAATTATTTACTAATCTTATTTTAATATTATTTAAAGCTCACTAATCAAATAAAATAACAATTCTGATTATAAATAATTTGTAATATTTAATCTAGTATAAAATTCCTAAGCAAATCAATTTCTCATGTAAGCAAATAATCTTAATTTTTTTCCAAAAAAATCTTACGAACCAAACATTTTAAGAAATACTTACTAACTTTTGTAAACACTGCATTAGAACTACTAAATAATGAGGAATCATTCCTCTTAATAAAGAATCAATTCCTAAAGTCTTTGATTGGTTGAAAACAAGATTCTTACATAGAATCAAATGAGAAAAAGAATCTGAATTACTTTTGAAGCTTTACTTAAAGTATACTACCGTAATCATAAGGGAACTTTTTAGTATTTGTTTTGTTACTTTAATCACGAGGGGCTTTAGTAATTGTTTTATGGAATTAAGAGGAGAGCTTAATAAAGTAAGAAAGGTGGGGTGTAAGAGGGTTGTTAGCTGTGACGTGATAATGAAAAACAATTGGTCCCCCTCACCTTTACTCAAATTTTATGAAACTAATGTGATTACATAGCCATGGAAAACAAGAGAGGAGTTAAAAGTTAAGTAGAACGCCTCATGTGCACATAGATGCGAGTAAGTAATAAGGGAAAATGCACTTATTTTACTCCAAAATCTTGTGAAGTATATCCTTAAAGTTTATGGAAGGATTAAAGGTGTACGCCACTGCACACAGTCAGTGCATGAATAGTTGGAATCCACATGTATGAAGGACGAGCCAAGTAGAGGAAGGAGGTTCAGCGCTCAAGAAATGCAAATTACGTCCAATCAAAATGTCACATGAGGGTGGATAAGGCTAACAGAATGGCTAACACTTCAAATATTTTAGGGTAATAAGGCTAAAGCCCAAAAAATCCCAATGGTTTCAGTGGTATTGCATAAAAGAAACACTTTTCAAATAGTTGCACAATTCCTAAATTATTCAAGTAGGTGTGTCAACTTCGTATACGCCTAACAACACAAGTAGCAATAGCTCATGAGTGGTGTGAGAAACCTCTCTTTCAAAGGAGGATAGAGCTTTGGATGTACAAAATATTTCTGTTCACTCTCTCTCCCTCTTAGGTGGTTGGATAAGTTAAATTGAGATATTTCCACCTCAACCTAAGGGAGTACATTATGAGCAACTTTGGGATATGATCCACATCCCCTATACCATACCAAGAAATAGCCAAAATGTATTAACTATTATTTAAAAGCTTTCTAGGGGTTTTTTTCGAGGTATACAAGGTACATGAGACCCAAATTCATAGATGAAAGAGAACTGTGTCCACATCTTGGAGGAGACGGTAACCAAATCTCCATCTTCACTTATTCTTTGGGTCTTAGTCAAGATGTTAAAGTTGTTACTTCCCAGAGGTGTGACTTTTGATTCACTCTACACTATTTATACTCTGCTAGAACATGGAAGTTCAGGTCCTTCCTTAAAGTGATGAAATCCTTAAGAAGGCCTTCTAAGGTATGAAAAATGATAAATAAAAAGTGTTGGTATTTCTCTTGCACCCAAGTTTACATAAGTGCATGAGATGAGAGGGTGTGTACATAAAACTTTGGAGTCTAGCTAAACATAAAGTGAAATTTAATGTGATTTTTTATCACCCAAAAGGTAAGAGCACAAATCACATAGGTCTTTGAAACATGCCAAACAAGTTAATTTTCCAACTAAACTAACTTTAGTGTAACTAAACTAGTGGAAACAAAGTAGCGTTTAGCAAGAAAACTTGCAAAACTATAGTAAGTAGTTTTGAGATCCATATTAGACCCACAACTAGACCTACAAAATAGTTCTATCAAGTGCATGGACCAAAACCATGAGCACATACATTGAAAGAAAGATATAAAATAGGCAATTGACAGAAATGAAAAATCTAAAATCCAAAAGATAAAAAGTGAAATATTTTGCCACTTATCTAATATTTTTATGTTTAGAATTTTTAACATAAAATAAAAATTGCAAGTGCATAAAATTAAAAAAAGAGTGGACCCTAATAGTGCAAAGGCATTGATTCATAGACAAAAGTGTTAAAGTGTAGGTGGTGACTCATATATGTAGGCGTTGATCTATAGTACCTACAATAATTAGTTAGCAATAGTTTAGAAAATTCCTACAAATAAATATTAGTTAAATCCCTACAAAATAGACTATTTAGGAAAGAACTAAAAATAGGAGAAACAATATATGATTAGTAGATTGAAAGATAAATTCCAAAAATCCTACAAAAAGAGATGTTATTTGTTCACAGGGGGAGCCACCAAAACTCATTCATACACACTAAAATACAATCCCACACTCTAAAATGTACAACATGCAAAACAATTGATTAATTCATCTAGAAAAACTTGTTATTTCTACAAACCTACAAGTTAGAAAACACAAAAATGGTGAAAATATATAGAGAAAATAAGGTTAGTAGTCTATAAATCACATGAAAAACCTAGGAAGATGAGCTAAAATCTAGATGCGAGTGTTAAAAAGTGCATACACTAATTCACATACGCAAGTGCTAATCTGAGACTTGTACTGTAAAAACATAAAAAACTCACAAATTATTCTTAGTAGCTAAGAGGCATGGATCTCACTAGGTGTTCTAAAATGTAGATGATGAGATATGTAATTGAACAACTAAAATCAACATAAATTCAAACCGAGATTTCATATACCTTCATATACCTTGATGAGATAAAGTGGATGCACCCTATACTACTTGATTTTCTCTTTGATTATATGATTTTTGTATGAATATGGGATGTTATATATCAAAACAATAATGGATTCTAAAGTGATTTTAGCACTAGGATATTAGCATGAAAGTCGATGAATTATGAAAGGAGAAGGCTCAAATTTATAAATTTGGTAAAGATGGAAAGGATGGTCAAGATTGAAAGGCTATTTAGGGATAGGATTGAATGTGAGGAGATGACTTGGATTGAAATCGTAGTCTTGGAAGAAAACTTCTCATGGGGAAGACAACAAGGTATGTTCACACATATGTGAGAAACTTTGGAAGAAGGTGAGAGTGACAAGTGGAGACAAATATGGAAAAATGGAAGAGGTGTAATAGAGGAAATGTGACAAGTAGATAAAAGATGAAGTAGTGGGATTTCTATGGAGGGGAGTTATCATTTCCTGCATGTGTGAGAAAAATATATATTTGGTCACATGTTGAGTTGGAAGAGTTAGACGAGTGGAAAAGTAACATGTGCATGTGACACAAATCACATTTGTGTAAGAGGATGAAATTATAATTAGAATAAATGGTCACATGTGCGAGAATGAGGTATTTAAATTAGAAGAAATTTTAATAAGGTTAGGAATCAATGTGATTAATTAAATAATCAAGAATTAATAAACTAATTAAGAATAAGAAGAAACAAGGAATTAAGTCAAAGTTAAGTTCGATTAATAGTGATTAATTAAACTTTGGGAGGAATAGTTAGAAAATTTTATTTATTTAAAATTAATTAAACATTACAAGAATAAAGGTATACTATTATTTAGTAATTAAATTAATTACATTGGTAGATGAAGATAATTAATTAATTAAAATAAAATTAATTATTAGGCTTAGAAGAACAACTAGTGACACATAATTAATAAATTTTCATGATCAAATTTAGTGTGTTTGTGCTCTCTACTTCCTTCCTACAAGGGGCTATCAATTTTATCTATATGATATTGGATGTACTTCTTGGGGGTAATTATGTTGAGACCATACATCACATGTTGTATCACTTGTACATGATTTGTATCTCTTTTTTGGAGATAATTTTTTTCCCATGGGATCATCTATGAAAATACAATAATTTTTCTCCTGAACTTGCACTTAAGGGGGTTTTAATTTAAACATCATCAACATGCTAATCTTACTTAGTCCTAGTAGGCATAAGTTATTTTGTAACTCATCATTTAATATTATTCATATGATCAAGTTAGTTATCATGTGTGCCATTTATAAAGATATATGATAGCTCATTATTTAATATATGATTGAGGGAATTATTATATTTCATTATTCATTTAATGTTTGTATAAAGGGTAGTTTTAATCCTACCTCATCACCTTGGCTATATAATCAAGTCTCATTTGTACATTATGAAATATTAATTCAACATCGATTGAAGCATTTAAAATTATCATTTTGATCCAATCATTCATTAAAGCTTTAATATTGCAACATTCTCTTGTGGTTGACATCTTTCTTGGTTGATCTTCTAAGTTCCCAACTTTGTGATGGGTTCTCTATCATTCCAACAACAATCACATCCTCCAAAAAGAAAACTTATAAATTTATCCAAGTAATTAAATATGTGGAATGAATAAACCACAAGGGTTGGCCAAATAATATAATCATTGTCACATATAACGTAAAAATATTGAATTAAGAATTGCCAAAGTTCAACATATACATAAAAAATACATAGTCAAATAGCACACTATCAATAAAAAACATCATTGAAAAATCATATGGTTCTATCAAAATTTAATATCAAGTAAGACATGTATGTATGTATGTATGAGAAGTTAAATTAGAAAAATAATAATTCCACCAATCTATATAAAAAAATATTGAATGTGTATATGTATATTTGTACATACATACATCTATGCATGCATATATACATACTCACATATATATGTGTGTATGTATGTATACATACATACATATACACACATGTAGGTATATATTTATGTATACATGTAGATGTAAGTGTATACATATGTATATATGTACATGCAAGTATGTATTTATATATACATGTAGATTTAAGTGTATACATATGCATATATGTACATGCATACACATACAAATACACATGCATACATTTATGCATGTATACACATGTATATATGTATGTTTGTATGCATGCATGCATGAATGTGTTATTTTGTCCATATGTATACATAAAAAGATAACATTTTTACCTTGTCAAATTTAAAAATGTTCAAATTTAGTAGAAAAAAAAACTATAAAAATGTATTAACAAAATAACCAATAAATCTCACATTGTTAGCATAGGCCTACATTTAACTTATCTAATATGAATAAATTCCATTGTTTAAAATTCTAGAAGGGCACAAAACTTCTACAACTCGGCCACAAGTGGCATGGGGGTGTTTGAGGAAGGGACTAAGGATGGAATGGGGGATTTTGAGCACCCTTTGGTGTTTGTGCCTTCAAGGAATCGAAGGGAGACTTCTAAGGTGGAGACTATGGGTGGAGCTCATGTGGGACCATATTTTAGGAAAAAATTTATTGGTGAAGGCCCCCCTCAAGAGAATAAAACATTGATAGAACTATTTAGTGCCAGATTGAAAGGTAACTCTATTTCTCCAGCTTCCCACTCAATTGATCCTATGATTGGGTCTTGTTCTATTGAGGTTCTAGATAACCTAGTTGATAAAGGTATTTCTTTGATGGAGTTCTCTTTGATTGGTAAATTTTTTGGGCCTTGACCCAATATATATTTAATTCATCTATGGCGTGGAAGTGGAAAAAAAGGGCTCAAATTGATGTCCTATCCATAGCCAAGGGTTTTTTTCTTTCACTTTCACTCCTAAAGAAGATTTTTTGGCGGTTTTGGTTGGAGGAATATGGATGTTTGGAAAGGCTTCTCTAGCTTTGGAATGTCAAGAACCTGAGTTTTTTCCCCTTGGATTGGGTATGATGTTTCCTTGATTTTGGTTAGGCTCCCCAATTTACCCTTATAATTTTAGGATGAAGAGATTTTTAAAGGTATTGTGACTTGTTTTGGGGAACTCATATCTATGGATTCAATGATGGAGACTCTAAAGAGACTGGTTTATGCTCATGTTAAATATAAAATGGTTATTAATTGGTAGAAAACAACTTTATACATACATTAGAATACCAAAATATTAATCCTTAGGCCAAATATGAATTGTATAACCCAAAAGGATGAAGGGATACAAATGAAATATCTAGATAAAGGAGGGATTTAGAGTATTCCTAATGTGGATGAGAAAAGAAGATTGCAGGAGATATATGCTAATGACTAAAGAGATGATTAACCAACAAGATATAATAAAAATTCTATTCCAAATATATCAAGGTATATGTAAGGAATGTGTGCACCTAAAAATGAGAAAGGAAGAAGACACTTGAAGGCTGAGTTTTTGTCTATACAAGTCCTGAAATGACCCAATCACTGAACCTAGCAGTCTGTAACTTAAAATTTTGAAATTGGTAACTCTCTATTATGCTCCATGAACATGTCAAACTTGACTCAACATGTATCGGTATAGGTCAAACATGAGGAAACCTATACCGAGAAAGGATTAAAATCTAAAGGTCTGAGGACTGCAATCAATATCACATCTTCATATTTTCTCTTCCGAATCCAGAACTCTATGAATCTGCACTTGCACAAAAGAAAAGGGGCGATTTTTTGGGAAAAGCAGCTTTCCTTGGTCAAGCCCCTATAAAAAAAATTAACCTTTAAATGCAATTGAAAGTACATGAGGCAATGTAATCTAGATTTGAAACATAAATTACCTTATACCTCAATGATGCAATGCCGCTTTGGAGATGATCATAAGTATTGATGCAATACCTTCGACTCCACAAAAACCCAATGGGAAATCATGAAACTAAACCCTTAAATGATAAATTTTGTATTTTTCCAAAATGTTGGATAGATGAACAAGACTTGATTGAATGTAGATCTCCTTCCTTAATAGAAAACTCCTTTGCCTCCTATGGAGAAAGGAAGCTATATCTATAGAAGTAAATACTTGAACTCTTGATGGAAGATGGATGAATGCATTAAATTATTGATTTATTGAAATCCTTAAATGTAAAATATATTTATTGTAGAATTATTGTGAACTTGAGATGTGAAAATGAGAGGAAGAGGTCTCCTTTTATAGCGATTTTGGGGTCAAATTCATGAAAGGTCCACCTCGGGAGGTGGGAAAAATAAAATAATTTGCATTAGACCTTGAAACCCACCAAAATTAACCTCTTAGGGTATAGGTCTCCCCAAGAGTTAACTATACTTGAAAAGATTAATTTCCAGGTAAATTGTGAAGGGATTGAGAAGCATTTAGAGTTTTAGATGAAAAATGGAGGGATAAGTGGGAAAATAAATCATAAAGGATAAAATGGGCCCAAGAGGGAAATGAATTATGTGAATGGAGGGGTAAATGGGAAATTATGTATAGGAATTAGAGCCATTCTCAAGTTTTGAGCAAAAAATATTGATTTGGAGAATGCAAAAGGGCTAGAAGAATGTGAAATCAATGTGGGAACCCATAAATGGTTAAATAGGGATAAAAATGAGCATATAACAAGGGTGGTTAATTTTTAATACTATACATTCAGCCCCTGTTTTATCAGGAATATGAATCCACCTCATGTTCATGGTAAAGTAGAAGAAAGAGAGAGAAAGATGAAGATCATGTGAAAAGTGCACAGGAGCCATTGGAGTGTTGCTCTCAAATTGACTCACTTGTAATTGATAAGGATGAAGCATTGCACAAAGTTGCTGAAAAGAGGTAAATTCAGTAAGTAAAATCTTATCTCTAATATCCTTTTGCAGATTTGAAATAAACATGCGTTGAATATCCATATCAAGAACATGATAAGAAATCTGAGTATAGAAATCCTTAAATCTACCAATGAATTCAGCCAATTTTTTCTTAGTGTTTTGTTTACAATGCATCAAATCAGTCAATGGCCCTTGCGGACCAATGTTATTTTGTAATTATTGAATAAAAGCATTGGAAAGTTTTGGAAAAGAGTCAATAGAATAAGGAGGAAAGGAACAATACCATTGTAAGGCCTTGTCATGAAAAGTTCTAGCAAACAACTTGGCTAAAATCCTATGGTCATGAGAATAGTCACTACAAAGGATTTGAAATGTTTTAACATGAGTAATAGGGTCTCCCTTACCATTGTAATTCTCAAGACGAGGCATATCGGCTTGCTGAGGAATAGGAGAATGAATGATGTCTAGGGATAAAGGACTTCCCATGTCACATGTAGGAATGCAAAACTTGTTTTGAGTCAAGGATGCAAGTTGTTGTTGTAAAGATGACACAGTTTGAGTCAAACTAATGATTTTTGAATCATTAGAGGAAATAGGAGGCATAACAACATTAGAAACACTAGGTAAAGTGTATGAAGCGGCCGGAATGGAAGACATAAATGGAGGAACACTTGGAACCACAGTTGGAAGAGGATTAGAATAAGTAAAAGGAACATTATGATAAGATGGTTGTGATGTAGGAAGGGACACAGGAGGAATACTCATAGGAAGAGAGAGAACTGTCATAGTCACCAAAGGAGGAGTATAGGTAGGAATGATAGGTAAAGGAATGAAAGGAGGTTCCACACTAGTAATAGGAGGAGTGAATCCTAAATCTTGAGCTTCTTGAGCTAAAGGTTTAACATTTGAATGCACGAGATGAGTAATACCACGTAGGAGATTAACACCTTGATCATTATCATGAAGGAATTTCTTAAGAGTCTCTATAGCTTGAATAGAATATTTATTATGGTTTTCTTGAATAAGCCAATTACCTATTTTATCAAGCTTAGTTGAAATTTTTTTGACTTGTTCAGGAGGAACTCTTAAAGCATCATCTTCATCATGAGATGACTAAGAAGAGTTTTTCTCCATAGTAGGGTTGGAATCATGAAGAATCAAATTTCCATCTAGGATCCTAAGGAAAGGAGAGGAAGACTTAGGATCAAAGGCACCCATAAGTCTAGGACTTCGTCTAACCGAAATATTATAGGTAGGACTAGAAGTAGTAAAGCTCATATACCAATGCAATGCAAATGAACTAAACTTGGAAAACACAAAGCATGAACAAATGAATGTTTTTGTATTTTGATTTTATATGAGATGCAAACACATAAAAGAAATCTAATACATGCAAGATCTAACACCATAAAAGAAAGAGTTGTCTATCGTGGGTTCACCAAAATGTAAGATGAAGGTGAACAAGATAATACAAAGGGAAATCTAACACCAAAAAGAAAGAGTTGTTTATCATGGGTTCACCAAAATGTAAGAAAATAAAATGTATGATAACAAATGGTGTGTTTGTTTACTTACATTTAATGTATGAAAATGTGAGGTATTTATAAGATATGGAATTGGAAGCACAAAAATGTATTGGATGTGTGTGGGGAAATGTAAGATCTACTCCTTAATACAAATTTCCAAGGGAGAGATCCAAATTGATCAACCAAAATAGAATGGTTAATGCATAAATGAATCAATCAATGAAGAATATGAAGAAAGGAGAAAACCTTGTATTCCGTTATAGAAATATATATTAGAAGCTTGATTGAATTGAAGACAAATACTAACCTCAAAATAGGACTGATCTGGAAAATGATGTTTTCTGATGTCTGTGTTTAGTTTCAGGAAATTCTGCAACCGGATTTGGCCTGGAAATGTAGAAACAGAGAAAACCCAGAAATCTTCTATCTTTCTAAGCAAGGTTGTCCTTGAGCTCAGGACAGGGGTAAGATTTTACCTCGAGGTACAATTTTACCCCAAAAAGTCATCCTTGACCTGCACTGCTCTGACAGAAATTCTATTCACGGATCTTAGAAGTTCACCGAAAAGGGTACTCGGATCTGTACTGATATTCATTGTCCCGCAACCTGTACCTACAAGAAAAAGGGTTTTGTTTGTTGGATGAGGGGGTTGCCTTAGTCAAACTCTGGTTTGTAATCAACCTTGAAATGTAATTGAAATTGCAATATATAAACAAAGTAAATGGAAGTATTCACCTTGCTTATGTTGGAATCCTTTTGGAGGATTCAGATCCTTGAATCCATAAGTATGGAAGCTCCAAATGAATGTATAATTTCATGTAGGATGTCTCAAATCAATTGCATTAGATCTTCAACACCAACCTTGAATGGATCTTGGAATAGGAAGAGGCTTGAATGAATGTGGATGGAGAAATCTTCAACAAGAGGGCTCCAAAGAGATTGAATCCTTCAATGGCTATCAATGGATCTCCTTGATGAATACTTGAATGCTTGAATGCTTTCCTTCTTGCTTGCTTGATGATTGCTTGATCACTTGATTTCGCTTGCTTGATTGTGGATATTTGTGGATGTGAAAATGAGAGAGGAAGGCTTCCTTTTATACTAGTCTAGGGCACAAAATTCTATAGAGGCTAACTTAGGAGAATTAATTTCTAATTAAGCCTTAACCCCTAGAAATGGACCTAGATTTTAAATATAATTTAAGAGTTTACCGTTCTGAAATCCGAAACAGCTGACCCGAAAGCGAGAAATAAAACTTTCTGAAGCCCAACATCTCGAAACCTTGAGAATCTAAATTTTGGACCCGGGGTCAAGGTTGAGGTCGACTCTGACCTAGGTCAAAGTTGAGGTCATCCTTGACCTAGGTCAAAGTCGAGGTCGACCTTGACCCAGAAGGTCATCCTTGACCTTGAAGTCAAAGATCTCAGTTTCTTAGGATAGAGTGCCGGAAAGAGGCTGGAAACAGGTGGAGAGAAGTAGAACATGGGAAAAGCTAGATCCAATCAGAGACCCATTCAAGGCACTTAACATGACCCCAGACCACTTAGAGGGTAAACCAGTCCTAAATGGAAGTGCTTCCATTTTCTGACGATACATAGGGGAAATAATTTAAATAAATTAACATAAAATATTATTGGTGAGTGACTAAGCCACTCAGAGGGCTACTATAATAATAAAATAATAAAGCAACCATATGCATCACCATAGGCCACATGTAAAGATATAAAATAAAGCAAGCATAATATACGGTATCATAATTAGTAAAGTAATGTCACATACATGTAAATGAAATATACTTGTCAAGGAAAATAAAATCATATTTATTCTAATAAATAGTATCAAGAATAATAACTACTTGTAGACACCTAAAATCTTTTAGAAAATAAAGTATTTTTATTTTTTGAAAAATCCCTGATGACATCATCATTTGTTAATTAATTATTTATTTAATTAATTAATTTATTTTTATGTCATTAAATCCCTTTACCTCAATTAAAAATATTTAATTAAGGAATCCCTCCCAAAAATGTTTAAATCTTATTTAAACATTATCTCCTTAATTATTAATTATTTAATTAATAAATTGACCAAAAATCTCAAAATAAATTATTTATTTATTTTTTGCCCAAAACTTGGCCAATTTCCTTAAGACCACTAACCTCTTCTAGAATCTTCTAATCCTTCTTTAATTTCAATTAAAGACTAATCCCATCATTTCCTAACCCTAATCCCAACTCAAAATATTTAATTAAGATTAAATATTTAATCCTCATATTTATTAAATTAATTTTTAATAAATATTCTCAAACCTAAACCATTTATTTCCTAAAATCCATATTTATCCCAAGGAAGTTCTAGACTCTTCTAGAAAGTCTTTATCCTTGTCCCCCTAATCCTAATCCTAATCCTAATCCCCCCCTAACCTTGTCACATTCCTTAAACAAGGTTAGCCAACTCCTAAGCTTAACCCAAAGTCAACAAACTTCTAGAAACTTCTCTTACATGCATTAAATGCATTTAAAGCCTCCTTATCCATCTGACATGATTTATGATGCATTTAAGAAGCCCCTCACCCCTTTTCTTACACCCTTTGACCTTAGGCACATTTCCCAAATTGTGCATATCCCTCCCATCTTTCAACCCAATGCCCTTATAACACTTGTCACAAGGAGGTGGCCCTGAACTAGCACAATCCATGTGCTCCCCTTTGAAAGAATCTTAGCCCCTCTTAAGGATTTTGATCCTGGCCACTCATTCCTCCTTCCTAAAGCCTATAAGTACTCTTCATTTCTAAGAGCAAAATACCCATTCACCTTTTATTTCAAGCAATGTTATAATGCTAGAATAGCTCTAAATCATTTAGATTTCATACTAATTGTTAGTTTTAATCATTTTCAAGCATTTTTAGCTCACATCTTAGCATAGAACTAATGGATTAACTTAGTTTAATTCTTGTTTATGCATCATTCTCACATCTATTTTGGGTTCTAAAATCTACTTAATCATACTAGTTGCATAAATCTTGATTTCTTGAAGCCTTAGGGGCAATTTTGGGTATCCTACCCAATATTGTGTCATTTTTGGGGTGTTCATGAATCTCAATCCATCTTAGCATGCATTAGAATATGCTCCAAGTGCTTAGAGAGCACACCCACATCCCCTAAGCAAGAGCAAATCAAACAGTGTTTGGGTGCACCTGTTTAAGCTCTATTTGTGGTGGCTTAGCTTAGATGTTTTTTTTTTGAATTGATATAATGTTAGATTAAAACCTAATGTTTGCTTGTCTTAGCCTTTCAAAATAGATACAGGTATCCTCAAAAGCCTTGTCCACATTCTAGCATGCCCCGGTGGGACCCGCTTCACGGGTTCTTTGCAAACATTCTGATAGATTTTGGAGTGTTTTCAGATTTTTCAAGCTTATAGGTGGACGGAACACTTTGAATTCTTCTTCCTCTTCTTGTCTTTATTCTTCTTCTATTCTGTCTACTTCTTCTTCTTCTTGCGGGATCTTGGCCATTTTTCTCAAAAAATAATATAATCCATAAGGAAGCAAAATCATACACACCTTGTTTTAGTGCTTAAAATGAACCCCCAAATCATTCTTGAATGTGTTAAGGACTAAAATTTGCAAAATTTGTTCTAACAAACAAGAAAAATCAATCAAAACATTTGCATCCTTGCAACATCAAGGTTTTAGATGCTTTCATGCAAAAATTAGGAATATTTCAAGTTTTGGGTACTTTAAAAAAAAAAAAGAAGAGAGAACCTCAAATTTGCATCTCATTTCTAAAAACATTCAAAATCAATCCTAAAAGTGCATGCAAAAGTTCCTAAAATCAATCCTAAAAAACTTTATTTTTATTGAAAACTAACTTCATTTTGCAAAAATCTTGAATGCCTTCTTTTTCAAATTTCACGCATCAAAGCTAAATTAGGAACTTGTCTTTTGGAGCTAAAAAATCAAAGCAAAGGTCAAAACAAATCTTGAATGAAACTAAAGGAATGAAGCTAAGTCCTAAGAGTCATTGTCATTTTGGAAGTCAGACACAATCTTGAATGATCTAAATTGGAAAGAAAAGCATCCCTATTCCTTCTTCTTTGAATTTCAGTTCAAACAAACTCAATCTTGAATGATCTAAGGATAAAATGAAGCTCTTTTCAAAATTTCTAAATCAACACGCAAATCTCAATCTTGAATGTTCAAAGGAAAGAACTTGCAATCGCTCAAATCGCTTACCTTTTGGAGAAAGAACAAATCAAACTCTAAGCACTTGTGTCTTCAAAATTCACGCACACTTAATTCAATTTGGGAAAAGAACAACTTGCTTGATGTGCATTTAGGAGTTTTTCAATTCTTGCAAAATCCTTGTTAAAGTAAGCAACATAGAACATTTGAACTTGGAAAAGTTCACTTGTTCTTCTTTTAGTGAGGCCTGTCTAGGGAGAAAAGCGCTTCCTCCTCAGAGAACGACCTCAAACCGGTATCCCCCCCGGCTGATATATAAATAAAGTGAAGGCAAAAAGTACACACTTATATCTCCTAATCCACGGGCGTTTTGTACCAAATGCAAATGTCTGGGGATGGTAAATATTCCTCCCCTAGCGTTGTTGGCTAGGCTCTTAAGTGAGTCACAGGCGGTCAACATAACCGGGTATGGAGACTCCACGGAACTATTAAAAACCTGATAAAATAGAGGCTACCCTATCTACATCTGAAAGTATCAAAATCCTTGTGCAAGGACTGATTCCAAGGGGTTTACCGGGTCGCCTCAAGATTACTCACCATTTGTATTCCCTTCTACGGGGTACCAAGCTGTGGGCAAGCAATTTCGATACTCACCTTCCTTAGATAGATCTGCTTGAAGTGCTTGATAGTCAAATACTCCGTGAAAACATTGTTGGAACATACACTTTCAAAGCTTTATCAGAGTCAGTTATCCTGTTTGTATCCCACAAGGTTGCTTTGTCCCTTGTGGAGATTGCTTTTCCAAAAGTCTTGTTTATCTATCCTTTTCCATTGGGAAACATCAAACTGATCAACAAACCCAGTTCGAGATACTCAGAACATTTTTCAGAGAAACCCTTGGAATCAGATATCCAAAAGCCATTTTGTCTCAAACCAACTATCAGAAATTTCCCCAAAGTTATGCCCAATTTGATCAAACATCCGAAAGCCAAGTTGACAAAATCCAAAGACTATCAAGAGAAGAAGGTTGTAGAGAGAAACCTTAAGAGCCATCAATCCTCTATCCAAGCAACCCAAGCAAAAGAGAAGCATCAAGAAAAGCTTGATAATATTGGCTATAATGCAAGAGTCAAATAGTTTTCCTACCTATTCCAAGTGAACCATCGCTACATCAATCTTGAAAGAGAAGATTAGCTGGATCCATTGCATGTCCCATTCTACCTTCAGATCTCAAAATCCTATCTTGGCAGTCCTTCATCCTAGTTTCATCCTTGCATCATCATCAAATCCTTAGTTGCATTATGGAGTCTTTAGTTGCATTCATCATCATCTTCCTAGCAGCATCATAGATCATCCATTCCAGTTGCATCTACATCATCCTTTTAGGAAGAACATTGTTTCATCATCCTTCACCATCTTTCCGTCAGCAATCCACAATTAGAATCCCAAATCCTTGATCCAAATCCAATATCCATCATCCAAAACAGAGTCCACCATCCTTTGCACCAAAATCCAAAGATCCAAATCCATAAGCACTTAGTGTTCAAAACCTTTGAGTTGTTTCCATCCCTTATCCTAAATCAGATATCATCCCCTTTTTGACAGAGCATTGTCTAAAGGAAATCCAACTTGTCCTTGCATAGCCTCATCATCTCGAGCAAGAGATTGGCTTGTATTGATAAGAATCTAGTTGACTGAAGATCATTAGTCTATCCTAGGTTGGCCAAATCCTATCACCGATCCTCCATTGGGAAAAACAACAGCTCATTGTTGACACTTAGTAATCTTCCACCAGCATCCCACCAATCCTCCACCCAATCTTGACCCAAATCAGAGCATCCCATCAAGCCTCCATCATCATCAAGCTTTTTTACCAATCTGTCACCATCTTCCATCAAATCTTTCACCATCTTTGATTCATATCCAAGCATCCCACCAATCCTTGCATTGCATTCTAGAAATTTCATCATCCTTAGAAAGTTCCTTAAGCTTGCATCCATCATTCTTTAGCATCTTTAGGAAACATCTTGCATCCATCTAGCATCTGCATTTCCATGCCTGTCGAGACAAGATCTGGATCTAGGAAGCGAAGGAACATGAATCCTTATCCAATCACCAGCTCGTATGATCCCAACACTTTTACCAGTGTAATGGTAGTCTATGATCCCCAAATACAAACCAGAAATGCATGGGATGATCCCAATATCCCCTCAGCTCCTCTGGCAATAGAAACATTTGTGAATCACCCAAAGAATCCACCAGCAGTCAATACACTCATGGCCCAAAACCAGCAAAGCATGTTCACTAACTTTTCACAAAGGCATACTCCCATTCCACCATATCTCCATCCTCGCATTCCCATAAGCACTATCCAAATCCTAGCACAAGTATACTCTCCATTCATCCAACCATTCCTTGATCCGACCTTGCAAACATCTCAAGAAACCTCTGCCATTCCCCTTCTTCTGTAAGGAAGCTTTGCAAATCCCGTAACACATGCTGTAACACCATCTGCTCCATTCCCTATCATAGGTACTTCATCATCCACCATGGCCGCCCAGGCTCTTGCACAAATCCAACACTTGTCACAAAATCAACTCCCACCTCTCACACAAACCTTTACACAAGAAGTTATGTCATCTTCTATAGGCCAAGCATCACCTTTCACTCTGGGAGGGATGCAATCATGCTTCCCCTTCACTTCACAAGCTTCCACATGCACACCTTTTGTGCCAGGAGGGACGCAATCATCTTTTCCTTTCAATCCCCAAGCTTTAGCATCCACACCATCATTTCAGGGGTCAATGCAATCGTTTCCCTCTTTCACCTAGCAAACCTCTACATCATCTACTCCGGGGGTAGTGCAATCATTCCCCTTTCAAAATCAGCAAACTTCCACATCACCTTTTTCATGGGGAACACAAGCATCCTCTTCATTCTCCCCCTAGCAAGCATCTACCCAAGCACAAGCCCAACAAAATTCCTTCACCACAAGAATGCCTTCCATGAGTTTTTCCAATCCACCATTCATATCCCAAACTCCCATTACATCTACCTTTCAAACATCCACTGCAGCACAATTCCCACCTCACACTGGTTCTCGTTGGGGTCTCACTCAAGAAGACATGAAATCCTTTGGAATACCAACTCACTCTCCTACATTTGTGTTTGCAAACCAACAAGCCACCTTCTCACAAGCAACACAACAACAACCATCTCAACCTCCACCAGATACATCCTTCACAAGCTATCCATTCCCAACACCCAGTGCTTTTCAGAAAATTCCTCCACCTCAGCGGCAAAGTTCCTCCCATTTTGCAAGTTATCTTGCCCAGCCACCCTTAGCTTCAAGATTCCCTACATCAGTTCCACCCTTAAGCAATGCGGGAATGCACCTGACCTATATTGGTCAACCATAGAGCCAAGTTCAGCAAGGACCATCTTATCAACAAGCTGCATCATTCCACCAGCCACCCTCACAACAACCATACTTCCAGTCACAGCAACAAACCCCCATCATTCCCCAACAACAACAAGTTTCCTCCTATCAGTTATAGCAGCAAGTCACCGTCATCCCACAACACCAGCAAGCAGTCCCGTATCCTCCATCGCAATATCCCCCCATGCTACATCAGCAATATCCCCAGCAAACATCACTCCAAAATCCACTCCAATCTACCTATCCCACTGGGCCATCTCCATATCCCACTCCACAATACCCACCTCAAATGGGAGTACCTGCTCAAACACCAATCAATGCTGAGTGGGAAGCCATGAAGAATGCTCTTAAGGAGCTTCAAACCGGTACCGATAGCAAAACATACAAGTTTGAGGAGGTGTGTCCTTATCCGTTTGACCGATCCATTGCCACTATACCTTTCCCCAAGCACTTTGAGACACCTAAATTTGATAAATATCAGGGGAAAGGAGATCCAGTCAACCATATTAAAGAATTCTATATGGCGTGCCAAGAAGTGGCTTACAGTGATAACTATCTCTTATGACTATTCCCTAAAAGCTTGGGAGGAATTGTTGTTGAATGGTTCTACAAAATACCATGTGGGACTATCACGACCTTTGTTGAACTTTTTGAGAAGTTCATTGCCCACTATGCCCACAATGTTGAGAATGAGTTGACCTTGTTAGATCTCTGCAACTCAAAATAGAAAGAAGGAGAAAGCCTATCAGAATACTTGCAACAATGGCAGAACCTTACCACCAGGTTATCATACCAGCCACCTGAAAAACATTTGACCAAAATCTTTATTGATAATCTGCATCCTAAGCTGTCCCACTTCATGAGGATGAATTGTCTCCAAACCTATCAAGATATCAAGAGCAAGGGGATAGGTATTGAAAAGGCCCTCCTAGATGAAGGCACGATCCGACACTTCAAAAATGATGCCCAAAAACCCAGCAATGATAAATCCCGTTACTGGAATTGTAACAAGAACATTGTTACTGATGGAGCCACTGATACCAAGCATGTCCAATTTGTTGTGGCTAGTCCTCCATCAACTCCTGCATACCAACAACAACAAGCGCCCATCTATCAGCAACCTCCTCAAGTCCATTAGCAACCCACACAACAATATCATTCTCAGAATAATCAGCAGCAAGCCCATCAAGCTTATCAAGGTAATCCAAACAATTAGGTCAATGTCGTTAATGTTTCTCCCAAACAACACAAGCCCAGAGCTCAGAAGAATCCAAGAAAGACCTTCACACCACTGGGTGAACCTCTAGATGCTATCTTTCACCGAATGGCCAAGGCCAACTTGATCACGTTTCCACCAATCCAGCCAGTTGATGATACCACTCCCAAGCCCGATTGGTACAAAGATCTTGAATATTGTGATTATCATCATGTCAAAGGACACACTACTTTGAAGTGTATGAGACTCAAAAACTATATCCAAGATCTCATTGATCAAAAAGAGATTCAAGTAGATACACCCGCTCAAGCCTCACCAAATGCCAATTTACAAATCTATCAGAATGTGTTCCCACAACACAATGCTGGGAAGAACCAAGCTAATACCAATCATCCCCAGAATCATGGCAAAGGCAAGCAAGAAGATCACACTACCGCCTACATCAATTATGATAAATTTGTTGGATGTATAACCCAAGTTGAGCCCACAATCAATGCCATCCATGTCAGAGGAGCGGATCGTCAATGTGTTGTTACTACCCGCAGAGGCCGGATCACTATTGTTGGTGCCCGTCCAAGGCCAGTACACAATGCACATAATGCACAGTATAATCTCATAGAACATCTTGGGAACACACCAGCCCAAATATCCATCTTGGACCTTCTCCGCACTTCACCTCTCCATCAGGAGATCCTTGACCGAGCTCTCAAAGAAGGACATGTCCCCACAGACATTAACACCACCCAGTTTGTGACCCTTGTGGGACATCTATCCGTAGCCTGTGCTTTATCCTTCAAAACATCTGACCTGCTAGATGTTGCACTTGACCATACTCTCCCTCTCCGCATCGCCGTCATGGTCAAAGACTTTTCCATCAAATGGGTCTTAATAGATAATGGCTTAGCCTTGAACTTGTGTACTTTGAAATTCATTCAGCAAATTGGGTTCACACAGGCCGATATAGCACATGAAGTAATCACTATCAAAGCCTATGACAACTTGGAGTGTACCTCTGAAGGTACCATTACTTTGCCTATTTAGCTAGGCCCAACAACACAAGATACCATTTGTCATGTTGTTGATCTTGACCTACCATTCAATATCCTCCTAGGCTGACCATGGATTCATTCCATCAAGGCTATACCATCTACATACCATCAGTGCATCAAATTTTCGCATCAAGGCACTGAGGTTACCATCCATGCTGATCCCCAACCCTTCGCATACTATCGTGCAATGGAAGCATCATTCCCTCACTCCACTCATTGTCCTGGAACTAACATTGGTACTTCTATTGCCAGCTCATCCTGATCCCATTGTGATCCAGAAACCATTCTCACCTCCACCCTCTCTTCTATCAAGATCAATAACCAGGGCTGTGGTGAATATAGCCTACATGATGCATTTGCCATAGGGGCCCTCCCATGTGATCCACATACTCAAGGGCGCCCGAGTCACCAAAGCAAGCCTATTGAAGAGCATCATGAAATCAAGAGAATGGGACCTATGAATTTTGAATCCCATGGCACATTAAACAGTCAAGAAATGGATCCTAACATTAATAGGTGGTTGTACAAAGATCCCCCACCACCTGACACTCAACTCCTTGGCTACTTCAAAGATAAATACCCACAATTGCACAAGTACACTACTGAGAAATGGAACTACCAAGGTGGTGGTCTAGGACCACAAGAAGGTGGAAGCAAAGACCCAATTACAGCATCCAAAAACCTACAACATCAGGGTCTTGGCTTTAATACCCCTCGCCTGCATATACAAGGGCCCAATACTGCAACTAGGGGCACTAACATGACTAGCGTTCCCCTCTTGAATAGCCAGGACAACCTCATAGAAATCGAAGATATCCCTGAAGAGAAAGAAATCAGATCCTATGATGATATCTTTGATGATGACACCCTCCTGGGGACTTCTGTCCTCCAACAACTTGCCATCAATCTCATAGAACTTCCCCTCATTCACCCTCAACTCATAGATTGGGACCAACCAAGCATTGCACACATCAATGAGTTCCAAAGCACAGAAGCACTCCTAGAATTAATGGGGGCATTAGGCCCATAATTAGTTCATAATTCAGAGTCAACTCACATCTATAAGCTTGACCCAGAAGGATACTTTGGGGAGGAGGCAAGCTTTAGCTGCAAAAGAGAAATAGAAAAAGTAAAACATGAGTCTTTATGTGAAAACCCTTCTAGGGCACATTCTGATTCCAAAATAGTAAAAATAAAGAGCGTATCTTCTAGTGAGAACTTGGAAATTCAAGTGCTAGAAGATGAAGACTTGCCTCTTCCTCCTATCCAGGATTATAGATCAGAGTAGTCACCTATCATCATAGAAGAAACCAAGCCAGTCAACTTGGGTACAGAGGAATGTCAAAGGATCACCTACATTGCGGCCAACATGATAGAAGGTGAAGAAATGGCTTTGATTGTGCTACTTAGAGAATCAATCATAAATTTTGCATGGTCATATGCACACATGCCTGGGCTTGATCCTAATCTTGTCGTCCATCATCTAGCAGTGGATCCTAATGTCAAGCCAATAAAACAAAATCTGAGAAAAATGCATCCAAAAGTTGCCTTATTAGTCAAAGCAGAGCTTGAAAAACTCCTCCAAGCCAAGATTATCAGAGCTATAGATTACTCTGATTGGATCTCTAACATGGTTCCTGTCACAAAGCCTTCAGGCGACATCATAATATGCATAGATTTCAGGGACCTGAACAAGGCATGTCCTAAAGATGATTTCCCACTACCAAATATAGACATGATTGTAGATCTTACAGTAGGTCATGAAATGTTGTCACTAATGGATGGCTTTTCAGGCTACAATTAGATTCATATAGCAGAAGCAGATCAACATAAAACAACATTCACAACTCCATGGGGTACCTTCTTCTACAACATGATGCCATTTGGGCTAAAGAATGCGGGAGCCACATATTAGAGAGCGATGACAGCAATCTTCCATGACATGATCCACAAGATCTTAGAAGACTATGTGGATGATATTCTTGCAAAATCAAAGACACGCCATGAACACCTTGACATTCTTGAGAGTGTGTTTGATCGCATGCAACACTATGGGTTAAAGCTCAATCCAAAGAAATGTGTCTTTGGTGTTACATCTGGAAAGCTTCTAGGTTTCATAGTATCACGACGAGGCATAGAGATCGACCCCAAGAAGGTCAAGGAAATAGTAGAAATGCCTCCACCAAGAACACTCAAACAGCTCAGAAGCCTACAAGGAAAGCTTCAATCAGTGCGTCAGTTCATTTCTCAACTAGCAAACAAGTGCCAACCTTTTACGCATCTCTTATGCAAAGACACAAGCTTCAAATGGGATCCCATATGTCAGGTAAGCTTTGATAAACTCAAGGAGTATCTAGCCAACTCTCCAATCCTAGTACCACCAGTTTCAGGATGCCCTCTCATACTCTACATCTTGACAACCACTACAGCACTGGGGGCACTCTTAGCTCAGCATGATGATGAAAACAAAGAGAGAGCCATCTACTACATCAGTCGAACTCTCGTCAGCTATGAGCTTAATTACTCACCTATGGAAAAAGCATGCCTCGCAGTGGTCTTTGCCACTCAAAAGCTTAGACACTACATGCTCAGTCACACAATTAGGCTCATTTCAAAAGTAGATTCCCTCAAATATCTGTTATCAAGGACAACTCTCACAGGCCGTATGGAAAAATGGGTCATGTTACTTAGCGAGTTTCATATCGAGTACATAGATCAGAAAGCAATCAAAGGGCAAGTCATTGCTGATCAGCTAGTAGAGGCACCACTGGTGGATGCTTATCCCCTAATTATGGAATTCCCTGATGAACACTTATGTATGATCAAAGAACAACCCATGTGGAAGCTATACTTTGATGGCTCCTACACATTACATGGATCAGGGGCAAGAATCCTATTTGTCACACCTCAAGGTGACTACATCCCAAAGTCATTCAAGTTGGGATTTTCATGTACTAATAACATTGCAGAATATGAGGCACTCATCTCAGGTCTCAAAACAGCCATTCAATGGAATATCACAGAACTGCAAGTGTTTGGAGATTCACAGTTGATTATCAAGCAAGTCCTAGATGAATATCAGATGAAGGATGACAAGCTGCTACCCTACAAAGAACTAGTGGACAAATTGAAAGAGCATTTCTTGAATCTACAATTCACATAGATACCTAGACTTCAAAACAAAGCAGCAGATGCAATGGCAACTATTGGATCTTTGTTAGAAATCCCATGCGACGCATCACAGTATGAATTCCTAGTCGAGCAGCTACATACACCAGCTTATGAGAACACCGATGCAAAAATGGTGTGTGTCTTGGTTGGTCCTCAGTCCCTGTGGTACCATGAAATCCATGCATATCTAAAGAATGGTATCATATCTCTCCATCTCACCAATAACCAACACCAAAACCTTATTCGCAGAGCTTCCCGCTACACTCTTGTAGCCAACACCCTTTATCATCGAGGGTATCACAATATCCTCTCTAGGTGTTTAGATTCAAATGAGGCCGTCCTGGCTTTACAAGAGGTCCACGCTGGAATTTGCGGTGCCCATACGAGTGGCATGGTTCTAGCTAAGTAGTTGCTTCGAGTTGGGTATTATTGGCCAACCATGGAACATGATGCTTGTGAGTTTGTTAGAAAATGTTTACCATGTCAGCAGCATGCAAATTTGATTCATGCACCAGCACAAGACTTGTAGCCCATTGCGCCACCTTGGCCATTTTCATGTTGGGGCTTTGACCTTGTCGACTTAATCACTCCCCTTTCCTTGGATGGACACAAGTACATAATAACTGCCACAAAGTACTTCACCAAATGGGTTGAAGCGATTCCGCTCACCCTAACTACTGGTATTCAAATATCCAAGTTCATCCTTTACCACATCATTTGTCACTTTGGCATACCATCTACCATCTTCACAGACCATGGCACCCCTTTTGAAAACCAACATGTGGATGATCTGTGTGCCAGACTCCACATCCATCACCATTTCTCCAGTCCATATTTCCCTCAAGGAAATGGCCAAGCTGAGGCAACCAACAAAACTATCTTGAAAATCCTCAAGAAGGTTGTCAATGATTCTGGTCATGACTGGCACCTCCAAATCAATCCTACCCTTTGGACCTACCGTACTTCTTATCGCACTCTCACAGGCACCACCCCATATTCCCTTGTATATGGTGCCAAAGCCGTTCTGCCGATCGAGGTTGAGCTCCCATCATTGCGAGTCTCCATGAAAAACTACACCACTAATGAAGACTATCGTGTGGCCCGTCTCACACAGCTAGACCTGTTAGATGAAAAGAGACAACAAGTCTATGATCATCTGGTTGCATACCAGAATCGACTCAAAAGGAGTTATAACAAGAAGGTCCATCCTAGACAGTTCCAGGTCAGTGACATGGTTCTCAAAGAAAATTAGAAAGTCCAAGCAAACAGAGAAAAGAAAGGCAAGTTTGAGCCTACTTGGTTGGGACCCTATATTGTCACAGCATGCTTCGGCTCTGGAGCTTATCAATTATCTACACCAAAAGGTGATCCTTTGAATGATCCAATCAACATCATACATTTGAAGAGGTTCTATGCCTGAACCAGATCTGCATATTCAAAAAATCCATAAAAATTGGAAAAAGTAGAAAAATATAAAAAAAGCAAAAAAGCAAAAAAAAAAAGAAAATAATCGTCCAAAGGTGAAAACTTGGCAATTCAAGTGCCTTGGACAAGTATGTTGGTGAAAACCTAGCAAACAGGTGCCATACATAGTGGACCGAGTCATTATCTATCAAACTCCCATTCCCCCCATCCCACCATCTCAGTCCTTTTTCTACCATCCCCATCCCCATCCACCATCCCCCCACATTCCTCTTTTCATAATCCTCAAGCAAATCCACAATCCCACCTATACCATATCTTGTACCCTATCTTGCACATATCTTGTACCATCTCCTGTATATCCTGTATAGCATGATCCTTTCTGTATATCTTGTATAGTGAGATCTTCCTATCCCCAATCCTGAGCTTCTGTCCATATCCGTTGTATATATTTTCCCGTCCATTGTACATATCATCCCACCTTGTTGTACATAACCTTGTCAGTCCTGCAATAGCATTTGATTAGAACATCTTGTCCTACCCAGCCTTGTACTTTAGCAACATCACTTGTCGACTATTCTTGATCACAGTGATTATTCTTTAACTTCATCATTTGCCCAGCGACCAACAACACTCATTCTCTCATCAATCAGCGGGTCCTTAAAGATGTATCTTTCCTCCTATCAAACCTAATCTTCCGCCAAGCACACCCGGTCCGTGTCGATGTATCCTTCCACACGTTCAGACCAATCTTCCCACCATCCCTCAATCCGTCACATCAAATCTCTCTCCTTGGAAAAGGATGTCCTTTTGGAGTTCTCATTTTGGTCTTGGATTTTGTCCTTTGGATCTTGTTAATCTTTTCTGGCTTCTCGTTGTTCTCTACTTAAAGTCGCCACGATCCTTTATATCATGGTGCATTGCGAATGAGGATAATCTGGGGCAAGGTCTTTTTCTTTTTTACTTCTGCCTGTGAGTCAGTCGTGTGTTTGTGATTTCTTCAACATTGTTTCCCCCATGCCTCCTTCGGGTTTCATGTGTGATGCTGGGGCAACCCTGCGTGTCTTTTTAGCGTCAGTCCTATGCAACGTTGGTGACAAGGCCTCGTGATCCCAGTATCCTTGGCAAGTCTCTCACATTTCTATATTAAACTAGGTTATGCTCTCCACATTTACACTTGGAGCTTCCCCAAATCCCCTGCATCTTGCATCATATAGATTAATCTTGCATCCTCATATAGCTGCATCCTGCATTTTGCATTCCATATCATCTTGCATTCACCCATCTTTGCTCTTGGAAGCTTGGTTATTTATCTCCCCTACTTCCTCAGTCCTTCCTTCTCTGTTTTCTTTCGAGAAAATTTCACAATGTTTACTCCTTGCGTTATTTTTTTCGAGGGGGCACAACCCATCATTCCTCTAAATTCTAGCCTTGGGCATCTTATTTTCTTGTCTTTGACGTCATGCCACTTGCGGCATCGCATCAAAGAGGGGCAAAATGTAGACACCTAAAAATTTTTAGAAAATAAAGTATTTTTATTTTTTGAAAAATTCCTGATGACATCATCATTTGTTAATTAATTATTTATTTAATTAATTAATTATTTAATTAATTTATTTATTTTTATGTCATTAAATCCCTTTACCTTAATTAAAAATATTTAATTAAAGAATCCCTCCCAAAAATGTTTAAATCTTATTTAAACATTATCTCCTTATTTATTAATTATTTAATTAATAAATTGACCAAAAATCTCAAAATAAATAATTTATTTATTTTTTGCCCAAAACTTGGCCAATTTCCTTAAGACCACTAACCTCTTCTAAAATCTTCTAATCCTTCTTTAATTTCAATTAAAGACTAATCCCATCATTTCCTAACCCTAATCCCAACTCAAAATATTTAATTAAGATTAAATATTTAATCCTCATATTTATTAAATTGATTTTTAATAAATATTCTCAAACCTAAACCATGGAAATAAATAAATCTTTATTTATTTCCTAAAATCCATATTTATCCTAAGGAAGTTCTAGACTCTTCTAGAAAGTCTTTATCCTTGTCCCCCTAATCCTAATCCTAATCCTAATCCCAATCCCCCCCTAACCTTGTCACATTCCCTAAACAAGGTTAGCCAACTCCTAAGCTTAACCCAATGTCAAAAAACTTCTAGAAACTTCTCTTACATGTATTAAATGCATTTAAAGCTTCCTTATCCCTCTGACATGCATTTATGATGTATTTAAGAAGCCCCTCACCCCTTTCTTACACCCTTTGACCTTAGGCACATTTCTCAAATTGTGCACATCCCTCCCATCTTTCAACCCAATGCCCTTATGACACTTGTCACAAGGAGGTGGCCCTGAACTAGCACAATCCATGTGCTCCCCTTTGAAAGAATCTTGGCCCCTCTTAAGAATTTTGATCTTGGCCACTCATTCCTCCTTTCTAAAGCCTATAAGTACTCTTCATTTCTAAGAGCAAAATACCCATTCACCTTTTATTTCAAGCAATGTTATAATGCTAGAATAGCTCTAAATCATTTAGCTTTCATACTAATTGTTAGTTTTAATCATTTTCAAGCATTTTTAGCTCACATCTTAGCATAGAAATAATGGATTAACTTAGTTTAATTCTTGTTTATGCATCATTCTCACATCTATTTTGGGTTCTAAAATCTACTTAATCATACTAGTTGCATAAATCTTGATTTCTTGAAGCCTTAGGGGCAATTTTGGGTGTTCTCCCCAATATTGTGTCATTTTTTGGGTGTTCATGAATCTCAATCCATCTTAGCATGCATTAGAATATGCTCCAAGTGCTTAGAGAGCACACCCACATCCCCTAAGCAAGAGCAAATCAAACAGTGCTTGGGTGCACCTGTTTAAGCTCTATCTGAGGTGGCTTAGCTTAGATGTTTTTGTTTTGAATTGATATAATGTTAGATTAAAACCTAATGTTTGCTTGTCTTAGCCTTTCAAAATAGATATAGGTATCCTCAAAAGCCTTGTCCACACTACTATATGATTAAATTTAGAAAGACTAGTGATCTTAGATAAACCCTATCTTTAGAGGTTTTAGATAAAGGATCAAATCCCAAGATAAAAATTTTAGATGGATAGTTCTTAAATTTTGGTTTGTTTAAATTTATCTACTATGATATTTTTCACTTTAGGAGGTTGTTATAAGTTTGGATCATTGGATGAAAAAAATAGTGGGTGGGATATATAGTTGTATCTCCTAGTATTTATTATAATATAATTGTATCCCTTAGAATTTATTGATATATAGTTGTATCTCCTAGTATTTATTATAATATAGTTACATAATAACTACCTCGACTTTCTATACACTTCTAGACATGAGAATGTAATGAATTAAGTTTTACATCAAACTCGCCTTGATCTAGGGACCCCACCTTAAAATTTACACAACAACATTTTCTAATTATATAAATGAATACATAGTTTTGAGATAATATATCCTTGAATAACCAAACCATAAATCAAATGGAACTCCCTCAAGTTGCCTCATAGCCCTTGTAAAGGTGCAACTCCCAGTTGAATCCTTGAGTTCTCGGTCCTAAAATCGCAAATCATAGACACCGGGTTATTCAAGACAAAAATCCTCCAAACTATCTCTTGACCCTTAGAAGCATGATTGTTTTTTATCACAATCTCATGAACTCTCTAAGTAACCATCCATACCCAAACTCTTCACCAAACCCCAAACTTGTGTCCAAATCATAACATTCACAACACATGTAAATCTATCAGCAACACCAAGGAAAAAAAGAAAGCATGAAAGAAAAACCAAAATTGTTTCTCATACAAGTACCATCTTAAAACAAAAAGCTATCTTGAGATGGTAGAAATCCTCCATCCTCCAATGCCACTAGCCTCCAAGAATGACCATGTTACACTTTATCCATTTCTAGTTGAGTCTTTGGAGGATTTATCCTCAACATAGGAAAAATTAACATCATTTGATATATAGGCACCAATATGATAATCTATCTTCTATTGGTTAATCAATACATATTGGGTCGATTTCCCTAGCTCTGAATCAAAACAACACAACCTAATCCAACACTTCAACAAATGTGATATGCAAACCTCTTGAAACCTAAGATATTTGGTGTTTCCAAAATAGTTCAATTCCATTGAATAGACCAAGTAATTTTCCTAATATAACAAATGTTAAGAATCTATTAAATATAATCTACTAACAAATCCAAGTTGAATTTAAAGTCTAACTTTTACAGCCTCAAAAAATCTAAACACAATATTCACAATATACTCTTTTTCTTTGATCAAAATATTTTATACAAATAAGGTCTTGCACTTTAATTCATACTCAAGCC
Source organism: Chamaecyparis obtusa (assembly GCA_027943335.1). NCBI lineage: Eukaryota > Viridiplantae > Streptophyta > Pinopsida > Cupressales > Cupressaceae > Chamaecyparis > Chamaecyparis obtusa. The sequence goes on from BSBK01004020.1 coordinate 143,317, forward strand.
CTCCAATATCTAAATACTACTTTTACAGCCTCAAAATATATAAATGCAATATTCACAATAAACTATTTTTCTTTGATCAAAATACCTTATACAAATAAGGTCTTGCACTTTCATTCATACGCAAGCCCTCCAATATCTAAGTAACATTTTTTTTTTAATACTCATAAAAGCCAAACTTAGAAACACATTGAAGCCCATGTGAAAAATTAACAACCAGCACCTAAACAAGCACATTATATCTTCTCCCTTGGAAAACTCTTTTCCTCAATAACAAAAGGAATATCGACTTTATGCAAAACTTCAATGTTCATTCAAAAATATTTTATAAACTAAGTGAAAACCCTAAACTTCTTCAAATCCAATCTCAAGATTACTTCCGCTCTCTAACACATAAATTCATGAAGTTTTGGAAAACTCACGCCTTCTTCCTATGTGCTCCCAGTGTTTTCTCCTTTTACGCCTATGTCTTCATATAACTTCTTCGCAGCTGCAGCACTGCCAACAAATTCTTCTTCAATCTGCCAGGCGCTTCTGCGCTGCACATCTCAATTGATCTGGAAAGATTGAGTTGCCACACTGGACAGAGATATTAAAGACAACCACATTCATGGAAGTTGCACCTTATGATTCTCATTGGGACTACGGTAGAGTAGCATCTATGGCAAGGAAAATCCATTTTAAAGATAGGAATTGGAGTTCAGGCTATCCAGCTTTCCGCCGCAGATTATTCTGATTTCTCATTTAGTGACTATTCAATCAATGCATTACCAAAAGTGGTTTACTCCAACTCATGATGTCATTGATTCCTTTTACACCATGCTTGGATGTCTCTAAATGCTAATGGACTTCTCCATTGCAACAGGTTCACATGCCTAGGTGTTAGAACATGTAAATTAATTATTTGCCAACTTATACTAATGTTGGCACAGACCAAGCAGATTTCATATTAATCATGTGCACCGTCCACAGCCATCCCAGCCTCTCAGCACAGATCAGCCTCCCATTTACCTGCCACCATTAATATTACATCTATCTCTGATCAGCAGTGGTCTTCGAATTTAATATGCATTTGTCCTGTGTTTTACAGAGCTCATATTTGATGAGTTTCACCTCTGTACTAATGTTTTCAACTTGGTATCAGAGCCATGGGAAGAGATTGAAGAGTTTGAATGTATTCTCCAATTTGCAGCTAGCAGCGTGCTGCCTTCTTTCTCAGTTCTTGTTGGCTCTTAGTGTCTGATGTGACTATCTACCAGATTTCTGCTTTGTGTGCTTGTCAAAAGAATTTGCATCATGGTATGAAGCTGGACTACTATCACAGTAGTCAGTCTTTTGTCTGCGTGTGCACGGTTAGATGAATATGGAGAAGTATTCTGCACTAGAAGAATCTGGAGAAATCATGGGTGGTCGTCTAGAAGAATCTGGAGAAGTTTTCTACTGCTAAGTGTTCAAAGCTGTAGAAGGCTGCCGTTCAACGAGTTAAGAGATTACAGAGGTTGCACGAATAAGAAAAGAAGTTGCTAAAGCATGCACAGCTGCCGGAAATTGATCGTGGGCATTAAAAAAATTTAAAAATCAGGAAAGAGGAAAAGATAGCTAGCCAGATTGATCGTATTTGTAAGAGTTGAGATCTCTATTTGAAGTTTGTGTTCGGTGGGACTTCAGAATTTGTGCTGTTTTGAAGTTACAGATTAATAAACCGTAGTTGTCATTTAGTTTGATGAAAGAAAGATCTGCTGCCGCTTGGAATGTGAACTGCCAAATCATGGTAAAAGAGATTGTTCTACTGTGAACGAGGTACTTGCAGTCAAAGGAGAATTTGGTGACGATTCTAAGCTGTAAGTTTTTTTCTCCTGCATATCTATGTGCTAAGTGATGCCTATAGGCTTGGTTTGTGAATGAAATATGGGTGTGTCCAGTATTATAGATTAGTTGGGGGAGTTAGCGTTGATTGTTTTAGTAAAAAAATTTTGAAGAGAAGATAAGCTGGTGTGTTGAAGATTGTTGTCATGGCTCAAAGGTATATTTGAGATGTGTGTTCTGGTTTCGGGTGCAAAGTGTTTGAGTTGGCAGTGAGAGAATTTGTTTGTCTATATGTGAAGGTTATGTTGTTGTCAAGATGTAATCATGTAAATAAAGATTGTTGGATGGATATTCTTCAAGAGAGTGATGATTTTTTATCTCATTGATAGTATTTGAGTGGCTATTGAGAAGAGGTCATTCCCAAACAATGTACAACTATGAAGTCGAGAAGTTTTTCTGGTTAGTGAGCTATGTATTTTGGACAAATGTTTGAGTGTGAGTCACCTTTGGTAAAAGAAAAAACTAAAGTATGTATTGTACCTGATTTGATGTAAGGGGTGCATGATTGGTTGTACCTAACACTCAAATGTTTTTGGTTTACCATATTGATGAATCATGTAACTGAAAAGGGTTCCTATAGACTGGTGAGTATAGTGACTAGGGACTCATGTGTCTTGGTAGATGGATTTCTTTTTATATAGACTCAATAATCAATTTCGATGCAAGGACAGAGGGAGAAAAGCCTAGAGTGATTATCGTATCTCTACAATGATGATTTGTGGTCATTAGAATCAGTGTGTGCTTGGTTTGTGGTAATCCAAAACCACTGGAGTGCAAAGTTTATGGTGATCTTGAAACTATTTGCGAGTGAGGTTTGTGGTTAGCCAAAACGACTTGAGTGCAAAGTTTGTGGTGAGCTTGAAACCACTTCACAATTGCATCGGTTAGGTGTAAGCCATAAAAACCCAAAGTGATTATGATGAGAAGAAGTGTGAAGAATTTGATAAGTGATTGTGAATGGGTGCCTAGCACTTGGCTCTAAGTTGGGACCTATCATTTCTAGATTAATGGCAGGACATCTAAAATAATTTGATAATTAATTTATGGGGCGATGAAGAGCGTAATCATCATATAATGATAGCTTCTTTAGATACTCAAAGTAATTCAACTAATGCATGGTATATTGATTTAGAAGCTAGCCAACATATGAATTATAACAAAAACATCTTTAGCTCTTTAGAAGAAATAAAAGGTGCAAGAATATTTTTTGGTGATGATATTTCACAAGAAATTGAAGGAATAGGTACATTTTCAAATGAAACAAAATGATAATAAACAATTGGAAATAACTGATGTGAATCTTGTTCCTAAGTTGACCAAAAAACTTCTTTCAGTGAGTCAAATAACTCAACATGGTTATAAGGTGGAGTTCTATTCTAATAAGTGTTTAATCAAGAATATTAATGATGGACAAAAAATAGTGGCATCTAGAGTTGAGAATGATGACATATACAAATTTTTAGCATCTTTTGATAAGAAAGCTTATATAACTAGAAGATCATCCTTAAGTGACCTATGACATCAAATGTATGGTCACTTAAACTATCAAAATTTGGCTATGCTTTCAAAGATGAATATGGTTGATGGACTACCATGGATAAAAGAAAACACAAATATGTATGAAGGATGCATGGTTGTTAAACAACAGAGACACTCTTGGAAGGTCTACATGGAGGGAAAGAAAAATCCTTGAGCTTGTCCACGATGATTTTTGTGGGCCTTTTAATCCCACATGAAAGGGAGGAGTTAGGTACATTTTAACATTCATTGATGATTTTTCAAGGAAAGTTTGGGTCTACTTCCTCAAGCAAAAAGATGAAGTATTTAACAAATTTGAAATGTTTAAAGCTCTTATGGAAAATGAAAGTGGAAATAAGATCAAGAAATAAGAACTGATAATGGTGGAGAATATATGAACGATAAATTCAAATCATTTTGTGAGTATCATGGAATCAAGAGAGAAATAACTATTAGATATACTCCTCAACAAAATGGAGTCGTCAAAAGGAAGAATAGGACTTTAGTAGAAATGGAACATTGTATGGTACAATCTAAGGATCTTCCCTTATTTCTATGGGTCGAGGCTATCAATACTACCATGTTTTAAATAGATCCCCCACAAGTTGTTTGCAAAATATTACTCTTGAAGAAGCATGAAGTGGAAGAAAACTAAATGTTATGCATTTTAGAGTGTTTGGATGTGAAGTACATGCTCATATACCAGATGAGATTAGAGAAAATAAATTTGATAAGAAAAGTATCAAGTGCATCTTTGTTAGCTATGATGATCAAAGGAAAGGATATAAATTGTATGATCCTAGTGTGGAAGATATGCTTACAAGTAGGGATGTCAATTTTAATGAAGTGTCCCAATTGTAGTATTTGGTTGTGTTGTGTTTGCTTGTTTTTTTCTCTCACTAGGAACATAAGCGGCTTAGATAACTAATGACAAAGCATGAAAAAAAAATTATAATCTATTTGATGAAATGAAAAAATCTATATATAAACTAAGGGGTGTAGTTGGTTTAACTACACAATTGCAATAATTGTCTTAATTGTCTATCAACTTACTATCAACTACTAGACATAACAATGTAGTAAATTAAGTTGAACATTTATTGATATGTGTGCCCAATGATAAGATCTCTATGCAGTGACATGAAAAGTAGGTATATCCTCACTTGAGGAAATAATTTATAATGAAAGCCAAGATATGGAGGTACATAATCCATGTGGATAGTACTAGAATTAATTATGAACATATAGGATCACCATGATACATAGGAATAGTGCCCCAAAATAAAATATCATGCAATGAGGGAGAAATACTAAACCAATTAGCATCATGCTATAGTATGAGTGACTCTCATAGGAAAATAAAGGTCCTCAAATTATAATTATAATAATATAATAGAGAACTCATGTGCATCACTATAGGTCATATATAATGATAAATTATTAATAAGATTGAAAAAACATATGATAGCTAGCGATTGAACATCACATGTACACATAATTAAAAAATATTCATCAAAGTAAATGAAATCTTAATTATCTAATTTGTATAGGCTCAAGACTAATAAATAGTATTTTTAGGAGTTTCATTAAAATTAATAGTTGCCTTAGTCAAAACCTCCATCTATGAGTTTTGCACATATTATCAAATTCTAATACAAAATTTTAGCTAGATTATTCATAAAATTTTATCAATTAAATTATATACCATTTATGCTCTTTTTGTCAATATAGTAGACAATAACCTATATTGTTGGATGACAAACTAGTGGCTGAGATGTAACATTTTAATCCCCTGATCACTTATTGATATGTGTCCAACTGTATGATATCTATGAAGTATTTATTGCATGGAAATTTAGCATATCCTTAGGAAGAGATGATTTATCATGATATATAGATATGGAGATATATGAGCCATATAGATGATAGTAGAGAAAATTATAGAATTTGAATCATCTTTAAATAGAAACCTAAATTATTCTTAAACATAAAGTATCATGGAATGAGGGACAAATAATGTCATACAATAGTATGAATTAGTCTCTTAGGAATTCAAATGCATGGTTACTATAAGAATAAAATGATGAAGTATCAATGTTTATTAGTATGAAGTGATACAAAATAACATATTATAACCAGTGATCTAACATCACATGCATGTAATTGAAAGTTCTTCATTGTATCATATAAATAATTTTATATTACATGAAACATATCGTAGCTAGGGTTGTAAAACATATGTATTATGAAAATCATAAACCTTACAAGAAATGGTAGGAAAGATATCATATGGAATCAACATAGAAATGAAATCATTTCCCATAGTCTCATAATGAAGGAAAGAAGGAGAATAATTCTTAAAGCACATATAAGGATCTATGATTAAAAAAAAATTTAAAAAATTAGAAATTTTCAAATTAAAAATGATAAAGATTAAAAGCTATATAAAAAAATACATAAAATAATTAGAGCTCAAACCATAACCAAAAAATTAATAATTAGGCACAAGTAAATGGTAGATTCAAACCATATTAAAATCATAGTTAAAAGGAATATAATAAACTAGTAAGACTTTGAATTAAGAATTATGTAATAAGTACTCTAACTAATACATACACAACTCTCAATTTGAAAAATAAAAGAGCATCACACTGTCAAATAAATTCACCACAATACTAGGAAATCCAAATCTGCCATACAAAATTTATCCAAATCTGTCATACAAAATTTACAATTATCAAGTTCAAAGGCACATCTACACATCAGCCCTTTTTCCAAAAACAAAAATGAAGTTCATGCTTAGAGAAGTGTACTTTGTACATTGAAATTCACTTGTGAAATTGTTCATGAGTTGAAAAGGTTCACCTTAATTTAATAACGTGTGTTTAAAAATATATGTGTTGAGAGACATTCTTTAGGAACGTCCTTAAGGTTCTAATCTAAGATTGATGTCACAAGATTAATAGTTTAATACCCATAAATCTATGAATGCAATATATTCTCATATATGATTTGATTGAATTAGATGATTCATTAAATAAAGAATTTTTTAAAAAAATGAAAATTTAATTTAAACAAGGATAATAAGACAGAGTTAGATCCAAATCCAAAGAATTTAAAATAATCAGATGAAGATTCAAAAGCATATTTTTGGCCATTACAACTATTTAATATGATTGTCATATTGTTGTCCTTATAACCTTTTACCATGTTCTTTATTTTGTTATGCTTAAGCTGGCAAACATGCCTCTCGAAAAATTTTAAAACTTTTCCAAAATCAAGAAGTCATCTGTGGAAATCAAACACTGATCATCTTCCGCACTCAGGAATCTAGGATCCAATTCTACTGTAACGAGTTCAACTATAGAAAAAATAGTGTCAAAATACAGGTTGCCTCTACTATTAATTTCGGCTTTTCTAATTCCACTTTTATCTCATTGCAGTCACAGTATTCCATTTAAAATTTTTTTTAAAAAAAAATCAAGCTATTTATCTTCACTTAATTGAGTCTTAACACTTTCTCCATTTTTTCAGAAGATTTTATTCGATAGGCACCATAAAAAGCTTGTACAGAACCTGCACTACTTTTCCTGCTGCGTTTCTTTAATCGTGGAATTCTTAGACTGAAAGCCTCGTTAAGGAGAAGCGTAACTTTGTTTTTTGATCAGAATACCATGGGTATAAATGCAACCATTCCAATCAAAAGACAATACTACCATAAATTAAGAATACATTCAGAGAACTTTGAGTATATCTGTGTAATGGTGCAACAGTAAAAGATGAGATTACCCTCAATGCAATACTGTCCACAGCATGAACTTTGCAGTTCAGTGAATGTTAAAGGAAACAAACTCTAGAAAACCCAAAAGCAACAATTTGAAAGCCACGGGAATTTAATAGGCTTATACAGAAAACAGAACAATATGGATATGGATATGCTCAACTCTATACATAAATTCGACAGGGAAATACCCTACTTTCGAACATGTAAAACAAAAACATTTGCAGCATAGAAAGAAGCAATATAAACAGCCAAATTAAGTGTTGTAGTTGACCTTCATTACAATTGATTTTCACAGTTAGAAGCGCTAATCCGCTTACCTCCATTGCAGTAAAATTGATTTGACGAAAGATTTCTTGTCTGAGCGACAGGCATCGTTTGTATCTAATACTCGTGGACAGCGTTTCCATGGCAGAGAAAACGAACATCACTCTGTTCTTCAATTCTGCTGGCAACAAAGGAAAACTCTCAAATGAAGAAACAAGTACATGGATTAAAGGCAAAATGTCCACACTGCCATTATTCAAATATATTTGCTTTCCTCATCAGCATTTTGATCCTCCTTTATAATGATCTGAAATATTAACAGTTTTTTTAAAGATAATCTAAATATATAGATCTCTATTATTAAATGCTGAATGCAGACTCTTGTTACAGGTGATAATAAAAAGATTACATTCTAACAGCCAACCAGACACTGCTGTTGACACCACCAGTTATGAAAAACTCACAGTTTTAAGATTACAAGAATCGTGCCATTAAAATGCTACGTATATATAAAGATCACTGTATTTTAATAAAGAGAAATAACACTTCATTAAAACAAAAAGTTTTAGCTGGAAACTAGAATATTTTTAATTATACAAAAACTAATAACTGGAAAATTTACAGAGTATGCGATCGATTTACTTGAGGTTTATGAATGGCACATGGAACATATTGTTCACTAAAAATACCGATTAATTGTAGCTTATTCTCTAATTAACAAGGCAGGGCAAAAAATCTGATTCCCTGGTCACTGTACACTCAAATCCAGGCCTCTTAAACAGATCTTTAAAGTTGCTTCAACAAACTCAGCAGATTTTTGTGTTCGTATCATTAAAGATAAAATATTTTCACAGGAATTTTTCGATTATTTATTACGTAATTTTTATTTTTATCATCGATTCAGGATGAGATAGTAAGAGGAGAAAGTTCCTTTATTTTGAATATAAAAGATCAAGATATAAGACTTTCACAGGAATTTCTGTATTATTTATTATGCATTTTTTTTTTATCATCGATTCAGCATGAGATAGTAAGAGAAAATAAACTCCTTTCATTCTGAATATAGATCGTGTGATCCAAAAAATTTTTACATAACCTAATCAAAAAAATTTCAATAGTCCTTTCAACTGTAGCTTTCGTTTCACTAAGACTGATTAGAAAAAGACAGAAAATTTCAAAACTTTGATTACTTCTGCACAATTTTGACGAGAACACGACAGAAATCGGAATATCTTGAAAGGATTAAAAGGAAAGAAAAACCTAATCACTACAACAACCAATCCAAAACGATCTGTACAATTCTTAAAATACTTTAAGCTAAGATCAGCAAAAGATAACGATCTGCGCAATTCTTTAACACTGCAAACTAAGATCAGTAAAAGCTAAATCTTGATGAACACCCTGCAAAAGGTTAAAGCCTGCATACTTGTGTTACGCACGCCAAATCGAATCGAAGTAAGGCAGAAGAAGAAGAGCTCAAAATCTATCACATTTCCGAATCCCTCTATATTTTCCCACGGCTTTCTTGAGCTTTTCTTTCAAAGAGTACTACTTTCCACAACTACTCTGCTCCTCCATTAAAGTTCAAGAAAGCCGTGGAAAAGTATGACCACGGATTCTACCATTCTCAGCTACACACACCTCACCGATTTAGCAAATCCTTCTCCAGAATTGTCGATCCTGGATACGAGATCCCGGATTCGAACACAGAAGGAGAATCCGTCCAGCTTTATCTCCGAGCCTTCCCACCATCCATTACATATCTACAAAGTTTCTGTGGCCCTTATCATTTGCCTGATCTCTTTCGCTATTATTAGCGCGACATAGACTGGACTAAAACTAGTATAAAAGCTAGCCATGTATGATTTTTAACTGGCTCTACCGGCTGAGCCCCTCGCATCAAATAAAGAAAAGGAAGAAAGCAGACAAGAGGTGTGGCCACGCCAGCTGGATCCAACCCCACTAGTGAGAATGATCATGGGAAGTTACTAAGAAACCTAAACGCATCGCTTCAATCATAATGTGATACGGTAACCTTTTGTTTTCTGAGGGGACGTGTCTGCCACGTGGTAACACCCGCACCCATCGTTATGTGGTCAGACGAAATATTTTCTCTTCTTAAACAAACATACGCAATTATTGTTTCATGCGTGACATGACACAAAGTCAAGGCAGAGTAGGTCTTGTTTCTGCCCTTTCCTGTTGTTTATCATAAATATTTGGCCTCTCTGCTGGGAGGGGTTGTTACTCAAACGCCATTTATTGGCTACATAAATTGGTGCACACGTGTAAGGGTAAGGTTTTTGTACCCTGCACAATTTTCTTTTTGCTTGGGAATTATTTGGACTTGTTTGTCTCTAATGCAATGATTAGGGTATATGTATGTATGCTTTGCCCCTCTGGATTGCTGTTTGTTATGGAAGGGTTATTCTCTTAAGGTACATCTTTTTATCACTCTTTTTTGTTTTGGTTTGCTGTTTTTAATGGAATGTTTGCAGGTAGGTTTAGCTTTTCTTTTTATAATATGATTTTAGTTAGGAAATTATATTTTTAATTTTTAATTTCAATGTTGTTTTAGTTTTAATTTGACTTGTCTTCAAGTACTAGAGTGTTATATATGAAGTCAAATTTTAATTCATAATGGACATGTAGGAATAAGTCGCATCAAGTTTTTAATTCAATCATCAAGTTTTTAATTCAATGATATCTTATGTCATATTAAATCATTATTTCTAATTCAATCATTTGATTTTTTATCTTTATACAACTTTTTGCTAGCTTTAGTTTGTCAATTTAAACTCAATATCTACAATATCGCAAAAAAATAAAATTTGAACTCAATATCTCTCAACTTTTGCAATAGAGTGTTATATATAAAGACAAATTTTAATTATGAAAGAAATTATAATAATCTTGTGTCAAGAAGAACTCCAAACTACATCATTATTAGTTCTTGCGATAGGAAACTAGTTAACTTTGCTAGGCACAACCTTAATAAAACTAAATAGATTTTTAATAATTGTGTCTTCTATTATCCAGTTAGGATTGAGCTAGACTCAATTTTTAATTTCATTGCCTATATTTTGCCAAACTTTGCCAAATATTAAATAGTTTGAGATAAGGTAGAATAGTTTTAATTTTTTATTATTTTATTTAACAATAAAGTTTTCTATTATTTTTAAAAATAATTTTTGATAAGAAAACTATTATCATAATATTTATGTCTTCCATCAATTAATTTTTAGTTAAAAGTTTTTAAAATATTGAATCATATTTACTATATCTTCATTTAGAAATTCTAAAAGTGTTTTTAATTAAAGAAATTGACTAAAAATTTAAAATATTTTATAAAATTTAATATATCTTCCAAAAAGTTTTTATGAAATTATGCTATTGTTTTTAGAGCTAGAATTAGATTTAGTGGCAATCATTTTAAGCATTATTTGAAACTTTAAATAATATATTTTCAAAACAGTACAAAAATTCCCCGCAACCTTGTTTTTAATAGAATCTTTTGATTTTTTTCTTTATACAAAAAAAAAAAACCTAATTAATTATGAACATTTAGGAACCACTAAGTACATCAACATTTTGGGTCAAGAATTAGAACTAATAATCTTATGTCATAAAAAATTACACTTTAAAATATTATTTTTAATAGAATCCTTTGAATTCTATTAAGAATTCATCCTTTCATGTTTTATTTAAATGTTATTGTAGGCTTAAAATGCCCTACATTTTTATAGCTTTAGTTTATCAAATTAAACTCAAAATGTTTAAAAATACACCCTAGATTTTTTATATAATGACAAATCCTAATTCATAATGAACTTTTGGCATTCATTAAGTACACCATGAATTAGGTCAAGGAATTATAATGAATAATCTTATGTCATATAAAACTATACATTAAAGAATTTGTTTTAATGGATTACTTTAAATTTTATCCTAGTGTATGGATTTATTAGTTTGGTAATTATCTTCATTTTTTATTTCAAATATAAAGACGAAACCTAATTCACATTGAACATTAGGGAGTTATTAATTAAATCAATATTTTAGATAAAAAATTATAAAGGAATTTATTATGTCATAAAAACTACACACTACACCAACACTAGCCATGTATTATGATAAACAACAAGAACCTCACTTTTTTTTTAATTCATCATAATAACCAAGCAATTGAATAGAATCCTGAACCATTTTTTTCTATATTTGGCAACCTCCTTTTGTTTAAAAATATCTCTAAACACATCCTTCTTCCACTTCTTTATCTCAAATTTTATTATCCTTAATTTCTTGGCCACTCTGAAGATAGCGAACCCTTCAATGTTTGTGCTCCACCATTCAAAGATCCTCCTTTCCAAATCCGGGTGAAGGGTCCACATTTTTTCAAAGCGGAAGGGGAAATTTCTCTTACAAGAGAGAGGGTCAGCAGAAAAAGAAATAGGGAAATGGTCAGAGCCAATTTTAGAGACATAAGTTAAAGAGAAATAATACTTACTAAACCAAGTTGTGGGGAAATCAGAGCTCTATCCAGCTTGACTTGAATGAAATCTTTTCCATTTCTCCTATTTGACTAGGTGTAGTTGATTCCCTGAAGGTCCAGGTTTGACAAGGCATGACAAAGATTAGATCTACTCTCTGTCTGGGAACCCAATCCCCAAATTTTTTTAGATTCCTTAAGAGGGGTGTTGAAAACCCCCGTGATCATCCAGCTTTCATCAGTGAAATGGATTCTTCTATCAGCTAACTTGTGCCAAAAAATTTCTCTGCTACTCTTAGTATTTGGAGCATAAATATTGGTAAGAACCCAACCAAAATTGTCTCTAATATGATACATGTGAATAGACACCATGTTATCATCCTCAAAAAGAATATCACTTCTGATGATTCTCTTATTCCAAAAACTAGCAGCTCCACAAGAAGCCTTTCAGAGCTATTACGAGTGAACCCATTATTTTTTTTAAAAATTATCTTCTCCACTCTCTCTTTTCTCATCTTAGTTTCCTAAGCCAAGAGGATATTTGGATTATGGTCCCTAACAATATTTCTGAGAATGTCTTGTTTGTGGGGCGCATTCATTCCCTTTATTCCATGAAATCATCTTCATTTCTTACTAGGGGTAAAAACTTATGGGATGGTCTTTTGTTTTCCATTTGACATGTCTTTCCAACTATCATTGTCTCTACTTCTTTATTTAGATGGTCTACCTTTTGATTCATTTTTGCCAACATCTTTGTTTTTCCTTCTAGTGTTGATACCATCAACACCATTCTGGATCAAAGGTCCATCCCCCTTACCCCTGTTATTCTTTTTTCTGCCTACAGTAGTGAATTCTAATTCTGCATCTTTTAGATTTTGCAAAAATGGAGAGTCCACTCTTCCAAAAAAATCGATCGGAGTTTCAGGAACTGTGGTAATATCAATAGTAATTTTTTTTTAGACACACTGGAGTTCCCTTGGTTAATACTCTCAAAAAATTCTTCTCCTTGGACATCATTGTAGGGTAAATGGTTTATAGGATTCTCACTCCAAGAATCCTGACTTTTCTTGTGGCTAAATACTGGTGAACATCCATCTCCTTGAATCCACTCCCCTCCTTTCTTTGATCAAAGGGGTGCAAAGCACTATTACAAGTCTCATCTAATAAATCAACCCCATTAGTATCAGATAAATTTTGATAAAGGTTTGAAGAGTTGTCAATCTGAGGCAGAGCCAGAGTATCTTCAGGTTCAAACCTCTCATTCGAAGAGCCTAAATCATCCCTCGAACCCTTTTCTTCACTTTTCTCATTGTTTATCTTATGATCAACGTGGTTCTTCACTCTCCACTCCTTCTTGTTCTCTTTGTAGATAAATCCAACATTATGGGCATATCGTACCAACATCAGAACACTAACTAGAGAAACTTATTTTTCACTAGTATATGGGTCCAAAGTGGTTCCAATTGAAGTAGATATTCCATCACTGAGGGTATCATTGAAAAATCTAGTCACTGATAAGAACTACAGAATCTCTTGATTGCAAGAGAAAGAATTGTTAGATGAGTGCAAACAACAAGCGTTTGATCATCACAAAGTCTACAAAAAGAGGATGTCAAGAGGATACAATAAGAAATTAAATCCAAGAACATTTTAGGTAGGAGACCTAGTCTTAAGAGAAAATGAATTAGCAACACCGAGAACAAAAGGGAAAATTTGAACCCAACTAGCTGGGTCCCTTTGTCATTATAGATTTGTTTGGATTAGGATCCTATCAATTGGCTACACCTGATGGTATTTCCTACTAGATCCAATAAATACTCTCCTCCTGAAATTTTTTTACGCCAAACATTCTTGAGGTAACACCTGTACATCAAAAAGAGTTCCTGAAGAAATACAAAAAAAATTAAAAAGAGTTCCTGAAGAAATACAAAAAAATTGAAAAGAGTTCTTCAAAAAATACAAAAAAAGTGAAAAGAGTTCCTAAAGAAATACAAAAAATAGCAATTATTGGTCCTAAAAAAAATCTAAAACAATGGAAAAAATCCTGAAAAAATGATCATCTTGGTGAAAACCTGGGAAACAAGCACCTTGGTGAGTCAAAGGAAAAAATAGTACAAAAAAAAAGAAAAAGAAAAAAGTACAAAAAAATTGAAAAAGAGAAAAAGTATCTTGGTGAAAACCTGGTAAACAAGCGCCATGATAGAAAAAATAGAAAATATTGTCCAAGTGGTGAAATCCTGGTAAATAGGTGCTACATGTAATCAACGCTCTATATATCAATACAATGCTTGAACATTTGGCCAATCTAAAGTGAGCTGTTTGTATACATCTTCTAGTCACTTTTGTGACAATCAAATCTTGAGCCATCTTATAAAAAAATTCCTATTCTCCTAGGAATGGAATATGTCTATATCAAAGTCCTAGGAAAGTCATCTTCCCTAGGGGGAAGTGGTCATGGTCATGTATGTTGCAAGGTCACCTAGTCACTATTAGGACTCTCTGCTAGGGTGTCAGTCTTCCCTAGTCCACAATTGATAATAAACTACACAACCAAAGGTATTTCTTAATGTCACCAACCTAGAACAATAATAGTATTTCTTAGTACTTGGACCTAAAAAGTTCTCCTAAAGACTAAGTCATGGAAATAAGAGTGTTTCTAAACACTAAACATACGAGATATCACTACACTTAACACAAATGATAATGAAAGAAACATCTATGATTGACATTATTTTCTACAAGTGCTTGCAAACTAAACAAAAGTATTTCTTAACACTACACAATAACAATTAAATATTTTTGAAATGAATGATGGATCATGTATATCTAGACTTTTCTCGATGATGTCCATGGAGTAGAGAAACTAAATGAAGAAATCATGAATTTTTCATAGTTTTCTATAACTTGTTATTAATTTATGATTCTTGTGTTCCTTGAGTGACTCAAAGATGTCTAAAAATGACTACAGAAACAAGGATTGGGGGCATAACATTTTCTTTGTCTTCTTCTTGTGGTAATAATTCTAATGATCTAAGGTGATTATATGGAATGGGTGTCTAGGATAAGTTCCTCCATCACAATTGGAACGCCACGTATACCTCAACCTGTTTCCTATGAAAGATTTAGTCGGGTTGGATTTATTTCCTTGTCTGTTTTAATATAAAAATGAAATGAAACAAATTCTGAGTAATGTGCATAAAAATGAGACTATACCCAAGGATATGAATAAATAAAAGGTCATTGTGGGTATGTGTGTGTGTGTGTGTGTGTGTTGCACAAGAACATAAAAAGTTTATATTAATAGGAAATAGCTGACAAAACATTCTGGCCTACATGCTTTAATGTTTAGGCTCACTTCCGACATAATGTATAAAAGGAAAGTATTCTTATTTTCATGATTACTAAATCTATCAGTAAAAATTGTACTAACATATGCGGTCCCAACTAAAAATCTCTATGATGATAAAAGACTCATCTTGAATAAACAATGACAGTCCTAGAGGTCTTAATCTAGGTGCATTGAATTTTCATTGCATTAAGGTTCATTTTAGTTGTATTTTCATATTAAGGTGCATTTGGTTCATTTTAGATGCATTTCATGTTATAGTTGCATTTAATTCATTTTAAACTGCATTCATTTTAATATAGTTGCATTCATTTTAGTTATATCAGTTTGACAGTATGAATGTGATTAACTAACATCAATATGAGTAAAAATTCTAAAAACATAAACATTTACAAAGTTTGACCAAGTACATCATATGACTGCGTATTTATCACTAATATCCACACACCTGCATAATCATGCCAATATCACAAATATGTTTGCATTAATGCATCCATAATCATCTATACATAAATAAAAGAGATGTCCATACATCGCATCACATTACATCTCATATACCTGCATAATATGAAAGTACATCATCATCATCATAAGAAAGTATGCATCTTCATCCATACATCCATAAAATATGAAAAGTACAAAAATATCTGCATACATCAATGACATGATACAATAAAGTCAATGAATCAAGGTCTATCTAACCACATGACCAAGTATGAACAAAGATGAGATCAATATCCAAAGAAGATAAGCATATCAAGATCAAGATACATGTGTAGAAATCAAATAACATCAATATCAACATGGTAACAAGGAGTCAAAGCATCAATATGTATATCATAGTCCAAAATATATAACAGTGTATATCGATCAAAAATGGTACAAAGTACATCATAATGTATATCAATAGATACATATGTCAAAATGATATAGCAGGAGTAAAAATAAACAATCATGTCTGACTCCCACCCTCATCATCTCGAGGAGGATCAGGAGGAGGAGCATCAGCTCTGGTAGGTACTGGAGGCGACATCACACCCTCAGACTTCTATGGTACAATAGAATATATTGAAGCTCCCTGTGCTACAAGAACAACCTGATAGTATAAACCAAAGTAGTATGTGGCTCTTTGTCCCTAGTGGGTAGCTGTATGTATGTATTTGTCTCTCTCTGCTCTGAGGGTGGCTATATGCTCATCCTTGTCGGCTCTCAAATCACCAATCCTATCATGTAAGGTGGAGACCTCTATCCGCAATAAGGCCTTCTCCTGCACACATATAAATAATGGATCTCTATTTGGAGGAGGACCTCAAGGTGGCTGTCCACCTCCTCCGTCATCTCTTCTCTCTACAGGTTTCCTCTACTGCTATTGTGAATGTGGAAAAAGAGGACCATGATCTCTATGTAGAGGAATGAATCTGAATCTCCTATGTTGACCTTGTTGGTCTCCATCCCCTCCAAGCACATGTCATCTACCACCTCCACCATGCCCTCCCCCACCATCTCTACCACCACCATCACCTTCCCCACCATCTCCATCTCCATCTCTTCTACCTCCGCCCCTATTTCTCCCTCTATCCCTGTCTCTACCTCTACCAGAATGGCCTCAGGCTGGACCATCCTCGGTTGGATTTTAGTCTAGTGTGCCCTCAAAGTGAGGATAAATCTCATCAAGTGTAGTAAATCTGGCAAAAGGATGCTATGAATAATGGGCATGGAAACCCTCTATAATACCTATGTCAACAACCTCTAGAAGGTAATCCCAAGCAACAAGAACCATCTAGGAGATATCATGCAAAGTAGTCTCATACACTAATCGGGCTCCCCACTAACCCTCCTCATTTCTGACTTGGGCATAAAATTCTAAGTCATGAGGCATGCCTTGTACCCTCATGTACTGTCTCATAACTCTAGTAATGACGAACCTCTCTACAATATAGTGGATCTACCTAATGAGGTACCTTCTTTGAAAGAAGAATGGCATTTGTTAAGCATCTATGTGCCACTCATCATAGTCTAGATATGGCCTCCACACAAAATTGGTCACATCATCAAGCGCTCTCCTCTATTACTCCATCTTACCTAGATGGGGCTGCTGAATCAGGTCAAAATACATAAAAATATAGGGAATCTCTAGGTCCCTCTGTCGATCAACTGTTAGACATGTCACTAGGATATGCTCCCATGCCTATATCTGGAGAACAAGAATACCAACAGTCATAGTTCATGAATGCTATTACATAATCATGTAACTTACAGTACATGTGGGATAAGATACAACTTCCCCAGGAAAAGAAACAAGGGAAATGAATCATGTCCTCTATCACTCTGGACCAGCTACACATAAATCCATGTTGTCCTTTGTCCGACATCAGAAGGCTGCTAATCAAACCAACAAGATATACAGGGAACCACTCATAGTGGGTCACCATATGATCCCATGACAAGTACCAATGTGCAATAACAACATCTTGGAACAAACATTAAGCATTCACCATCACCACAATCACTCCAGCCTCATACTCAACATGAGCTCCCATGGCTAGGACTCAGAGGATCTACTAGATGTCCTCGAGAGTATCATTCATCTCCCTAGTAGACAGGTGGAAGGTGTTGTGCTTAGAATTCCATATCTCGTCAAGAGTAGAAAAAAACCCTTGATTCACCTAAATATCAGGTAAATCTGCTAAACACCAAAGCCAATAGCAAGCTACGACACATTTCTCCACTGTAGTGAGATGCTCAAAGAGCTCCAAAACCTATGTAGGTCTTAGAATCTGGAATGAACTACACTAAAATGAGACTGAAAACATCAAAATTGCACTATGTTAGCATCACACAAGAAAAATTGAAGGCAAATTGGCTAAAAAAGTCAGGCAAATAAACTAAATTGAAGAAAATTTGAGCAGAAAACAAAAATGATCTCAATCCCTAGATGCGATTCGAGATATACGGGATGTGATCTTGTATCAAGATGTGATACTTCGCATATGGTATGTGATGAAGGATCAATAGGTTGTGATCCAGAATCTAGGTGCGACTCTGTATTCACCAAAAATGTCAAACTAATGGATGAATTCAAAAAAAGGGACAAAAATGATAGGATGCAACACAATAGGGTGCAATCCAAAATTTACTAGATGTGATCCAAAATTTATCTAAAAATCAAATGTGACATGGGTTTTACCTGATGCGAGCCTATTTACCGAGTGTGACCCTAAACTAAATTGGTCCTAAAAAGCTTAAAATACAATAAAAATCCAAAATGAAACATTGGCATGAAGTGTTATGGGGTATTTACTAGAGCTACATAGTGGGTCAGTCGCTCGTGATGTCTAGCTAGCTCAAAATGATATCGCTCAACTAGAACCACCATTTCTTCATTTAGAGATCTGAAACTACCAAAGGTAAAAAGTGAAAATGAATAGTAAAATAACGCTTCTGGCACTATTTAAGTGTCATGCCCATATTTCTACAAGAAAAAACACACTAATTTTTTTTTAAAGTTTAAAATTAATTACAGGTTGATAAATCAATAACTACTTAACATTAGAAAGAAGTCTAAGCAAGGTCTACCACTAATAGGGTAGATAACATTACTTGCTAGAGGGGAATCATGGCGGGCGGTTATCGAACCCACCAACATCCCTCGCATGGTATGGAAACGAACAGGATCCTAGGGTTAACTAGCTTAGTCAAACCCTAGTACATACGATTAAATAATAATTTTGTAATCTTCAATTATCATTATCATAAATTAAATAATATTTAATTTTTCCCTTCTACACTTAATTTCTAGTATAACTGAGTTGCAAATTAAATAATTTATGAATTAAATTAAAACCATTATGTGATCACTTTATATTAACAATATATTAGTATGGAAGATCATAGTATAAAATTCACTATGATTATATTTAAATCCCCTAATGAACGAACACCAATTGACAATCTTGGGTAGGGAGAAAAACTTAATACAATTTCTACCCCCTACAATAACCTTGTTAAAATAAATGCTTAATTAAACCTTACTAAAAAAATATAGGAAATAACGATTAGAGTTAATAAATTAATAATTCTTTATCTCTCAACACCAAACAACCATGGGAAATTTGGTTTCCTTCACTAAGATACATTTTAATACCAAGTCACAAAAATTAATTAATTAGAGTTTCAAAGAAAAAGAAAAGACATAACAAAAAAAACCACAAAAGAGAGAGGGAAAAAGAAATGAAGAATTCTAAATGGGAATACATTTCCCCCTAACCCTAATTCAAAATTAGGGTTAGGTGAAAAAGGCATCCACCAAAAAAAGTCTCTCATTTCTTTCTTCCCTCTTCCTTCTCTTCCCTTCTCATCCCCGATCCCTAATAGGAGTTTTTCAAGTGTTTTTATCTATTTTATTGCAGGCTTGAAGGATGAAGGCACGATTTTTATAAGAAGTCATTTGGGTATATGCCCACAAGTGCGTATGAGCATTTACACCCATTTTGGGTGTATATGCATATATGCACTTATGTGTATATTCCCACCCAAAATCAACAATCTCCCGAAGAAAAGATGTTGCCCAAATTTGGTAAATCATTCACTTAATCTTTTTTTGTGTGTTTCTCTTCAATACCCAACTGGTATTTAAACAATCTGAAAATCTTTAATAGTATTTTTTTTTTTGTAGGTTTAATATGTAGATTAAATGTAAAAAAAAAATTAAAGAGAGGAGAGTGTGGGGGAGCCGAGGCTCAAATCCTAGCCCCCACTCCCTAGCTGCCATGTGTGGCCGAAGCCACAGTCATGGCTACAAGCCACACCTGTGGCATATCACAGTCGCGGCCACAATCGCGGTTGTGATAACCCACAGTCATGGTTGCAGTCATAGTTGTGACTTATCATAGTCATGGCCTCAGCCATAGCTGTGGTAAGCCATAGTTGTGGCTGCAGGCCATGGCGTATGGTATCCTCAATCGGCCCTACCCTCAAGGGTTAGGGTTCGGCTACCCCTCTTTTTTTTAAAATGAATAAAAAAAATTATATTTTAAAAAAAAAATGTTTTCCTATCATTTATTATGTATATATTAATAATAAGATTCATTTTTTTTATTTAAAAAAAAACATATACTAACCCCCCCTTTTTTTATTTATTTATTATGCAGGTTTCAAAAAAATTAAAATAACAACCCCCTTATTTTATTTACATCTTTTTTAAAAACAATAAATATTTAAGAGGAATAGTGCCCAAGTTTTAATAGCTTTAAGGCTATATATATATAAATATACATCATAATATATATTTATATATATGTATAGACAGAATTTTTTTTGTAAATATATGCAAGTAGATTTTGCAAAGGCATTTAAATCTACAACCTTCAACTCACATAGAAATTAAAAAACAGCATTGTAAAAGAAACAATATGATTTCTTTGGAAATCATAGCATCATTACAATAGGTTTAAAATACAATTTTCAAATATCCTGATAGATATTTTAAATGAAAATTCCCAAACAGAAATATGACTGATTAAACATTTTTTTTTTGCAGCATTATTTAAGTACAAAATTGAAACTTAACAAAATAAATATTTCTTTCTCTTTTTTTTTTACAACACAGAAAGCTACTCCATTAAAGGAGATTAGTGAAATTTCTAATAGTTTCATTTATGAACTTTAAGGCCATTTAACAAGAGAAATAATATCTTTTTTTTTTAAGGATAACTCATTCCTATAAAATTTACTTTCACATTGCAAACCTTAAATAAACAAACTTTTAGGGTAAGCACACAACAAAATTAACTTTGCTTATTTCATTTGAGAGGTATGATAACATAAAACTTACATCTTCAAATTACAAAGTTCCTAAAGCAACTACATTTTTCTATCAATATGTAGAGTACATGGTAAATCAACTCCTCTACTTTTCTTCTCTTTTACACATACAAATACAATAGGGTCTCTTAAGAAATCCCTTATCAAAATAGAATCTATTACAACAACATAGAAGCAACAAGATACATAAATGTTATCTTTCTTTTATTTACATTCAATAGCTTTACTTTCTTTACCTTCTTCATGAGGGAACTTCAAATCTTGAAGAATCCAAGGGCTTCTAATCATGCAAGGAAAATTATGGATTGGACCATGGGAAGCTCACTTCCCAACCAAGGTCTCTAAGAGACCACCCCCGAGCTAGGGGAACCAAAATATATACAGGTCACACACACACACAAGCTTCACAACTACACAAGAAACTATCAACATCAAGAAGAAAACAATCCCCAACCCAAGGATTTCACAAGGGTCACTCTAGACCCATTTTTGGGGTGAAGGTGGACCAAATACTCTAATGGGGAGATAGCCAAAAATCATAAAATTCAATACAAGCCTTCACAAGGCAAGAAATAGCACATAGTATCTACTTTCATACACAAAATCAACCACATCCCTTATGACCCCCAAGACATTCTAGCGAAAGAAAAATACCCTTATGACCACCATGGAATTGGCATCAAGGAGCCCATACTCCATGATTTCTCCCTCTCCTTGTTGAGGAGAGACTCTACACCCATGAGCTATCCTAAAAACCCTTCTCCCCCAAGGCTACTCTTCCCTCCCAAGGGTGAGTATGACCTTGAGACTCCCAAATAAATAAACTCTAAATAAAGAAAAAGATCACAATTTTACTCAACAACTAAACATTATCTACACAATATCTAAAAGAGCATAAGGTTTACATTGCACAATCATAAAATTTAAAAAAACAAGAACATGAAGATTATTCCAAAAACTCTCTCTCTACTCACAACACAAATTTTCTCATGCAACAAGAACATCATGAACAATTTGGAGCCACCAACCTAGATCCAAAGAAAATGGCAAGTGTAGATGTGAGATCCTCATTATCCAAGCTTCTCCTCCTTTCCAAGCTTCACCAAAACTAGTCTAGTCTCTAAGTTAGAGAGTGGGTGTTAAAACTCTCCAAAATGAAGAGTCCCCACTAAAAAGGCCTCCACACAACTCTCCACAACCTCCTAGGGATAAGGTCTCCTTTCTCATTGGTTGGTCTTCCCTATGCCCCTTCCAAACTTTCTAAAAATGGGTTCTTACAAAAGTTGGCCAAAAAGGTGGGTAAAGGACTTGCCTTCAAGTAGATGGTCTTCTTACCAAAGCCTTGATTCAAAAGTTGATTTTCGGCCATCTAGAAAATCCAACTTTTAGATGGGTCTTTTGGTCAATTATGGGTTGTCCTATGTTTAAAAATTACCCTTACCCATAGGTATACCAAGTGGGCTAACTAAAAATAGCCTAAACACACCCCTAGGCACCTTTTTAACCCCCCAAAAGTTCATGACAAGTTCAAATTCGAAATTCTATGATAAGACACTACCTCAAGCTCCCTAACCAAGGGATTTACATGGGGATCCTAAAGGAGTACTATCCTAGGTTGGTGGGCATCCAATCCTCAAGTGGACATGTCATGGCCACATGTACACATTACAAGTGTCAAATGACACAACATAAATAACACATCACAAGCCAAGTGGCATATCCACTTGAGCATTCTCATAACAATTTACAATAACAATTAAACATATTAATTCAAGATATACATGCTCATTACATTTACAAAATAGAACATGATACGAGGTTTTGTCTCTCATTAGATGCGACCTTGGCTCGAACTGAATTCACATAGGTCTATGCTTTGGTTCCCCGATACAATACCATGGTCTAATTCCTTGCACACTAAAGTCCAACATAAGTAGTCCAAGGAATATATAAATTCATAACATACATGATTTCCATTACATTCAATCTTAACAAATCATTTGCAATATCTCATAAACGAATTACAATTCACATAGCATAATAATTCATTTGTGAAAACTTATATAACTCATTATGTAATGAAATAAATTAACACTTAATATAGCTCTTAGCATCATAATAGAATCAATCATTCATTTCCTAATTAATTGCACAATTAAATATCATCAAGACATCCTAACATTCATAAAAACATATTAACCATAATGTAGAACCATAAGGATGTCATACTAATCATCATAATAAATGTATCATAGTGTGCATCTAGCCACTATGAAGATAAAAATCCATCACATAAAGTGTCTATAAACCAAAATGTGTCAACATATAGTATCAAATATGTCTATCTCAAATGCAAAAACTAAAAAACTATGACAAGTTTGGGGTGAGGCCTCACATCCTCCCCCCTAGGCATGAACTTCCTCTTGGAGTTCATCAAAAATATGGGGGTATTGTGCTCTCATCTACGTTGCATCCTCTCATGATGTTGTAACCTCATCATAGCAATCCCACTAGACCCTAACCTGGTCTGGCTCTCAGCCTCGAAGAGCTAGCATCCCGCGTGCCAAAATGCAGATGGGCTCCCAAGCCAACTAGATGTCTAACTCCACCTGCAAGGCATCCCAATCTATGATATGAGACTCATCAAATATATACTTCCTCAACACTGATACATGAACGACATCGTGGATGCATGACAAGCTAGGTGGCAAAGCTAAACGATAGGCAACAGGACCTATCCACTCAAGAATGTCAAAAGGACCAATAAATCTGGGTGCAAGCATAGAGCCCTTTCCAAAATGGATGGGACTCTTATGTGGTCACTTTCTTAGAAAGACTCTATCCCCAACCATATAACTACGATCATTTATCTTCGCATCTACATAATTCTTCTATCTATCTTGCACTTCCTTAAGACATTTTCTAATCAAGGTCACCTGCTGCTCCAACTCTCACATTAACTCAGGACCTAAAGAAACTCTATCCTCAATGCGGTCCCAACTCAAAGGTGTCCTGCATGGTCTTCCATATAATGCCTGATAGGGGGGCATACCTAGAGAAGTGTGATGCCCATTATTGTAGGCAAACTCAACCAAATGGAGGTACTCCTCCCACCTAGTCTAATGATCCATGACATACATGTAGAGCATATCCTCCAACACTTGATTTACCCTCTTTGTCTGACCATCTATCTTTGAGTGGTAAGCGGTGCTAAAATTGAGCGCAATGCCCAAAGTTGTTTGTAATCCCCTCCAGAAGGATGATGTGAAGAGAGAATCTTGATCAGAAATAATCTTATGAGGTATGCCATGAAGTCTGACAATATCCCACAAGAAAACCTATACTACTGATGGGGCTATAAAAGTGGTCCGAATAGGTGAGAAGTGGGCCACCTTGGTCAACTTGTCAATTGTCACCATGATGGCATCATGGCGTCGAGATGACATAGGAAGAATAATGATGAAATCCATAGAAATAACATCCCACTTCCACTTTGGCATCTCATGAGGCTGAAGCAAACCACCAAGGTGACAATGCTCTACCTTAACCCTCTGACACTCAAGACATCATGTCATTATCTCAACTATATCCTACCTCATACCTTGCCAATGGTATAATGGCCTCAAATCTGCATGCATCTTCTTGACTCTGGGATGTGCTGCATATGGTGCTCTATGAGCCTCTAACATGATGAATACTCACAAATCTCTAGAGGAAGGTACATAGATGCATCCTTTATGGCATAAAAGTCCATCAAAATCTAGAGAATATCTTGAAAACTTACCCTCAAGGGTACACTGAGACTGAATAATCTGACTGAACTCTACATACTAAACATCCTCATGCAAATGGTGCAATATCCAATCTCTCAACTCTATACCTACAGTCATAGAGTAGGCCCCATGACACCTCCTACTCAAAGCATCAGCAACCACATTCTCCTTACCCTTGATGTAGTGGACATCAAAATCATACTCATAAAGGAATTCCATCCATCTCCCCTGATGTGCATTTAGGTTTGGCTGAGTGAAAATATATTGTAAACTCTGATGATTAGAATGGAGCTCAAATTGATGATCCAAAAGGAAATTTCACCATCTCACCAAGGCATGTACCACTGCAGCTAACTCAAGGTCATGAGTGGGGTAATTAAGCTCATGATTCTTAAGCTTCCTAGACTCATATGCAATGGCTCACCCATTCTACATAAGAACTGCTCCCAAACCATCCAAGGAAGCATCTGTGTACACAATAAAATCTACTGAAGGATCAAACACTGCAAGAATAGGTGCGCTAGTAAGTGCTTTCTTGAGTTCCTAAAAGGCCCTCTCACACTTCTCGATCCACTCAAACTTCTTTCCCTTTTGTTGAAGAGAAGTGATGGGATGTGCCACTCTAGAAAAACCCTCTACAAAAAGCCTATAGTAACCTACCAAACCCATGAAACTCCTACCCTCAGTCACAGAACTAGGCCGAGGCCAATCCATGATGGCTCTAATCTTAGATGGATAACTGAGATCCCATCTCTTGAAATACCATGAGTAAGGTAATGAATCTTGGATCTATAAAAAGTGCATTTAGACAAACTTCCATACAATTGATTATCTCTAAGACACTGCAAAACCTTCCTCAAGTTCTCTTCATGCTCCTCCTCATTCTGATAATATATTAAAATATCATCAAGGAACACAACTACAAAATTATCAAGGAAAGTGTGGAATATCCCATTCATAAGGCTCATAAAAACAATTAGAGCATTTGTGAGACCAAAAGGTACAATTGTGAACTCATAATGCCCATATATGGTACAAAATGCAATTTTAGGGATATCACTATCCACAATCTATAACTGGTGATGTCCTGACTTAAGATCAATCTTGGAAAACACTTTAGCACCTTGAAGCTGATCAAATAAATCATCAATCTTGGGATGCATATATCAATTCTTGATGGTCAACTTATTCAATCATTGGTAGTCCATACATAACCGCAAGGATCCATCCTTCTTAATGAAGATAATGGGTGCACCCTAAGGTGAAATACTAGGAAAAATGTGTCCTTTCTCCAAAAGCTCTTCTAACTGGATCTTGAGCTCATTAAGCTCATTAGTGGTCATCTTGTAAGGTGCCCTTGAAACTGGAGCAGCTCCTAGCATGAGATCGATGTGGAAATCCACTACTCTATGAGGAGGCATGCCTAGAAGCTTAGTAGGAAACACATCTGCAAACTCTTAAAGTATAGGATAATCATCAAGAGATGGTTCCCTTTCCTCATCATCCTCTCTATCACTGATGGTAATGACAAATAATTGACATCCCTTTCGCATTCTCTTCTTAAGCTACATGGAAGAGATCATACGCAAAGAGATACCTCTCTGAACCTCGCAAATCACAATAGGAGTGCCATGATCATTAAGACACTCAATCCTCTTCTAACAATAATCTAACTTAGCTCTATGGGCATAAAGCTAATCCACGCAAAGTACTATTCCATAAGATCCAAAAAGGTGTGATACGTAGGTCTAAAGTAATAGCCAAATCACCAATCTACACCTGACAATCCCTTACTAAGGAGTTGACTAACCCTCTGGACCCTAATGCTAACTCAACTTCCCAACTGACTTCCTACCTAGATGCCACTAGACCACAATGCTCCACAACCAATGGAGATATAAAAGAATTAGTAGCTCCAGAATCAAACAAAATGGTAACACTACTACCTCTGATCATACCTGCAGCCTCTATAACTGTGGCCTAGTGTTCTGCTTGGCAGTTGTCAACAACTGAAAATATCCTATGAGACTTTCCAAAGTCCCCAACTATAGGCTATGATGCTACCATATGCTAACTACTTTCCTTCTGACACTGAGGGAAATCTTGAGCTAAGTGCCCCCATGGCACCACATGCATAACAAGGTCCATGTGTGTGAGTCTGAACTCCCTGTGGCCTAGAGTACTGTTGCCCACTAGTCCTACTAGACCCACTGTAAGTTGTAACCCCCCGGAGAGGACTGTTGAGTCCGTGTTGGAGGTGCATCTAAATTATGTGGACGTTGATCCTTCCTAGGACCCTATACCTGCCACTATTTGGGCTTAGAGCCCTATTGTCCCTATGGTGGTTTTTGCCTTTGATTTTGTTGAGACTACTGTTGTGGGTTCTTATTAAAAGACCCCAAAGACTACCTGTTGTTACATTTCCAATGATTTTTCTAGTAACCATGATACTGAGATGCGGAGTTATGGTTTTGAGACCTATCACGAGCGTCTCGTGACCTACCCTGAATCTCCTCTATAATCAATGCCATCTCTACAACCTCTCGAAGGTTCCCTGGTGTGGTCATGTGAACCTGTCCTAAAATCCAATCATTGAGTCCCTTGACAAATTGGTTAACCCACAATTTCTCATCCTTCATGTAGTCTACATAGGGTAACAACTCAAGGAAACAACTCTCATACTAAAGTACTGTGAGTCCCCTCTACTGGAGATCATGAAACTCATCTATGCGACATTGTCTGAAATGTTCTGACAAGTACCTATCTCTGAATCTCTCTAGAAAGGTCTCCCAAGTGATAGTGTCCATGGTAGTGTTATTCTTAAATTCCTCTTGCTTCCACTAGGTGGAAGCACCTCCTCTTAGTAGGTGAACTGCAAAATGTGCCTTAAGGTTTCTCTCATAATGACGCAACCCAAAACACCTATCTAAACTCAACAGCAAAGCCTCAGCCTCTATTCCCTCCATAGATCCATAATACAAGGGTGGCTAAAGTCGTAGGAGATCTCTAATCTGGTCCCTGACATCATGGAGTGCCTTCTAAACTATCCCGGGTGGTGGTTCTAGCATGCGAATTGATTCCACCTCATGAGCTCCATGTCCCTCCTCACGATCATGTGGAGGTCTCCTAGTTTTCTCTCTGGCCTCTAATCTATATCCTCCTAATAGCTGATGCTCTGACTAAGGAATCACAGGAGGCAACCTATCTTGGATAACTCCAATAAGGTTTTGAAGAGCTAAAAAAACCTCTTGATTAGGATTCGGTGGTGGTATGGGAGGAGGTTTCCAGCCTCCTATTATTTCTACTATTTTCTCATCTTGCATGCGAACCGAGGGGGCTCGCCTAGGTCCTTGTCCTCTATTATGTCTATGAGATTGATGCATAAGGGGAGACATCCTAAAAATTCATTAAGGACAAAGTTAATTAAGAAATGTAATGGGTTATAGGTACCAAGTTTTTGCAAACCTGGCTCTGATACCAAAATGTCATGCCCATATTTCTACAAGAAAAAATCCACTAATTTTTTTTTAAAAGTTTAAAATTAATTACAGGATGATAAATCAATAACTACTTAACATTAGCAAGAAGTCCAAGAAAGGTCTACCACTAATAGGGTAGATTACATTACTTGCTAGAGGGGAATCATGGTGGGTGGTTATCAAACTCACCAACATCCCTTGCACGGTATGGAAACGAATAGGATCCTAGGGTTAACTAGCTTAGTCAAACCCTACTACATACGATTAAATAATAATTCTGTAATCTTCAATTATCATTATCATAAATTAAATAATATTTAATTTTTCCCTTCTACACTTAATTTCTAGTATAACCGAGTTGCAAATTAAATAAATTATGAATTAAATTAAAACCATTATGTGATCACTTTATATTAACAATATATTAGTATGGAAGACTATAGTATAAAATTCACTATGATTATACTTAAATCCCCTAATGAACGAACACCAATTGACGATCTTGGGTAGGGAGAAAAACTTAATACAATTTCTACCCCCTACAATAACCTTGTTAAAATAAATGTTGAATTAAACCTTACTAAAAAAAAAAGAAATAACGATTAAAGTTAATAAATTAATAATTCTTTATCTCTCAACACAAAACAACCATGGGAAATTTGGTTTCCTTCACCAAGATACATTTTAATACCAAGTCACAAAAATTAATTAATTAGAGTTTCAAAGAAAAAGAAAAGACATAACAAAAAAAAACCACAAAAGAGAGAGGGAAAAAGAAATGAAGAATTTTAAATGGGAATACATTTCCCCCTAACCCTAATTCAAAATTAGGGTTAGGTGAAAAAGGCATCCACCAAAAAAAAGTCTCTCATTTCTTCCTTCCCTCTTCCTTCTCTTCCCTTCTTATCCCCAAACCCTAAGAGGAGTTTTTCAAGTGTTTTTATCCATTTTATTGCAAGCTTGAAGGATTTGAAGGCATAATTTTGATAAGAAGTTATTTGGGTATATGCCCACAAGTGCATATGAGCATTTACACCCATTTTGGGTGTATATGCATATATGCACTTATGTGTATATTCCCACCCAAAATCACCAATATCCCAAAGAAAAGGTGATGTCCGAATTTGGTAAATCATTCACCTAATCATTTTTTTTGTGTTTCTCTTCAATACCCAATTGGTATTTGAACAATCTGAAAATATTTATTAGTATGCTTTTTTTTTTGTAGGTTTAATATGTAGAGTAAATGTAAAACAAAAAATTAAAGAGAAGGGAATGTGGGGGATTGAGGCTCAAACCCTAGCCCCCACTCCCTACCTGCCACGCGTGGCCGAAGCCACAGTCGTGGCTGCAAGCCACTCCTGTGGCTTATCACAGTCACGGCCTCAACCGCGGCTGTGATAAGCCACATTTGTGGCTTCAGTCACGGTTGTGACTTATCACAATCACAGCCTCGACCGCGGTTGTGGTAAGCCACAGTCGTTGCTGTAGGCCACGACTTGTGGTATCCTCAGTCGTCCCTACCCTCATGGGTTAGGGTTCAGCTGCCCCTCTTTTTAAAAAAAAATAAAAATTAAATGAATAATTTTTTTTTTGTGTTTAAAAAAAAATGTTTTCCTATCGTTTATTATATATATATATTAATAATAAGATTCATTTAAAAAAAAAACACTCATACTAACCCCCTTTTTTTAATTTATTTATTATGTACGTTTCAAAAAAATAAAAATAACTGCCCCCTTATTTTATGTACATCTTTCTTTTTTTAAATAAACATTTAAGAGGAATAGTGCCCAAGTTTTAATAGCTTTAAGGTTATATATTTATATAAATATATATTATATATGTATAGACAAAACAAAAATTGTAAATATATGCAAGTAGATTCTAGAAAGGCATTTAAATCTGCAACCTTCAACTCACATAGAAATTTAAAAAAATAGCATTGTTTAAAAGAAACAATATGAGTTCTTTGGAAATCATAGCATCATTACAATAGGTTTAAAATATAATTTTTAAATATCCTGATAGAGATTTTAAATGAAAATTCCCAAACAGAAATAGGACTAATTAAACATGTTCTTTTTTTGCACCATTATTTATGTACAAAACTAAAACTTAACAAAATAAATATTTATTTCTCTCTTTTTTTTTACAACACAGAAAGCTACTTCATCAAAGGAGATTAGTGAACTTTCTAATAGTTTAATTTCTGAACATTAAGGCCATTCAACAAGAGAAATAATATCTTTTTGTTTTAAGGATAACTCATTCCTATAAAATTTACTTTCACATTGCAAACCTTAAATAAACAAACTTTTAAGGTAAGCACACAACAAAATTAACTTTGCTTATTTCATTTGAGAGGTATGATAACATAAAACTTACATCTTCAAATTACAAAGTTCCTAAAGCAACTACATTTTTCTATCAATATGTAGAGTACGTGGTAAATCAACTTCTCTACTTTTCTTCTCTTTTACACATACAAATACAATAGGGTCTCTTAAGAAATCCCTTATCAAAATAGAATCTATTACAACAACATAGAAGCAACAAGATACATAAACATTATCTTTCTTTTATTTACATTCAATAGCTTTACTTTCTTTACCTTCTTCATGAGAAAACTTCAAATTTCCAAGAATCCAAGGGCTTCTAATCCTACAAGGAAAATTGTGGATTGGACCATGGGAAGCTCACCTCCCAACCAAGGTCTCTAAGAGACCACCCCTAAGCTAAGGGAACCAAAATATATACGGGTCACACGCACACACACACAAGCTTCACAACTACACAAGAAACTATTAATATCAAGAAGAAAACAATCCCCAACTCAAGGATTTCACAAGGGTCACTCTAGACCCATTTTTGGGGTGAAGGTGGACCAAATACTCTAATGGGGAGATAGCCAAAAACCATAAAATTCAACACAACCCTTCACAAGGAAAGAAATAGCACATAGTATCTACTTCCATACACAAAATCAACCACATCCCTTATGACCCTCAAGGCATTCTAGTGAAAGAAAAATACTCTTCTGACCCCCATGGAATTGGCATCAAGGAGCCCATACTCCATGATTTCTCCCTCCTCCTTGAGGAGAGACTCTACACCGATGAGCTGTCCTAAAAACCCTTCACCCCCAAGGCTACTCTTCCATCCCAAGGGTGAGTGTGGCCTTGAGACTCCCAAATAAACAAACTCTAAACAAAGAAAAAGATCACAATTTTACTCAACAACAAAACATCATCTAGACAATATCTAAAAGAGCATAAGGTTTACATTGCACAATCATAAAGAAAAAACAAACAAGAACATGAAGATTATTCCAAAAACTCTCTCTCTACTCACAACACAAATTTTCTCACGCAACAAGAATATTATAAACAAGTTGGAGCCACCAACCTAGATCCAAAGAAAATGGCAAGTGTAGATGTGAGATCCTCATTATCCAAGCTTCTCCTCCTTTCCAAGCTTCACCAAAACTAATCTAGTCTCTAAGTTAGAGAGTGGGTGTTCAAACTCTCCAAAATGAAGAGTCCCCACTAAAAAGACCTCCACACAACTCCCCACAACCCCCCAGGGATAAGGTCTCCTTCCTCATTGGTTGGTCTTCCCTATGCCCCTTCCAAACTTTCTAAAAATGGGCTCTTACAAAGGTTAGCCAAAAAGGTGGGTAAAGGACTTGCATTCAAGTGGATGATGTTCTTACCAAAGCCTTGATTCAAAAGTTGATTTTCGGCCATCTAGGAAATCCAACTTTTAGATGGGTCTTTTGGTCAACTATGGGTTGTCCTATGTTTAAAAATGACCCTTACCCATAGGTATACCAAGTGGGCTAACTAAAAATGGCCTAAACACACCCCTAGGCACCTTTTTAACCTCCCAAAAGATCATGACAAGTTCAAATTCGAAATTCTATGATAAGACACTACCTCAAGCTCCCTAACCGAGGGATTAACATGAAGATCCTAAAGGGGTACTATCCTAGGTTGGTGGGCATCCAATCCTCAAGTGGACATGTCATGGCCACATGTACACATTACAAGTGTCAAGTGACACAACATAAATAACACATCACAAGTCAAGTGACATATCCACTTGAGCATTCTCATAACAATTTACAATAACAATTAAACATATTAATTCAAGACTACATGCTCATTACGTTTACAAAATAAAACATGATACAACAAGGGTTTGTCTCTCATTAGACGCAACCTTGGCTCGAACTGAATTCACATAGGTCTATGCTTTGGTTCCCCGATATAATACCATGGTCTAATTCCCTACACACTAAAGTCCAACATAAGTAGTCCAAGGAATATATAAATCCATAACATACATGATTTCCATTACATTCAATCTTAACAAATCATTTGCAACATCTCATAAACAAATTACAATTCACATAGCATAATAATTCATTTGTGAAAACTTATATAACTCCTTATGTAATGAAACAATTTAACACTTAATAAAGCTCTTAGCATCATAATAGCATCAATCATTCATTTCCTAATTAATCACACAATTAAATTTCATCAAGACATCATAACATTCATAAAAACATATTAACCATAATGTAGAACCATAAGGATGTCACAGTAATCATTATAATAAACATATCATAATGTGCATCTAGCCACTATGAAGATAAAAATCCATCACATAAAGTGTCTTTAAACCAAAATGCATCAACATATAGTATCAAATAAGTCTATCTCAAATACAGAAATTGAAAAACTATGACGGGCTCGAGGTGAGGCCTCACATTAAGCCTCCCGGGGACCCTAATGACCTAGGGAACTCTCATGATAGGATGTCGCAAGAGCTTCATATCGGAACTAAAATCGAAATAGGTGATGTATATCACTTAAAGGTAGTAAAAATAATGTTACATAGCTAAGTCAACCTTGGATATTAAAATTCAACTATGGTCAAATTGTAGTTGAACATGGGCATAATGAACATAAATTGTAGCACAAACATGGAATATACATTCAGTAACAGTTATTATTCAAATAGACAGTCAACATAAGTTAACATACAACAAAATTTCAATCAAATATAGATTATAAGTACTCAACATAACATAAATAATGAATAAACGCTTATCAAAAGTTGCACGAAGTAATTTTCCCACTCGCGCATCGAGTTTGTACTTTTAGTTATTGGTCAAACATTAGTCAAACTTGATCAAATCTCATCTTTTAGTGGTCAAACTTGGTCAAATATCATATTTTAGTGGTCAAACTTGGTGAAACAGTATTCTTTTAACACTAAAATCGATTCTAATTGAATCTTGGCACATTCTAAATAATTCATACTTGATCCAGACTCATTTTTATCAATTGAATATCTTCATGAATACTTGAATACACAGATTTTATCAAATTTCTATTTCAATTTCAGTCCTGAGGCGCATCATCATACCTAAAACCAATCATTTCAAAATCGATCAAAGGTTCAAAGTCAATCAAATCTTCAACACCAGGGGCATGACAGTTATCTTCAATCAAGTCGAAACAGTTGGGTAATTAACTTCAGATCAAGTTTATTATTTGTGCCATGATCAAATCTTTTCGACATTGATCAATTTCATCATTTCAAATGAAATTGGTTATTTTTCATCATCATGGTCTTTCATATTCAGTTTATGCACACCAAATCAAACTAGATATCCTAATTAACTTGTATCGATCTTTGTTTGATCAAGCTTGGAGTCACTATGGAGCAATTTTGTTCAATCAAACTCGAAATTCTCAAACTCAGAGTGATTCTCATTGCTCTCTAAAGCTTTCAAACTTAGAGTGATTCCTATTTCTCTCTAAATCTTTCAAAATCATATTGATTCTTATTGCTCTCTAAATCTTTCAAATTCAGAGTGGTTTTTACTGCTCTCTAAATCTTCTCGAATTTAGAGTGGTTCTCGTTCCTCTTTAAATCTCTTTGAATCTATTAGTTTCTACCAAATTAGTCTCTAAATAAATTTTCTTTAAATCACTTTGTTCTTCGCAGAGTAATTCAAAGAGGGGCAAACGTAATCACCCAAAATCGGGCTAATAGAACTAAAGGCCCTATTTTCCCTAATTTGGAGTAATCTCTTGATTATGTTAATTTGATTGTTGATTATTAATATAATTTGATAAAATTAATAAAACTCCTAAATTAAGCATTTAATCATCGTTAATTGATAAAAAAATAATATTAATTACCTATAAGCCTAATTAATTAAATCAATCCCATTAAATGCATGGCTAAAAGAATTAATTAAAACAAATTAATAAAAAGAATCAAATTACATGTCACCTCTCAAGAGAAAACAAGGAAAAAATCAACCAATGAGAGGTGAGCCACATGGATCAACTCACATGGATCAAAGGAGGATGCATCTCAACCAATTCTCTCAAATTGCATCTTAACCGTTGAATTCAATGAAATTTTGATAAAAGAGGAATTTTAAACCCACAAAGATATAGTTAATTGCATTCATACTTACATTCTGGTATTTTGATTTCATAGCTAATTACTTCACACTTCATTTGAAAATCTTAATTGGTAATGAGTTAATGGAATTGTTTAATCTCTCACATTTCTTAGTTAATATGCATTAAATCTCTCACTTTAAAGTATACTCTTGCTAGATAGAGAGAAATAGGATGAATTTGTGAAGTTTCTTTGATTTTCTATTTTCTTTAGAAACTAACAATCTAATGTCTTATTGAAGCATTGTGTTGTAGGATAACAAGTACACCAAAATACACACACAGTCTGTAGCTTGTATGCTAGATCTAGATCATCAACCAATCAAGAATTCCTAGCTGGGGGCAACCTCACACAAAAAAATTCCTATAGGTAAGTTAGGTAGAATTTTCATACTTTAGCCTCACATCTTCTAAGGATAATATTCTTGCTAAAGTGGGGGGAAAATTTAATGGCTTAAAATTTACACCCCTGTGTAAAAGGCCATTTCTACATTTTCTCACTTTAGCCTAAGACTCAAAACTCTTGCAATCCCCTTAATCATCCAACTCATTGTCTACTCCAAGGTTCCTATCACACAACCCTGACAGATATGGATAATTGTGTGTCATAGAGATGTCTGCACAAAGTGCTCATGTCCGTGAATCTGCAGATGTGTAGGTTGTCGTTGGAGCATTCCCAACTACCAAATGACATTTGTAACACCCCTAATAATGGCTCTCCTATGTAGGATCATATCCAAGTCCATCTTAAACCCCATTTTGTCCTTCATTTCAGGCATTTGGATTGATTATTAAAACTCCTTGGCTACTATCTACAACTTCTTGATCACTCCATACATTCTCTTGGCTCTCCACATCTATTTTTATTGCAATTTTTCCATTATGCAGTTATCTAAGCTCTCACATTTGGCTCCACATCAAGAACTTAGACTCCTTTCTCTTGTAGGGGAGTCTTCTTACTTTCTCTTTAGGTCTTTAAATCATATTATCATTCTTATTTATTTATCTATTTTCAATAATGTTCATTCATCATATCAACTCAGTTATTTATCACCTATATTTTGTGTCTAAACTAGTGTTGTGGAGGTAGAGACACCAAAGTAGGGACTTGATTGAGGAAAGTCTCCAAACAACCACCCCAACCATTTATCTTTCTTGTTTGTGTGTAGCTTTTTATCCATGGATTTGTGGACTTTGAAAAAGGATCGCATTATCAACCTCTAAAACAACTTCCATTCCTTCTCTCGCTTTCTCCATTTCATCATTTTCAATACATATAGTCTAGTTAGTATTTTATTTTTTATAAGTTATCTCCATTTGATATTCATAGTTATCATCCTATCACTTTCTCTTCATTTATGTACTTAGAGTAGTTTCATTCTACTAGTTTTTTTATTTTGTTATTCTTCTTTATCATACATTTGTAGTGTAGTGTTCTATTAGTTTATTTTTCACTTTATCTATGCTCATCTATACCCTATCCGTACAAGATGCCAACATAACATGTTGGGGTCCAACATACATGTTGGTGTCCTTGGACTACATCGTTGTTCAATAAAATGAGCTCACAAAGCTCAAGACTTGATCATTATAGTTAGTTCTTTCAATTCCCATAATTAAATTTTTTTTATCCATTTGTTGGCTTTATTTATAAATATCTAATTTGCATCTAGTTAATTTAATTGCATTTAAGACATCTACATTTATAATTTCACTTAAACAATCAAACTTAACCACATAAAAAGTTTCCAAGAAAACCTCTTTATCTTGTGTCTGATCCCCCTAACACTCCTAGCTAGAAATGTGGTGAGGTGGTGCAAGGAAGTCATGCATCCCTACAAGTTTTAACCAGCCTCTAGGTAGGTGAATTATTTTCTTCCCCAAAAATACATAATATAATAATGAGAATATTATTTAGGAGGTCTAATTATCCTAGAAGATATTCTAATTTGAGTTTGAGGAACCTATTGGGTCTCTGGTTGTTTAATATTTTCTAGCACTATTGGGACAATATTTACTAGGATTTCATCAAGAACCATGCATTCTATGTGTTCCTCTTCTTTTTTCTTACCCTATATCTGATCCTTATACATGATCTTTTCATTGAATATGACATCTCTACTCCTAATGATTTTGTGATTATCAAAATCCCATAAGCGATAACCAAAATCATTAACTCTATATCCAATGAAAGTACACTTCTAAGATTTTGCCTCAAGCTTTGATCGATTTTCTATATTACTATGGACAAATGCTTCACAACCAAAAGTTTTTAGAAATGAGTAGTTTACATTTTTTGCTTGTCCATGCCTCCTCTGGAATACCACCATCCAAGAAACTTGAAGGCCTTCTTTTTATCAAGTAAATAGTAGTATCTACAACATCTTCCCAAAACTACAATGTCAATCCTACATACAATTTCATGCTCATTGCATATTCCATGATTGTTTTGTTCATCCTTTTAGACACACCATTTTCTTGTAGGGTTCTACAAACTAAATTTTCTCTATGAGTCCTATGGTTTAAATAATAAATATCAAACTCTCTACTGCACTACACACCTCCATTATCTGATCTAAGACACTTGTTGGAGATTTGCTAGCAAGCCAGTTTTGATTGTATGTTTGTCATTGATGACAACATATGGTATGCCGCATGTGTTGTAGTTCTATGTAGAGAGCCTTGAACATATGTTGTATGGATATGTTATCATCATGATATCATAGACATAGAGGTTGATTTCAAGTATAGTCAGTTGTGTAGTTGTTTGTAACAATAGTGTTCTTGACAGTGTTACAGACATAGTTCTATATGTGATTCATAGTATGGTTATGATAGAGCCTTGCACGTTTATATTTGTGTTGTAGACATGTTTTTGAATCTATGATCATGGACGTAGAGTTATTTATGTAGTACAAGTTGAGTTATGATGTTTTTATTTGCCAGTTACAATTTTGTGAGATTGTTTGTTGGAGACGATAGTGTTTATATTGTTTCAGTAGTTGTGCCTATCATTATGGTATGCATGTTTGGTTATGGGTTAAGAATGATTTTTTAAGAGTGCATAACATATTTCAGCTTGAGAGTAAAGTTTTAGTTAATTTGGTGGAGCTGACAGTGTGAAGCGACGCATCTACTCATATTGAGTTGTGCGGTCATTTTTGTGTTGTGTGCTTGGTTTAGCCATTGAAGATGTTGTTAGAGAGTTGTAGTGTTTATCTAATATGATTTCAAGAAGTTTATAATAGGCCAACTTGATTATATCTTTTGGAGAAGACTACTTATAGCTGGTCAATTGTGATTTCTTAGTAGTGTAGAGAAAGAAAATGAAGTGAAGAAAAGAGCAGAGTAGAAAGTGCCAAGTATTGGGCTAGTAAAGCTATATGTGAAGAAGTAGAGAATGTATGCTATTCATTGGAACTGATCAAGACAATAGGTCTAATTCACAATTCACCAAGATCTAGATATAGTGTGTATCTATTGTGTGAAAGGTTGTAGCCTTCACCATTTGAGCAGTGTGCTCCCGGATAGTGTGTCCTCACCCCTAATAGGGTTATTTATAAAAGACTCCTAACGGGGTCTGACCTTTGACTAGGTCACTGTACTTTACGCATTGTAAAGATCAAATCCTAATAGGGTTGTAAGATCTTCTAACAAGGATCATTATAGTCTAGTGCAGTTTATATTGGGTGCTGATTCCCACCAGGGTTTTTACCTATTTGGGTTTTCCCATAACCAAAATTGTGGTGTTGTGTTAAGTGTTATCTTGTTGTGTATATGTTTAATGTTCTTCTGTGCTGAATTGGATAAATAATTGAATCTTGTAGATAACTAATTCACCCCCCCCCTCTCAGTTATCTCTTGGGACTATTCCTAACAATTGGTATCAGAGCCAAGTGCTTCGAGGAGAAATTTTAACAGCTTGAGGTTGATTAGATGGAATTCTTTAGAAAAGAAAGTCCTAAGTTTGATGGAGAGAATTATCTAGACTGGAAGAACAAAATGATAACATATTTGTAGTGCATTGGTTTTGAGATTTTGAAGTAGCTACTCAAGATGTTCAGATTCCCTCTCTAAATGATCTTGCAAAAGATGATGCAACTATTAAAAAAAAGGAAATGTTCACTCAAAATATAATTGCCAAAGAATCCCTTATCAGTGCCTTATTTGATAGTGAGATTTCAGAGATTAAGAAAGTAGATAAAGCCTAAAAAATATGGAATTATCTAAAAGACATGTTTGAAGGAGATATCCAAGCCAAGAATGCACGCAGAAAAACATGGAAGAAAAGATACAATACTTTGGAGATGCTACCTGAAGAGAACATTAGAGCCTATAATCAAAGAATTAATGAAGTAGTTGCAGGAATCAAGAACGATGGTGGAGAAATTTTGGAAGAAGACATAATGGATAAATTGATGACTACTCTAATAGAAGAATATGAGAGCAAGATAAAAATCCTAGATGAGACTATGTAGTTCAAAATATTTCAAAAGAGAGACTTTAATTAGAAAAATTTCAGCATTCGAGATATCAAGATTGAAGACAGAGCCTAAAAATGAAACAACATTCAAAGCCTCAATCCATGGTAAGAAATCATTGAACACTTTTGGTAATTTTGATAATGAAGATGAGGATAAAGAACTAGATGAATTCATTTCTATAATTGCTAAGAAAGAAAGAAAAGGAAAAGGAAAACATGAAGGTCAGTTACCATTTAAATGCTTTTCATATAACAAGATTGGTCATTTTGCATCTAAGTGTCCTTCAAGAGTCAAGAAGTTCAAAACTAATTTCAAGCCTAAGTATACAAAAGAATGTTACTATGTTGGAGATGGAGTATCAGATGAAGATTCAGGAGAAGATGAGATTGGATTTATTGCAATTGAAGACATGGAAAAAATGTTTGATGAAATGGATATTGAAGATGAAAAGAAAGCACAAGAGCTAGCATTGATTTCACAAGAAGACATTAGAACATATTGGATCATTGACAGTGGATATTCACATCACATGACAAGAGACAAAGATAGATTTGTACATCTGGAAAAGTACAAAGGTGGCATGGTTAGATTTAGAGACAACACTCCTAAACCTATCATAGGTAGAGGAGCTATCACTTTGGATGGAAAAAATAACAATGATGATTTTCTATATGTTGATGGCTTGCAGCATAACTTACTAAGTTTGGACAGTTTCTTGACAAAGGATATCAGTTGGAATTCAAAAACAAAAAGTGCATCATTAATAACAAAGAAGCAGTAATGATTGCATCAGGTTCAAAGACAAAAGGTAATGTTTTTCAGCTGAATTCTGAAGCAAGTTGTTTTGTTGCTAAAGGAGATGATAGTTGGTTATGGCACAAAAGACTATGTCACATCAACTTTGACAATATAGTAAAGATAAGCAATGTAAATGCAGTAAGAGACCTCCCTAGTATTTTAAAACCAATTGATACAATATGCAAGGAATGTGTGATGGGAAAATATGTAAGGAATTCATTTAGAAGTAAGCATAATTTAGTAGAGAACAAATTGGATCTAAGGCATACAGAATTATGTGGACCAACTCAAACAAGATCATACTATGCTGAAAGGTACTTTATTTTGTTTGTTGATGATTATTCTAGAATGATATGGGTTGCTTTCTTAAGAGATAAATCTGAAGCATTTGATAAGTTCAAGATATTCAAAGCTAAAGTTAAAAATGAGTCTAGATTAAAGATAAAATGTCTGAGATCAGATAAAGGAGGAGAATTCACCTCTGACAGATTTTATGAGCATTGCAAAGAACATGGGATAACAAGACAACTAAGTGCACCTAAAACCCCTCAGTAGACTGGAATTGAAGAAAGAAGAAATAGGATCATACTTGACACAACGTGAACTATCATGTTTGAAGGAAAAGTTGCACACACCTATTGGAGAGATATAGTCAATGATGCAGTCTATACTATCAACAGAATTCAATTAAGGCCAAGCGCAAACAAGACACCTTATGAGCTATTGTTTGGGAATGTACCTACAGTAAAATACTTCATAATCTTTGGAAGCAAGTGTTATATCAAGACAGATGAAGCTATAGGGAAGTTTGATGCAAGAAGCAATGAAGGTATTTTTCTTGGTTACTCTACTAAAAGAAAAGCGTATATATGGTCTAACTTAAGATTGAAGAAGATCATTGAAAGTGCACATGTAAAGATTGATGAAAATTTTATGATTCAAGAGAGATATCATGATTATGCACCTATGATTGAAGAAGAACCTAAACCTACCAGTAGAGAAGCAGTTGTTGAAGAAATGTTTGACAACATTGATGTATTATTCAATGAACCTGAAACAAGTGAAGAAGAATCACAGAAGATAGATGAGAGAGCCACACCTAATATTCCAAAATTCACATCTAGATACCATTCAAAAGAAGATATCATTGGAGATCAGAACAATAAAGTCATGACAAGATCAAAAGCAAAAAGTTCAACAGTTGATGAAGCGGTATGTTTACTTTCACAAATTGAACCTTTAAGTGTTGAAGATGCATGTAATGATTTAGATTGGCATGAAGCAATGAAAGAAGAATTAGATCAAATAGTTAAGAATGATACATGGGAACTAGTCCCAAGGCCTAGTGAAAAAAATGTGATTGGAACCAAGTGGATATTTAGAAACAAGATGAATGAAGATGGAATAGTAGTAAGAAACAAAGCAAGACTAGTATGTAAAGGATATGCACAGAGAGAAGGAATTGATTATTCTGATACATTTGCCCCTATAAGAAAATTGGAAGCCATAAAGTTATTTCTAGCCTATGCAACATTCAAAGACTTTAAGTATATCAGATGGATGTCAAGTCAACATTCCTGAATGGAGAGTTGAAGGAAGAAATCTACATAGAACAACCTAAAGGATTTAGTTTATCAAACAAACTAGTTATGGTATGTACACTAAAGAAAGTCCTCTATGGACTTAAGCAAGCCCCTAGAGCATGGTATGAAATACTAGATGGTTACTTAACAAAGATCAGATTCAAGAAAGGAGAAATAGATTGTAACTTATTCATAAGAGAGACACTTGATGGATTATTACTAGTTGCTATTTTTGTTGATGACATTATTTTTGGTGGTAATGACAATCTTAGTGCATATTTTGCTAAAGAGATGCAAAGAAAATTTGAAATGAGCATGATTGGACCTATCAAGTACTTTTTGGGATTGAATGTACAATAGACAGACAAAGGTATTTTCATTAATCAGTCCAAGTATGTGAAAGAAATATTAAAGAAGTTCAAGATGGATGATTGCAAGCCAGTAAGCACCCCCATGATAACAGGAAGCAAGCTTTCAAAAGAAGATGATTCTATAGTAGTAGACAAGACTCTATATAAGTCTATGAATGGTAAACTCATATATCTTACTCAATCTAGACCAAATATTTCTAATGCAGCTGGTATTGTTGGAATATTTGCAACATAACCTAAACAAAGTCATCTTATGGTAGTAAAGAGGATATTTAGATATTTGAAAGGAACTATAGACTATGGTTTATGGTATCATAATTCAGACAATGTAGAACTTCATGTGTATACAAATGCAGATTGGGCAGGTTGCGTTGATGATAGAAAGAGCACCTCAAGAGGAGCAGTATTTCTTGGAGATAGACTAGTTACTTGGACAAGCAAGAAGTAGAATTGTATTTCTTAGTCCACAGCAGAAGTAGAGTATGTAGCAATAGTATTAAATTGTTTTGCAATTGTGTGGATCAAGCAAATGATAAAGGATTTTAGAATCTAAATTGATTATCCTATTGTTATTCATTGTGACAACACTAGCACTATCAATATGTCAAAGAACCTTGTGATGCATGCAAAGACAAAACACATTAAGATAAAATATCACTTCCTAAGAGAAAAATTTGTAGAGAAAGAAGTAAAATTAGATTATGTGAGCACAAAAGAACAATTAGTAGACATTTTCACAAAGCCTTTACCAAACATTTGAGTATCTCAAGGAAAAGTTGGGAGTAATTCCGTTCTCTGGATTTGATTAGAGTTTGCAGTAGTGCATCAGTCCTCAGTGACTGGTGAATAGTTGACTACTCTACTTTAGGAGTAGTACCTATGCTTATTTATTTTGGCACCCTTTGCCATTGATGTCAA
The DNA here is from genome assembly GCA_027943335.1 of Chamaecyparis obtusa. NCBI lineage: Eukaryota > Viridiplantae > Streptophyta > Pinopsida > Cupressales > Cupressaceae > Chamaecyparis > Chamaecyparis obtusa. The sequence continues at coordinate 186,301 of BSBK01004020.1, forward strand.
AGGGGGAGTATATATATAGTCATGAAAAACAAACAGTTGATCTATTCTAAGGAGTATGAAGTAAGGGGGATTATATAGCTAGATAATGTAGCAATAGATATTCAGAGCATTCAACAGTAGATGGAGAAATCATTTTTGAGAGAGTTGTTGTTGAGGAAATGGAGAATGTTATAAAATAATTGTACGTTTGGATTGGAGGTGTTTTTCATTCCATATGTTGCCATCAATGCCAAAGGGGGAAATTATTGGAGATTTGCTAGCAAGCCAGTGTTGACTCTATATTTTTCATTGATGACAACATATGTTATGCAGTGTGCATTGTAGTTCTATGCAGAGAGCCTTGAACATATGTTATATGGATATTTTATCATCATGATATCATAGACGCAGAGGTTGATTCTAAGTATAGTCAATTGTGTAGTTGTTTGTAACAGTAGTGTTCCTAACAGTGTTATAGGTAGAGTTCTATATGTGATTCATAGTATGGTTATGATAGAGCCTTGCATGTTTATATTTGTGTTGTGGGTATGTGCAAGATCATGAGGGGCCAAAAAGTGGCGATGTGAAAAATATTCACTTTTCACTCATCCAAAAGTGCATGAAAATGCTTGTTGACTTTTTAATAGGCCTGGGTGTTAGTACACCTGGGCAAACCTGACACCAAAGCACAATCCTTATCGAGTACCTGAAAATATTAGGTACCTAAAACTTGTGGCATAAATCATAACCCGCGGGCCGTGTTTCTCATTTCTCTCATTGCTTTTGGTTTGTAAAATGGCTCCATATATCTGATACTCAATTTTTTCGGGTATCTGATTTCTGCAATAATGAATTCGACTCTACAATATATATAGTAAGTATATTCTTTGTATATTTTGAATATTTTATTTTATTTTGATGCTAAATGTAGTTTTTTTGGTTGAAATAGGGTTTTGTATTTATTTTTGTAATAATATATGAAATCAAATTGAAATTTAGATTTGTTTTTTATTTAATCAAGCATGGCTGACAACAATGAAGAAAATAACCCTCCCGCACCAAATAATGATCCACAAAACAATCCCCCGTCTCAAAACCCTTGATCTTTAGAAGATTTGATACAAGATAATTTGAACACAATACGAGGTTTCCAAAACACATATCAAAATATACCTACATTAGGTCCCATGCTTGCCACCCTAAATACTATTGTTGAAAACATTAACACACTCACATGACAACATAATGCTACTCTTCATTGGCATGATGATATGCACGCCCAATTTGATGACAGGCTTGAACATGATGGGATTGCGGCCCTTAATATAACTAAGGAAGATATAGCCTCCCTTTTTGTGAATCCTAAAACTGGATTACAAGTTGACCCCAAAAATCCCAAATTATCAATAAAATGGTGCACAAATGAGGCAATACACACACACTTTTGGGATCATTGGTGGATGATTTTTGATAAACCACCCCATAGCAATTTGGAGCTCCCTTTCTATTTCATAAAAAAATTGTATGTTGAGTTTGTGCTTGGTCATAATGTTAATTATTTTAGCATGAGGCCCAACATGGGCATATGCAGAGGAGCTCCTCAGACTAGGCCATTTGCCCAGTGCAAAAAGGCCACTATCTTCATCCCCCCCACTGATTTTGCAGCCCCTCCTCCAGTGCAGCATCTCGATATCATTGCAGAGGCTTCCTCACAAACTATCAGGGCCATTTATTTTTTGAGTGATCAGTTGATCACGTAGACCAGGTCAGTGTTGCCTCTTGGTGTGGATGATGCTTGTGCATGGACATCTCACCGGAGTTCACATGTATGCAAGCCCCATATTTGTATTATATGCAAGAATATGTGCCTCGGACTGCTTACTGATGGTGATACATATCAGTATGTTATTGATGAGGAGGATATAGGAGACGCAGCTACAGAGGCTACAATACCTCATGGAGCATCTACATCTCATGAGAGTGCTTAGGAGGTGTACGTAGAGCCATGGACTCCTCTTGATATGGGAAGAGTAAACATTATAGATAAATTTGTCGCATGACTTATTAAATTTTTTTTTTAAATATTTATTTAGATTAGTTTTAATGATTGCATGCACTTATGTATATATATTTTTTCCATTTATGCTCAGTCGATGATAGAGGAGGATTTGAGACAAGTGGATGACTCCACACTTTCGGCCATTTCATTTGGCCTTGATACCTATACGGTATATTATAAATTATGTACCCATTAGTTTTTTTTATACCATTTGGTGTACATGCTTAAATCTCTATCAATTAGAGCAATAAAATTCATACATTTACTAATATATTGTCATCTTATTGTACTCTTGCAGGCTATAGGTGATGTCAGTGGGGGGCACGAGGGGGTTCCTTCATCAGGTGTCGACAAAGGAAAGGTAATTAATTGTTTAAGATAATTATGAATGCATATGTATGCCATGTATGTGTAGTAATAAATATTTTACTTGCACTTTATTGTATAGGGTGTGGCTCTTGATGATGTCGCGACATGGGTTTGGGAGCCTAGGCTGACACACATCTCGATTCAGAGTGATAGCTCAATTGTACGTAGACTTTTACAAGGGGTTATTTATATTTTGTAACCAGGGTTGTTATGATGAAGTACATTTATATACAATTGAAAATCTTTTTACTCTCATAGGCTACTCCCAGTGTGATGGAGGGCCTATGAGAATACTTTGTATCTTTGTTGACCCAGCCCACTATTCCAGAGGAGGGATCAGCGGATGTAAGTTTTAATTTTAGTTCAATCAATTTGTAATTTTATTATGCTATCATCCTATTTTGTAGATTTATTACTCTATGTTGCACCACTCTACTAATCTCATTATTGAAAATATATATTTATAGGTTGGAGTTGGTTATGGTGGCATTGTCCCTTTGCTACCAAAGACTTATGTTAGGACACCTGATTGTGGTAGGCGACCAAGAGGCCAGGTACAGATGTTTGTATTCAGTTATAATTTTAATTAAATTAGTGTTTGAATTATGAATTATATATATATATGTGTGTGTGTGTGTGTGTGTGTGTGTACAAATCATATAAATTAAGCAATCTAACTTGGGTTTGAACTCATTTTTTATGCAAGATCAATCAGAGCCAAACATTTCTTCAAAGATGTGACATTTTGATGATCCCCCTACGGCATAGGATGTAGTTTTAGTTTTGTGGTCATTTAGAGATGCCACTTGGCACATTTTGAGATGGCATATATGCCACATTGTACACCTTGAAACATTGATTTTGTAGACATTTTGAAATGGAATGTGCCATATTTGTATATGGAGATACTTTTGATACATTTGATACTTTCTATATATAGAACATGTTCAATTTTATGTTATATTTGCATCATCTTTTGTATACATATTTATTATTCATGTTTATGGAATTGAATCATGAAGTTATATCTTGACTATGATTATCATTATGATTTAAATTATATCTTGTTGAAGTTACATTACAAAGACAAGTGTTGATATTATACTCTATATACCCACTCTACTACGTCACAGATCCCACGACCCTTAATTCAACTTATAATCCCACTTGAGCCACTTAGTACTAAATTGTTTCAATACTATGTATATACTCACTATGTATATACTCACTATGTATATAACTCATCATATTGGGGTTTACTAAATCCACAGAGAAATGTAGCACTTGTGTTGTTAGGTCACTTGGGTCAAGCGTAGTCGTGAGTGTTCTAGTGACTCCGTGGGTAGAATGGGGTTGTCACTCATATTTACCCAGCCAACTGGAGCTGATGGAGTAGATGGTTCAATGCCAGGATAGATGGTTTGAAAGATACACTGTTGAACTACTTTCAACTGACCCTCACTGCAAGTTTTGGCATCGACTGAGATCACCTTGCCAAATACAAATGAAGTTGAATCACCCAAAACTGAGAGAGGTTATTGTAGACCTCAGAAACAAGATCATGTAGCCCGTGATGGTTTGTTAATACCTCTCACGAGGTTCAAGATACAAACCTTGGAAGATCTCTGCCCAATCATGCTTAGTGCACCTTGGGGTCACTTGGGTCGAGCGTGGTCGTGAGTGTTCTAGTGACTCTATGGGTGGAATGGGGTTTTCACTAGTGTTTACTCAGCCAACTGGAGCTGATGGAGTAGATGGTTTGATGCCAGGATGGATGGTTTGAAAGATACATTGTTGCGCTACTTTCAATTGACCCTCACTGCAAGTTTTGGCATCGACTGAGATTGCCTTACCAAATGCAAACGAAGTCGAATTGCCCAAAATTGAGAGAGGTTATTGTAGACCTTGAAAACACAATCCTGTAGCCCTTGATGGTTTGTTGATGCCTCTCATGAGGTTTGAGATACGAGCCTCAAAAGATCACTACCCAATCATGCTTAGTGCACCTTGGGGTCACTTGGGTCGAGCGTGGTGGTGAGCATTCCAGTGACTCCATGGGTGGAATGGGGTTGTCACTGGCATTTACCCGACCAACTAGAGCTGATGGAGTAGACAGTTTGATGCTAGGATGGATGGTTTGAAAGATACACTACTGAGTTACTTTCAACTGACCCTCACTGCAAGTTTTGGCATTGACTGAGATCACCATGCCAAATGCAAATGAGGTCAAATCACCCAAAACTGAGAGAATTTATTATAGACCTCATAATCATAATCCTATAGCCCCTAATGGTTTGTCAATATCTCTCACGAGGTCTAAGATATGAGCCTCAGAAGATCGCTGCCCAATCATGCTTAGTGCACCTTGGGGTAACATGGGTTGAGTGTGGTTGCGAGTGTTCTAGTGACTCTGTGGGTGGAACAGGGTTGTCACTGGTGTTTACCCAACCAACCAAAGCTGATGGAGTAGATGGTTCAATGCCAAGATAGATAGTTTGAAAGATACGTTGTTGAGCTACTTTCAACTGACCCTCACTGCAAGTTTTGGCATCGACTAAGATTGCCTTGCCAAATGCAAACAAAGTCAAATCTCTCAAAACTAAGAGAGGTTATTGTAGATCTTAGAATCACTATCTTGTAGCCCCTAACATTTTTTCAATACCTCTCATGAGGTCTGAGATACGAGGCTTGGAAGATTTCTTCCTAATCATGCTTAGTGCACCTTGGGGTCACTTGGGTTGAGCATGGTGGTGAGCGTTTCAGTGACTCCATGGGTAGAATGGGGTAGTCACTAGCATTTACCTAGCTAACTGGAGCTAATGGAGTAGATGATTTGATGCCAGGATGGATGATTTGAAAGATATACTGTTGAGCTACTTTCAACTGACCCTCACTACAAGTTTTGGCATCGACTGAGATAGCCTTGCCAAATGCAAACAAAGTCAAATCACCCAAAATTGAGAGAGGTTATTGTAGATCTCAAAAACACAATCCTATAGCCTTGATAGTTTGTCAATGCCTCTCATGAGGTCTGAGATACAAGCCTCGAAAGAGCGCTGCCCAATCGTGCTTAGTGCACCTTGGGGTCATTTGGGTCGAGCATGGTGGCAAGTGTTCCAGTGACTCCGTGGGTAGAACGGGGTTGTCACTAGCATTTACCTAGTCAACTGGAGCTAATGGAGCAAATAGTTCAATGCTAGGATGGATGGTTTGAAAGATACGTTGCTGAGCTACTTTTAACTGACCCTCACTACAAGTTTTGGCATTGATTGAGATCGCCTTGCCAAATTCAAATGAAGTCAAATCTCCCAAAACTAAGAGAGGTTATTATAGACCTTATAAACATGATCTTGTAGCCCCTAATGGTTTGTCAATACCTCTCACGAGGTCCAAGATACGAGCTTCGGAAGATCATTTCCCAATCATGCTTAGTGCACCTTGGGGTCACTTGGGTCGAGTGTGGTGGCAAGCATTCCAGTGACTCCATGGGTGGATGAGGTTGTCACTAACATTTACTCAGCCAAACGAAGCTGATGGAGTAGATGGTTTGATGCCAGGATGGATGGTTTGAAAGATATGGTGTTGAGCTACTTTCAACTAACCCTCATTGTAAGTTTTGGCATCGACTGAGATCGCCTTGCCAAATGCAAACAAAATAAAATCACCCAAAAGTGAGAGAGGTTATTGTAGAGCTTAGAATCATGATCCCAAATCCCTTGATATTTTTTCAATACCTCTCATGAGGTTCGAGATACGAGCCTCGAAAGATCACTGCCTAATCATGCTTAGTGCACCTTGGGGTCACTTGGGTCAAGCGTGGTTGCGAGCATTCTAGTGACTTTGTGGGTGGAATGGGGTTGTCACTGGTGTTTACAATGTCATGAAAGTGAACCACCAACCTATAGTCCATAGAATTTTTAGTAACAAAAAAATTAACCCTTTTACTCTCCTGTGCAAACTCAGAAAGCACATCACTTGCAGACCATAAAACACACAATGCATTATGGTACACTAGGCAGCCTACAAGCAGTTGTGTTTTATAGATTGAGTAAGTAATCCTTGGGAATGTGTCCTTGTCTATAGTGGAAACAATTAGATTTTCATTCTGAAACAAGAGAAGACCCAAATGGGAAAGCATGCACACTTCTTTTCTTGACCTAGTTCCGTTGCAATGATGGTTAGTGGTATGTTCTAAATTTGAACTATGAAACTAATCATGATTAAGCCAGTCAGCACTCTACTAAAATTTAATTATTTTTAATATTCTGGTAGCCCTCCCAAAACCCAATAACAAAGACTGAATATTAGGACATTTATTTTTCTTTACTCTGGAATACCCTATTCATGGAGCTTATTATGTTTGAGGTTTAACTTCTATAGATTGTTTGAAATGATAAAAAATAATATCCTTAAAGCATTAGAAACAATAATCAAACATGTAAGAATTCAAACCATGCAAATGACATAAGTAAATGACATGTAAGATCCCTTGTTGGCACTATTGGCCACCCATACATGATTTTGGTCATAAGTCCTTATCAAGACTTCTAGGACATTTAACTTTTAAATCAAATTGATTGTTACAAATTGCCATTATAGGCTTCAAAAGATCTCAATTAACCATTAAGGATCCTTTTATCCTTCTATCTCTGATTGGATCCATGGTGACCATAGGTGTCTTCATAGGTGCTCCTACACAAGTTATAATCCACATACAAAACCAAGTTTATTGACTCAAAATACAATCTAAGAAAGGTGAAATTAATGTATTGAAATTAAGCTTAACAAACTTAGAAAACAATGCACTAAGTTAACTTATTACCTAGTCAAGTGTTCCTGAAGGGTCATCTCTTTGCTTTAGGGTCTCCAATAGTGCTTCGTGATCAGCATTATTAATAGTCCAAAGTTCTTTTGTCTTTGGTCTTCCTTGATGCTTTGACAACTTGACATTTGTTGCTATAACAAGGTTTGAATACATGAGAATAGTTTTGTGCTTCTCATAGTCTTTAAATGCGGGAATTCCATTATTTCTAATCATGTATGTTCGCAGCCATGTTCCCGCAACAACAACTGAACCAATAGGATATGTGAACCCATCACCATCTGTCATCGGTTGTACAATATTCTATTTACCTCATACATGATGTGCTAACCAATAATATGACCTCTCATCGTTCCCCTATGGTGCAACCAATGCAAAAACATCTCCTGGCTGTAGAAGATTTGAAAGATGGTCATACTCAACTGAAGTGTCCATGTCATCATTTCTTATAGAGAGTGTGAAAGATAAAGGAGTTAGATATTACAAAACTCATGTATCCACCCACTCACTTGACTCACAATGATCCCAATCATACTGAAAACACATGGGGCAAAAACAAGCGAACTCTCATGTCCAAATGGTCCATGTACTACTATTGGAGCTTTGGAATGAATGCATTTTTGAAGATTTTTTCACTGTTTGACAATCCAATCTATCTCCTATAGTTCCCTCCTCAACCAACCAAAAGAATATACACATTGTAGAATCAAGAGTCCCCCCTGTGACAATGCTAAAGTACACCAATCAACAATAGAATGAGCATTAAGAAGTACAACACCTGAAATCCTCAATTGCTCCTTAGCTAGAGCTCTCTTCACACATGCACTTGCTCCATCATGCTCCCCTTTCCCATGCCCTGACTAAAAAAAACTCCAAATATGAGGTACACCTATCTCCACATGCATTCTACACAACCAATAAAACATTCTAGCATTCTTAAATTGACCAATGCAATTATTTGACCAAATGAGATGCCTATCCATAGCAATACCATTTTCTTGCAAGAAGTCAAAATAGTTCTAGAAACAATGTTGAACAAACTCATGAGTGTGAGACCTATTGTCACTCATATAAAAATGGTACTCTTTGATTATCTTTCACTCATATTTTGTGCTATTAGGGGAATGTCTATATGTGATGTGTACAAAAATAGCAACCTGAATGGAATTGTAATATTTAGCTTGAGTCTCATTTTGGGGCTGCAATGTATAGTTCTCTGCAAAGTCTACAATGGATATAATAGTTCCAATGGGGAAAGTGTCCTTACACATCCTAAATTTTTGATCCAACCATTGAGACCTGTGACTATGCCTTGCATACTTGTAAAAAATATTTGTCTTGAAATTTGAGATAAAATCAGCAACATTGTATTCTTTTGCAACTAACTCACATCTAGAGCCTTCACCTCCACAATTCAATTTATATTTCACTTTTTCATATACCTTTTTTTGGACAAGTGTCTTTCCAAAATTGTGTTCCAAACCCTCATGAAAACATGTCCTAAACTTGGACAAGCCACCACATTCTAAGCACTTGGCATTTAAGCAATCTTTTTTATAAAATAAACAACCATCATCTCTTTGACATAAAAAATGATCTAGCAAGTCTCTTGATGATTTGGGAAGACCACTTGCACCACAATCCTCTAGCATTTCATTAGTATGCAAAGTAGAACAAATGGACCGTAATAATTCATGATGCATTGAAAACTCAACATGATATTTTCAACATGTATTTCGAATCTTAAGGGGTACACAATAAAATGGCTTCACAGATTCAAAAGACCTTGTGATATTTTCAATGTTGGATGTGTCTCACAAAATTTTTTATACAACATTGTTTGACTTACCTCCACATAATGTTTAGGATGTGGAGTGTGGTCTCAATTGCCAACTCTCAAGTTCAAAACATCCTTCACATTTGGTGACACTCCCGAGTTAGCATCCCAAAACTATTGAATTTCATCCTTGACAACATCTGTTAGCTTCTTATCAAAACGTGGAAGTCTCCCACCATAAGCCCATGTATCAATTTGAAGTAGATCATCAAGTCTTTCTCTTCTTACAAGTGCTCTACCCAAATTTTTATGGTCTATATTGAAGTCAACACAAGTTTTTCTCATCAAATGAGCCTTTCTCAACTGATGACTTACTAAGGAGGTTGTAATAACCCTCGGAGAAACTCTCTTGTCTTTTTCTCCGCTAGTTTTCCCAATGCTATTGAGAGCATTGAAAAGATTCTTCACAACAATGGCATTTCTCTCCATTTTCTTGTTCATAGGAATCTTCAATTTCACAAGCACAGGTCTCATCTTTTGCATCTTTAACAAATGCACAAAAACTTGACATTGCTCAACCAATGTCTTGTTTCCAAAAAATTGATCATAAAGTCTTGAAGCCCTCAACCTAACAATTCTATGTGACCTCTTTCCTTCCCAATTATTCATAATGTTCTCCTCAATTTCAATTAACCATTTAGGTGTTCTTGAAAGCCCCCAATTTGAAGATTGATTATCTTTATTGCAAGGGACTTCATTTCACATATAATTTGGAGATGTGTAACATTCATGTGGTTCTTGTGCAATATTTCCATTCCCCAAGTCTACATTTTCAATCTCTATCTGTACATTTTCATCTTCATTCCATTGATTGTCATTCCCAAAATCTACGTTTTCATTCCCCAAGTCTACATTTTCATGCTCCATCTCTACATTTTCATCTTCACTCCATACATTGTTATTCACAAAATTAATTTCCATATTATTTTCAAATTCAACATCCTCTTCACTTGCAACTACATTTACGGGGTCACCTTGATTAATGTTTAACATACCTTCTCTCCTTCTTCAGTGATTTTCCCTATCTTTTTCCCTATATGCTTGAATTTCTTCATCTATCACCTTCCTCTTGCGTTTAGCCTTTCGACGATTGCTACTTCCCATGGTGAGTCCACAAGTTGACAAAAAAACAAAAAAATGGGCCCCAAATCATGTTTTTTTTTCCTGCAACCCGTGAAAAAAGTTTGAAATCATGTGCTTCTTCTTTTTTTATCGATAAAAGGCCGAAGCCATAGAGAAATTTTATTAATATTAAAAATAAAAGTACAATAAACCCCACTCAGTGAAAGCGCAAGTAGGAAAGAGCAGGGTAGAGAAAACCTCTAGTCGTGCCCAGGACTATAAGTCCTAATACTAATACACAGATACCATGGGCATACCCACGACTCGATGATTATCGAGATTTTAATCATACATACATAGTTTGAGTGGGCATACCCACTATTTGGAAATTTATGTACTTCCCTTTATTGAATTACAATTTAATTACAACAGTATCTTGTGGGCACAATGCCTGTTTAAAACATTAAAGATATCATTTCTGTAGAAGCTTTGATAATTTTCCTTTGATTTCCGCTTCCAAAATAGCTCCAATTTGACAATTTCCTCCTGTAGTGGAAAACAACAAGCCTTTGAAACCACACTGTTAATTTGTGGCAATTTAAAAGGAGCATAAATGAAGAAAATTAAGAACCCTTTTACCTTCATTCTGAAACTTACTCACTGCAAAGTGAATAATGATATCAAAAGGACATGAACATAGCCAATCCAGCTACTTCCATCTAAGATCATAGTCAGTGCTCCATAAAACCAATAAAATTAAGCATTATAATTGTGATCCTATAGTTTGATAATATGAATTAGGATATACTAATTTTAAGAATTGGTATAACCATTGCAGCCCTAATATCATCTCTATAATTTGTTGAATCTACTAGCATGGTCTAGATTGAAAACTATAGTATCTAAATAAAATTAAAAAGATAACCTAGAAATCATATACCAAGACATAAGAAAATCTAAATATATCTTATCACATTGCTAAAGGCCTAAAATAAAACAATAACCTAAAAGCACAGATCTAAAAGCCTGATTTTACATAACACATGCAAAACACCAAACCTATGAAAATAGATGTATAAAGGAGATTCTGAAAGAATCCTATATCCTAAATCTCGGAGCATTACATCAGAAGTTGGGAACATGGCCTCATAATGACCATAATAACGTAAATTGCTAGCGAGGATACATATAGATATAAATGTATACATATTTAATATGTATATATTTATATTAATATGCAAGAGAGTTGTCATGGCCTCTGTGGTGTTTACATTCCCCATTATTCCTATTGTGTGAGTGACTTGCATTACTATTTAACTCGTAATATTCCACAGTAGTGATGAGTAGCTACAATTTAAAATATTAGGAGCATGCTAATAATGCCAGTACCTACATATACATAGCTGTTTCAAATGCTTCTTCTATAATTGCAGAAAACCATATATGACAGTGGTCTGCAAGAAAGTTGACAGGCCTCTGTATGATATGAATACACTCCTAAGAAAATTTATATATATATATATATATATATATATATATATATATATATATATATATATGTATGTATACAAAATAATATATATATTTTGTATACATAGATATATATGAGTGCACTTATTGTGTTGCAAGAGAGATTATGAAGATACATACATACATACATACATACATATATATATATATGTATATATAAACGTATACAAAATATGTATTTTGTATACGTTTATATATACATACATATATATATATATATATATATATATATATATATATATATATATATATATATATATATATATATATATATATATATATATATATATATATATATATATATATATATATATATATATATATATATATATATATATATATATATATATGTATATATATATAAACGTATACAAAATATGTATTTTGTATATATATATATATATATATATATATATATATATATATATATATATATATATATATATATATATATATATATATATATATATATATATATATATATATATATATATATATATATAAACGTATACAAAATATGTATTTTGTATACGTTTATATATATATATATATATATATATATATATATATATATATATCTATATATATATATATATATATATATATATATATATATATAAACGTATACAAAATACATATTTTGTATACGTTTATATATATATGTATGTATGTATGTATGTATGTATATGTATAAAATTGGAAATATATATATTACTGTTATAGTCAGCTGCTCATCCATTACTGTGGTGTTTTCATATTCCATAGTAATGGCATGTAGAAACTATTTAAAATATTAGGTGCATGCTTACTATTCCCAGTGCTTGCATATACATGCCTGCCTATTCCCTGTGTTTGCTTGTTTATTGATCGTCCAACTTTAGAGTAAGAAAATATAAAGCATTGGGTACTGTGATGGAGACAAAGTCCCACTGTTCTACATTGTCATGAAATTTGCAACCCAAGACTTTCATATGGCCTTCAGTCTATTGCTCATCACATGAAACCTCGGGTCTGTATACATAATCAGTGTAATAAAAGCTGAATGGGTGCATAATCTATATAAGAAAGGATTCATAAGTAAAGGAAAATCCCCTCCCACTGCAATGGGGTTTGTTCTATGTTGTTTATCATCAAATTCAAAAGTAATTTATATGAAATTAACTACCTTGTCTTAGTAGTCTAGACAAAATTATTTGGCCATACATGAATAAACCAAAGACATATCAGTCAGAGCCTGTTGAGTGCTTAAGAAGCATAGTAATGAAGAATGTCGAGGGATTTGAACTTTGGAGTCTAGTATGCTTATCTAAACAAAATATGCATAGGAGTCGATCTTTATATCTATTGAAGTCTCTATCCACCAACCTTAGTGCTGAAAAAAATTTATTTTCTGATCCAAATCTTTGAAGAGTAAGGTATTAATTGGTACAATAATTCCAGAATACAGATATGCATGGTAATCAAATAAGTGATATATTATTTACTATAAGGGTCACTGTACAATGTTGTCCTGAGAATCAGGAGAGAAACAAAATCTACCCATTAGACTTTGTCCACAATATTTACAACAAAACCATAACCTTTATATACAGACCTGTTGAAAACATACCTGCCTATGTTCATAAGACTATGTATTCAATCGCTATAATCTATGTATATACTAGAAATGAAACCTGAATATAGATTACTCCATATAATTATGGAATATTAGCTTCTATATACATAATATAGCATCAAATCACAGAGAGCCAAGGCACTAATCTTTCTTCCTTTCCACCACAGAGCAGAACTAGGAGTGATTTTCCTATCTCATGACCACTATATTTTCCTCTTCTTCACCCAAAGTCTTTGAGTGATGGGTACATCTCTTAACTGTAGGAGTGATGACATGTAGCTTAGGTGGTTCAAGTTCATTCAAGAAGGTGGGAATCTCAAAGCCTTTAGCCTCCAGTAGTCGAGGATTTCCACCGAATCTTTCTTGGTTTGAAGGACCTCCTTGTATAGGAATTCTAAATTTCTAGACATGCTCAGCCAATGTGTGTCAAATGCTTCTACATCTTTGAAGATGATCATCAAAGTTCTTTGTTTCGATGGGATCAGAGCTAGCTCTTATATGTCATTTCTCATAGTGACTTCCGGGAAGGGAGTAGTAAGTAGATCGTCAATAGAGTAAACCATCTTTTCCAATCCAACTAGGAAATACTTATTGAAGATCAACTTTGAAACCTGAATGATTTCATCTTTCTCTTTTCCCACCAGATAAGAAATAGCAATGAACAAACCGATAACATCACCATTTGTTCTGAAGGTAAATTCATTTTCAAACACCTACTCTCCTAGAGCTTTTTCCAAAGCCCTCCTAGAAGAATTCAATAAAGGGAGAAGGATCTAGTTCCCTCTCTCTAGGGTGACAAAACCTCTAAATGCCATGGCTCTATACCCTCCTAAATTGAAGGTGGTGAGCTTAGTTTCCATGGTAGAACCAAGGAAAAGCAGAGGAGAGGCAGAGGGGCAAACTGATACACCTCAAAAGGATAGAAATGCATGAAAGGGTAAAACCTATATCACATAAGCTAGCACAGAAGGATGCCAGGAGAAAGATAAGTACCCTTAATAGAAGCGTACAAAGAGGAAAAAAGGATGGGAGAAGCATCTAGCAGAAACTAGAGACCGCTGGAAAGGTCTAGAAGGTAAGTCACATGTTGATTATGGATCACGATGAGGGGGACAAGAGCCAGATTCACATGTGGGACACCTAACATACAAGGAAAAGATGAAAAGTCTGCTTCTCTATTAAAAATCCATCATCAGAATCATCAGCTGATGAATGGCAAGGGGGGAAAGACAAAGACACCTTTCCCAAGCGAAGAAAAAAAAGACAAAATGATCTTTAAACAGAAAGCTAAAAGGGAGGAAGAGATGTATAATTAGTTAAGTTAGGGACACCACTAAAAAGGATAGGTGATATTAAATTAATCCATGATAGTGATGTCGTTGGCACCTAAGTTGGCTAGAGAGTTAGCTTCTGAATTGCCCTCCCGATATGTGTGTTTTACAATGAACTCAGGGATGGACTCTAGGACAAGATTGATTTCTTCAATCTTAGATTTGATTAACCAATTGGGAGTCTTTTTGGTTCTTATGGCGTTAATGATTATTTGAGAATCACCTTCGACAATTAATTTTGATATATTGATTTTTTTACATATTTTAAGGCCTTCCAAAGCAGCTAAGCACTCTGCCATGTTGTTTGTAGTGGGTCTAATGGGGTAGGCATATTTAGTAATAGTTTCTCCCTTCTAGTTCCTAATAATCCCACCGATGCCTACAACCCCAGGGTTGCCTCTGGACACCCCATCAAAATTTAAGTTGACCCAACCTTCATTGGGAGGGATCCAAATGCAATTAGATCTGTCTGATTTTGATTTGATGCCTCCTTTGCCAAATAATGTCAGAATGTTCAATGAGGGCCATTTTAGTCTAATCTTATTGTCCCAGGATCTGAAGGAGTCTTCATAGCATGTAATGCTATGAAGTTTGTTGTTGATAGTTTCAGTTATTGAAGCTTTGATTTTATTAATGATATTACTCCAATCTAGTTTTTGATTTGTAAAAATCCTTCTATTACATTCCTTCCACACTTCCCAAACTAAGATAGAGGGGGATATAGTCCAGATGTCCTTATAGAGATTGTCTTTATAGAGAGCTAGCCATGCTTTAAGGAGGCCTAGAAGGTTCGAAGGAAGAGAAAACTTCCAGTCGAGGGATAGTTGTAACCATTTCCAACAATTCTGAGTAAAGGTACAATTCAAAAGAAGATGATCCACATCCTCTACCTAGTTCTCGCATAAGGGGCACCTTGATGGCCCCTCGAAACCTAGCTTACATATTCTATCAGACGTTAAGATCCTATCCTACAAAGCAACCTAGAGAAACATTCTAGCCTTAGGTAGGTAGGCTTTGTTCTAGCAAAGATTAAGGGGAATGTCTAAATTATCCAAATTATTCTCGCAGATTATGGTTTTATAACCATCTTTCACTGAGTATTCCCCATTATTGGAGCCTACCCATAAGAGGGTGTCTGATCTATTTTTGATAGTGATGTCTCTATCCTTTATAACACTGATTAATGTCTATCTTTCTTGGTCTAAAGGCACTCCATTTGAGGTTGAATTTGAATCATAATCCTTACTTAATCTAATATAGTCTTTTAGGAATATACCAATGTTAACTTTGCATTCTTCTATGAAATTTGGTGAGAAGCCCTTCTTGTTTAATGGGGGGAAGCCTTCCCAGGAGTCATCCCAAAATAAAGCTTGGTCCCCGCGACCCACATCCCAAGTGAGGTACTTGCTGATGATACCTATAGAATCCTTAATGAAGTTCCAGATGTGAGAGCCTTAACATGTGTTTGAGCTCTAAAGATATTAATGGGATCGGCCTCTGGGATATATTTGTGTAATAATATTGATGCCCACTTAGTATTAGGTTCCTTAAAGAGTCTCCAAATGAGCTTTGCTCCTAGAGCCCGATTTTGCCACATAAGGTTCTTAATTCCCAAACCTCCCATAGAAATTGGTTTACACAAGTTGTCCCATTTGATTAGGGCTAATTTCTTTTCCTTTGATGAACCTTGCTAGTAGAATTCTCTCAACATCTTATCTAAGTTATGCTTAATATTAATCAGGAGGGGGAGAATAGACATCTGATATGTTGGAATGGTTGTCAAGATTGATTTAATCATTATGGTTCTTCCTATTTTAGTAAGCCACTTACCTTTCCAAGAGCTTTTCCTATCTTGAACCTTAGCTAATACTTGTTTCCAAAGTTTGGATGTTTGTTGGCCCTTATCTAAGTCGATACCTAAATATTTACATGGAAAGTTGCCTAATTTATAACCGAGAGTATTACATATTTTCTTTTCCAGATTAGGTGAAGTATTAATAAAGAAGATCTTCAATTTATTAGGATTGACTTGTTGGCCTGAGGCCTTCATGTATAGGTTAAGGACATCTCTAAAGGCCCTAGCCTCTTGGCAATTGGTAGTTCCTGGGAGGATAGTATCATCCGCAAATTGTTGGTGGGTTATGTACGGTATATTATCTGTGGCTTTTAAACCTATAATCTTACCTTCTATCTATTTCTTTGTGATGGTTCTCCCCAAGGCTTCCACCATTATAACATAGAGGAAGGGTGACAGCGGGTCCCCTTGTCTGATACCTCAAGATATACCAAAAAAACCTTCTAGAGTACCGTTAACGAGAATGGATATCTTGAGGGTAGAAATACATTTGAAAATGAGATTGATCCATTGCTTGGAGAAGCCAAAAGCTTCCAAGCATTTACATAGGAATCTCCAATCGACCTTGTCATATGCCTTTTGGTTATCAATTTTTATAAACATACTCGGTTCCTTGGTTACTTGTGTAGTGTGGACAAGTTCTTGGGTGATGACAATGCCATCTAAGATCGACCTATTGGCTACAAAGCCCATCTATTCTTCTGAGATTATAATAGGGAGGAGAGTTTTAAGTCTATTAGCTAGACATTTTGATAATATTTTATAAAGTGTTGCAAAGCGATATAGGACAAAAATCCCCTGGGTCAATATAGTCATTTTTCTTGGGAATGAGAGAGAAAAAGGTATTGTTAATTTCTAATAGAATAGCACTAGAGTTTCTAGTTGCTTCCACAACTTGCCATATGTCCATTCCCATAAAATGCCAGCATTTTTGGAAGAAGCTAGCTTGAAAGCCATCTGGACTTGGGGCTTTGTCTGGCTGCATTTGGAATAAAGTAGTCTTGACTTCTTCCAAGGTGAGTTTTCTATTAATCATTATGTTATCCTCATCTGATATCAGCTTAGGTATAGCCTTAAGCATTTCATCTTGGGCTTGAAGGTTAACCGCTTCTGTATTGTTAAGAAGAGAGTTGTAAAATTTTGTGATCCGATCTACGATGTCTTTAGGGTCTTCTAAGAGTTTCCCCCTCTCATCTTTGATCTTGGAAATCCTATTAATATTTCTTTTTAGGTTGGTTGATTTATGGAAGAATTTAGTGTTGTTATCTCCTTCTTTAAGCCAAGTTTCCTTGGATTTCTGTTTCCAATATATTTCTTCTTTAAGTAAAATTTTATTATATTTAGTCATAAGTTCTTTTCTTTTAGATAGCTTGCTTCATTTATACCTTGAGCTATAACTAAGTTATTAAGATTCTCTAATTCCTATTCGGTCTGAAATTTCTCCTCAAAGATGTTAAATTTATTCTTATTCCATTCCAAGACTTTATTTTTAATAATTTTGAGTTTAGTCACTAAACTGTACATCTTAGATCCCTCAACTGTCGTTTGGTTCCACCATTGTTCTAGAAGGCTATTGAGGTCCTGATCTTGGAACCACATAAATTCAAATTTGAACAGATTTCTATTGGGTTTATAGTTTTCGATAATTGATAATCTAATAGGGAAATGATCCGAGCCTGTGTCTGGGAGAATCTCTGTGGTCAATAGTTGATTAAAATTTTCCACTTCTCCACTAAACATAAATCTGTCTAATTTTTTTGCAATATGGCTAAAACTCGACCTTCTGTTGTTCCAGGTAAATGATCTGTTGATAGTCTTGATATTAATTAGATTATTGTCTGTGACCCATTGATTGAAATCTTTTTGAGATTGTGAAATGTATTTTGATCCTCCAAATTTTTCTTTGGTGTTCAAGATAGCATTAAAATCTCCTCCTAAGATATGTGTCTCTCCTTTATTTGTTTGCAATATGGATTGGACTTCTTGCCAAACCCTTCTTTTTTCTATATTTTGAATAGGACCATAAATGTTGATCAAATTGAATTTTAGGTTTGATTTGAGGCTGCAAATCCTCAGGACCATTCAGTTACTATTACTAGACAATACTAGGGATGAAACTTTCTGGGGGTCCCACAAGGCTGCTAGGCCTCCTAATGCACCAACTACTGGTACAAATTTTGATTTCCATATACCAAGTTTGTTGTTAAATTTTATGCTTTCATCAGCATTTAATTTAGTTTCTTGTAAAATTATAATTTTCGAATCAAAATTTTTTAGATATCTCTTTATGAGTCTTTGTTTGTTAGGGGCATTTAAGCCCCTAACATTCCAGGATGTCACTTTCATTGCACCTTGGGAAGGCACTTCCCCTTCTCGCTGTACAAAATATCAGAGATCTTCATTTGGTTTTCTGCACTGCCTGCTATGTTTCTAAGCTCTATGAAAGATTTCCTCCCCCTCTTCTTCTTGATCTTATTGATTTTGGGGGAGGATAAGCCTTCCTTATTGATGGCTATTCCGAGTTGTCTATCTTCATTTGTGATACCAAATAAACCATCAATATTCTCTATATTATTTACTACATTATCTATGAAATGTGGCATCTGGGTTATCTATTTGATCTTCTTCTCCATACCCTCTTTCTAAATCGATGAGGGCATCTTCAGCATCTATGGTCTCTTGACCATATGATTCTATCATATTTTCCAGGTTATCAGAAAAAGCTTTGTTAAGAGTTTCAAGTTCTAAAGGAATTGAAAGTTTTGGTTCCTCATCTTTTTGTTGAAACTCCATTGGAACTTCTTTTTCCTCCTCAGAATTTATGAGTGACATAATCTTTTTAATTAAGACATCCTTTTGGTACCTTAATTCTTCTTCATCATAGATTTCATTTATAAACAGGTCCATAAGTTCATCTGTTACAGCCTACCCTATATAATCTATAATAATTTTAATTTCTCTATTGCATTTCTCATCTTTAGAAGGTTTTTCTAGTGATGATACATCTATAGGAATAGTATACTGGTTGGTTAGTGAGTTACCTTTAGGGCATATAGAGTCCTTAGCTGAATATCCCTTAGGATCTAGCTGACCAACATAACCAAGTGGTTGCAGTCTTTTTGTAGTTTTTGATTGAAATTCCTTCCTTTTAGTATTTAGGATATCCTTTGACTAGTTTGTTATCAGAGATTCATAGATGTTGTTAACTAATGGTATGCTATGGAGGGGGACCCTCTCCATATTTAGTATAGAAGGGGCCTCAACAACCAAGGTAGGGTTGCTAATTAGCTCAGCTTGCTGAGTAGGCTTGCAAGGGGATTTGATGTCTAGTGGGGGGGTAGAATATTTGTAGTAGTATCCCCCACTTTAGTGATAGTGAAACCCCCTTTATCTATGTGGAAGTTTATGTTCACATCCAAAATTTTATTTAAGAGGTTAGTTATTTTCTCGGGTTTCATAGTAACCTCTGGATTGCTAATATTATTTTCGTAATTAGATTCTATGAAATTTTTAGTAATAATGGGATTAATGATTATTGTGTTAGAATTGAAACAAAGGTAAATATGAGGAATGAAATTTTGTTGTATGTTCATCTTAACGATAATAGTCTTCTCCATTTTGTCAGGTATGGTTTCACTAATTCTTATAAATTTACCAATTTTATTGCCTATTTTACTAACAAAGTCTATGTTTGATAGTTCTATTGGTAAGTTTCTAAGTGAAATAGCTTTTTCTACCTCAAAGTTTTCTAGATATAATGGATTGAACAGAGGCATCCAATTAGTTACGAAAAAATATTCATGCTTGAATTTCAGATTGTGATTTTCTAATATTTTCCTTTTAGTTTCTGACTTCTTGCAATCTATGAGAAAGAAAAAATCAATAAGGGCAATGATACTTACCCCACTGGGGAGCATTGCTGTCAGGGCTTCTATGATATCTAGAATGCTAGCTCCTACTCCTTTCCATCAGACGATGATACCTGCATCTTCATAATATTTCTATTTTTGGGCTATAGAATTAACATCTAAGGATATCTTGTTAGAATCCCCATTAGAAAAAACTTTAACCTTAGAGTGATCAAACATGTAATTATTGTTTCGCCTATGTGGTGGTGTGTAAATTGTATAGGAAGCCTTAGATTGAGGAGCCTTTATCCCAACATTAATCAGGTAAGACTTGTGCTTTAGATCCTTACCAGTCATACGCCGATGGGGAGGAGAATAATATTTCAAGGGATGCTTATTTTCCCCACCACTGTGTATAAAATTATTAGATTTAGGGTGCTCAATATTCTCCCTAATAATGGTAGTCCCTGATTGGGTGTCTAGGGTTTTGGCAAAGGAAGGGGAGATGAATTTTAGATCTGACTGAGGAATAGTCTTATCCCTGGGGTTTCCCTTCCTTTCCAAAACCTTATTGTGTATATGGGGGGTGAATATGAGCTCTTTTTTGGAGAGTCCACCTCTGCTCTTAATGTATCAAAAGAATTTCTCAGAGTAATCCTATTGCTCTTTTTATCATCAGCAAGTGTTCTTACCTTCTTTTTTCTTTTTACCTCCTACCATTCATACTCTTTCAGCTTTGCATACCCGGGATGCTTCTGGGCCACTAAAAATCCACCTCTCCTCAAAGCAGAATGAGGGTCCTTGGAAATGTTAACTGGGTCAATTCTGGATTTTAGGGTCCTCTCGATCTCGGGGATGCTACTATTATGCAATGTGTAATTAGTTTTGGAAAACAAATTTATTTGATAATCTAGATCCTTTACTGTGAATATTTTTGGGATCTGGATGCTACTGCATTCCCTCTTTTTCTTTTCTGTACAGACCCTAGATCTCAGGGTTTTCTTATTTACCAAGAGATCTATCTGATAAGATGTCAATTCATCTTTACTTTTCCTACCTTCTTCTAGGCTTTTCTTTTTCTGATTAGCTATAAATTCCTTGAGATGCTTATAATTAGATCTCGACAACCACAAATCTGGTTTTCAGCAATCGATTGCTTTGTGTCCATATAGTAAGCAATTGAAGCAGTAGCCCGAGAAACTGGTACTGCTGGTATCATGTTCAAAGAAACTAACTTCCTCAGAGATTCTACCATTGTGGGCATTCACTACAGGAGCTAAGACTTCCACCCCTCTACTGTTGCTAACAACGAAACCTAATTCTGAATGCCCTAATCTTTTAAAACCCTTGTTTCACATTTTATTTCGCATATTCGCTCGCTCGCATCCAAACTTCCCAAAATTCATTCCTCTACTTGAAATCATGTGCTTCTTTGGTCTATGGGGATAGGGAATATTTTGGTCAAAGTTATACCAGGCAATAATCAGGTACCTGATTTTATCGGGTACAAGAAAAAATGGCGAGATTAAATAAAAAAATTGAACTTTTATAAATAAAAAGAGGTATATAATATATATATATATATATATATATATAATGTATATTATATATATACTAATGTATATAATATATATATAACATATTATATATATACTAATGTACATAATATATATATATAATATATTATATATATACTAATGTATTCTATACAAATGTATGTACACACTAAATAGTGCACTTCTCTAAGTCATTACTTCCAAGGGAATCCATGAATGGGAAACCTTGAGAAAGTGACCTAGACCTCCCTAAGGATAGAGTCACAAGGATGTTGATGGTGCTCTTAGCTAGAGCTATTGAAGAATGCAACCTTGCTAGTAAACCACACAATGAGAGATTCAATGAGACAAGGGAAAGAATGCCAATATCCTCAAGAATCAATAATGAAGATGCAATGCAATGAAACTATGCTAGAAATGAAGATTCAAGCTAAGCTATGAAAATGAAAGATAGAAGTGTTACAAAACCTTACTGATTAAGCTATGTGAGCTAATCTAGAGCATAAAAGAAACTAAGCTAGATGCCATGAAGGCTATGATGCAAGAATGAAACTAGAATGCAAGAAATGATCTCCAAAGCTCCAAAGTCTCCAAGAAATCTTGCAGCATAAGATTAGTATAAAAAGTTAGGATCTAAAAATGAGAAAAGAGCTCTCCTTTTAAAAGAATTGAAAAAAAATGGACCATGGAGATTAAGAGGCAAAAGATTTAATCAAGGGTGGAGCTTGAAAGAGGAGAAATCTATGTGCACAAATATCTTCCAATGAGAAAATAAGAGTTGACTTTTGTGTCCATATGAGACAAAAAGTACTTTTCTTCTTTTTATAAAATAAGAATAATGTTTTAATTGTGCAACTTAGGACAAGAGGAAAAGTGGGGGCTTTTTATTTAATAAAAGGGGAGGAAATTCTTTTTAAATAAATAAATAATTTAAGCTAAAATGGTTAGCCCATGGAAAATAATTGAATAAATAATAAAACTAGGATTTGATCAAGGAAATTGATATTATTTGAAAAATGTTGATTTTTGAAAATATTGATTCAGGGATTTGATAAATTGCTGAATGGGGGCCCAAAGACTAGGTGACCATTTTAGGGTGCATACATTTGCCCCTCTTTGACTAATGTGAGATTGATTCGAGATCACATGTGGTCAAAGAATGGAATTGAAATGTGAGATCGATTTGGGATCACAAAACAACCCAGATGTGTGTTCGACGGATGGAAACACATCAGGACAAAGATAAACATAAGCTGACAAAGATAAGCTGAAAGATAAGACCAACACCTATATAGCTAGGTGATAATCAAGTCTCAAATAAGAGATAAGAATCTCAAGCAAGGTTTGATTGATAAAGCTGAATCAAGGATTGAAGCTAATAGGTACTGCCCCCCCCCGGAATCGAAATCAAAATCAAGTAGAGGAGAACAACAAATTGATAAACTTCATCAAGTCACTAGAAATCATAATCGAAGATGAAAGATGATAGGATAACCATCAAGCAGTGTAGATATGCCCCAGTTTGACTAGGTTTGACTAAGAAAGATATAGGATAAAAATATGAAGTTAAACCTTAGAGAGACGAATCAAATGAAAGTGAATGAAAGACTAGAAGTTTGAAAGAGATGGGGGTAAAGAAATGAAGATGCCCCAACAAAGATCGAAGGATCAGGCCTCAAATGGTCAGCCAACTGCGCAGAAGAGGGAGAAAATTTTGAAATGTGATTTTGACTATCAAGATAAACTTGGATTTTGATTTTGATCCTGAAAATGAATCTAGGACGTCGAAATTAGCTAGGGGTACAATTTTTGCATAATTCTGAGGTGTTTTGAAAATTGGTCAAAAAGTCAAAATGCCATAAAAGGGGGTAAAAAGGTCATTTTCAAAATCATTTGTCTTATAGAGATTTGAGAATTTTGAGAGCTCAGGGAGAAAATGGCCCAGCAAGCAACGATTCTGGTTCATAAGCATCGATTCGAGCACGTCTGGTCGCATAACCGGCCTCTGCAGTATGGTGCCCTTGTATGTTTTTAGAAAAACTCACCCTTTAAGTCATTTATGAGCATTTATTTCATTTTAAAACACATTTTTAATGATTTTAAAATATTTCAAATTTTAGCCGTGCAAAATATCGTATGATAGGTTTTAAGTATCACACCCTTTGATAATTTTTGTCATGTGATACTTCATGGCTCAAAATAGTATTGCACCAATGTTGGATCCAGTATTGCATGATATCGGACAAAGCATCATGTGATACTATGTGAAATATCACATTCAAAGATATTGTTGCATTGGTACTAAAGAAAATATCACACGATATTTTATCAAAAAACAATGTTGCACTAGTTAAATAAGAAATATCATATGTTTAAATTTTGAGCAAAATGACATGGGTCCAGACAACATTTGCTTTTTAAAATGTTTTGTATTGATTTATAACATCCATCATGATATGTTCTGACATCTGGTTTGGTGTTATGACTTGCAAGAGAACTATGTTGTGCTTCTCATTAGAGCGCCGAGAGTGATCGGGTTACGGTGTGTCTAAGATCTTGATGATCTGGGATGGGTAGACTTGGGGGAGATGGGCTTTGGTTACTTGTTGTAGATGCCCCACATTTGAGCTAATCATGGGTTATTGACAACATTGGCTGAGAGGTGGCATAGTGAGAATAACACCTATCACTTGCTGACCGAAGAGGCTACTATTAGCTTGGAGGATGTCTATCGGATCCTTCGAGTGCCTAGCCACAAAGATCCAGTGACTTTAATCATGTTTATAGATATTCATAAATGTAAAGTTTCCATATGATAGAAAGTAACATGATTGTTTTGTTGGCATAGCTATACTACGATCAGGATTCGACTGAGGGACGACAGATCATGTAGGACATCACCTTCATTGATAGGCACCTCAGTTGGGATAGGTTGATGGAGGAGTATGGTAGAGACTTCCCTATTCCATGTATAGTGTGCTCCGTAGTAGCACAGGCTCTCATCACTGATAGGAGCCAGAGAGGGTTCCTATTGGGCTAGGGTAGGTTGGTAGCAGATCTGATAGCCCACCTGTGATGGATGGCATGGGGCCTAGCCATCCTAGTAGATATGTATCGTGAGCTCCATGAGATTGTATACAGGAAGAGAAAGACATGGGCATGTAGTGTTGTCTTAGCACAAGTATGGACGTGAGAGCACATCATCATTGTGCACCCACATGTATAACCGAGGGAGCAGAGACACCCCTATATATACAGATATACAAGTTTCATCAATCAGCCACATAGCGGAGATGTGACATACTACTGTAGGCTACTAGATAGGGAGACCATACAGGGCTTGTGAGTAGTGGGGTGATAAGGAGTGAGAGCTAGGTTATATGTTATGCAGTCGGCCACTGGTAGGTTGACACTCTGATATAGTCGAGCACTTAATGGTCACCCGGGTCTGGAGATACTTTGGGCAACAGTAGAGGGTGCCCACAGAGACCACCACCTATGCTCATGTGAGAGATGAGGAGGGATAGTGATGGTTGTCGAAGCTAGACTATGTTAGGAATGAATGCTTGGTAGTCATTCTGTAGCAGTTGTTTTTGTATTCATGACTATGATTGTCATTGATGTCAACACAGTGATCTTCTGGAGACTCGCAGAGAAGTAGACAGTGTTTTGATTAGTGCACATGGGATATTGTAGTTGGAGCTATGTGATGTTGAGGTTATATTATTTGATATGTTATATATCTATGGTTAAGAGTACAGACATTAATTCATTTATTCATGAAAGTTATGAGCATTTTGGTGGAAGCAGTATTTAGGCAGTGTTCCTGAGTAGCAATTTGTGGAAATTAGATGATATCTCCTAATTGGGATGGAATCTAGTTTTGTGCAGTTAAAGGGAAGTTGGAGACACATTGATAGTGACATGGATGACAGTGCAAACTTCAAGGTCACACGAGTGAAGATTTGTTGTATTTGGAAGCCGACAATTTTGTGTAATTTTGATGTAGCATGTGGAAAATTTTATTTTGTAATTGTGTGCCAACTCATTTGTAATTATTTGAGTGTGGTATAAAGGAAGGGATGTTTTTCCTTGTTTTAATGTGAATGTATGGAAGCATGGTATGGTTGAATGTGAATGTATGCATGAAGTGAAGAAAAGAGCCAATGAAGTCCTGAAAGCGAAATTGTGAAGGAAGACATGTGAAGTACAAAGATCTGAAATTGAGATCTGGTGTAGTAGTGAGTGCGGTTTGGCATAGTGAGGAGGTAACATATTTCATATCATTCTACTAAATAATCTTAAGGTCAGTTGGATAGTGTGTTCAGTGATCTTACCATTGAAGCTATTTGGGTAGTGGGTCCTTCTATCTTCCATAACTCCTAACAGGGTTAGAATCTTTTAACATGGATTCAAAATCTCCTAATAGGGATTCATACGTACTGAATTTATTTCATAAGACTCCTAACAGAGTCCATCCTTTCACAAGGAATATTCATATTAGTGCATCTTTTGTGGGCAGCATTCCCACCACGGTTTACTCTTTGATTAAGAGGCTCCCTAGTCAACATATCTTGTGTTATTGTGTCATTGTGTATGAATATCTTTCTATGGTTGGTAATTATATTGCTTACATGGTTAAATGTTGTTGAAGTTGATAAAATTTATAATTATTAGATAACTAATTCACCCCCCCTCTCAGTTATCTTGGTGGACTTTACTTTCTAATAATTGGTATCAGAGTGGTAGGTCCTTAAAAGGAAAGTTTAACAGCTTAAGGAGATCCATGATGAATTTCAAGAGAGAAAGCCCTAAGTTTGATGGAGTAAATGTTGATAGATGGAAAGAGAAGATGAAGACACATCTACTATGTTTAGGACCAGGTTATTGGTTGATTACAAAGAATGATAAGACTATCATTGAAGAAGATAATCTTGAGACATGTTCTAAAGATGAGAGAGATTTATTCATGTGTAACATACTTGCAAGAGAAGCACTTTTGATAGCACTTCCGGAGAATGAATATAGTTAGGTAAAATGTTTAACAAAATCTCATGAAATTTGGAAAGCTTTACACTCTACTTTTGAAGGTGATGAACATGCAAAGAAAGCTAGATTACATAATTGGATATGTGTATTTGAAGATATAAGAATGATGGAAGATGAATCTGTTAGAAGCTATATTGGTAGAATGTCAGAAATTATTGCAGGGATAAAATCTTGTGGAGGAAAAAAGATAGAGAATGAAGTGATATGGAAAATTATGAGGACATTGACTCCTATATTTAAGCAGACAACACAGATGATTGAACAAGTTATACCTTGTAATTAAAACTTTACAAGAGAGACTCTTCTTGGAAGATTGGAAGCAGCAGAAATGAACCTAAGGTTATCAAGAGACTTACCTAGAATGGAGACAACATTCAGTGCTCTTAGTGTTCTCCCTAATTTTTCAAGAAGCATCAGTGTGAGTGGAGATTATGTTGGCATCAGCAGATCTAGAAATGAAGAAGACAAGAAGATTGAAGAAGGTATTGCCTTGCTTGTGAAAAGAGAACCAGATGGTAAGAAAAATTTGAAATGTTGGACTTGTCAAGAATATGGTCATTTTGCATCTAAATGTCCTAAGAGAGTTATGAAGTAAAAAAATAATTTCAAGCCTAGAAGATCTAAGGAATGTTATTATGCTAATGATGAAGATCTTGAAGCTAGTATAGAAAGAACTCTAAGTGAAATTGATACTGAGAATAATAATGACATAGGATTTGTAGCAATTAAAGAAGAAAATCTTGAATCTGATGTTAAGGAAGAAAAAGCCTTAGTTTCTCAAGTTGAAAAGAAAGTTGATTGGATTATAGATAGTGGTTTTTCACATCATATGACTGGTGACATAAAAAAGTTCATAAAGTTTAACAATTATGATGGAGGAGTTGTTAGAGTTGGTAACAATGCACCTTGTTTGATTAAAGGTATAGGATCTATTACTCTTGATGGAAAGACTAATACTGATGATGTTTACTTTGTGAATGGATTGAAACATAATCTTTTGACTGTTGGACAATTAGTTGATAAGGGATATCAAGTTTGGTTTACTGAGAAAACTTGTGTTATAAAGGATAAAGATGGAAATCTGATTGGAACTAGATCTAGAACCAGAGCTAATGTATTTCAGTTGAATCCTACTCAGATGACATGTTTGATTACTAAGATTGATGACAGTTGGTAATGGCATAGAAGGTTTTGTCATGTAAACTTTGATAATATTGTGAAAGTGAGTACTACACTTGCAGTAAGGGATTTGCCTAAAATTATGAAGCCTACTAACATGATTTGCAAAGAATGTGTGATGGCTAAGCAGAAGAGTTCATTTCCTAGTAAGAAGTTCACATCGGCAGAGAAGTTGGAGATTGTTCATACAGACTTGAGCGGTCCTACCAAGACTAGAGGATTCTATGGAGAAAGGTGTTTTATGATTCTTGTTGATGATTTTACAAGAATGATGTGGATTGTATTTCTTAAAGAAAAATCTGAAGCATTTGATAAGTTTAAGATCATTAAGAATAAAGTTGAGAATGAATCTGAAATGAAGATTAAATGTTTGAGATCTGATAGAGGTGGAGAATTTACTTCTAGAGAGTTTAACACTTTTTGTGAAGTGAATGGTATTAAGAGATAGTTTTTAGCCCCTAGAACACCTGAACAAAATGGTAATGCTATGAAAGAAGAACTAGATCAGATTGAAAAGAACAAGACATGGGAATTGGTTCCTAGACCTAAAGAAAAGAATGTGATTGGAACTAAATGGGTATTCAGAAACAAGATGAATGAACAAGGAGAAGTAGTAAGAAACAGAGAAAAATTGGTATGTAAGGGATATTCACAGCAAGAAGGAATTGACTATGAAGAAACGTTTGCACCAGTAGCAAGACTTGAAGCAGTAAGAATATTTTTGGCATATGCAGCTTACAAGAAATTCAAAGTGTATCAGATAGATGTGAAGTTCGCATTTTTGAATGGTGAATTGGGAGAAGTCTACATTGAGCAGTCTGAAGGTTTTCCTTTGACTCAAGAAGGAGACATAGTGTGTAAACTGAAGAAAGCATTATATGGACTAAAGCAAGCACCTAGAACTTGGTATGCAAGACTGGATAAGTATTTGTTAAAATTGGGATTTACTAAAGGAACAACTAATAGCAATCTATACAGAAAAGAAATTGAAAATGGTTTGTTGGTTATAGTTATTTTTGTTGATGAAATGAAGACTGAATTTGAAATGAGTATGATTGGTGAGATGAAATAATTTTTGGGATTACAAATAACATAGAACAATGATGGTATCTTTGTAAGTCAGAAAAAGTACTTGAATGATTTGCTGAAAAGATTTGGAATGGAGAACTATAAACTAGTTGGAACACCTATGGTTACAGGACACAAACTATCTAGCAAAGATGAAACACTGATAGTTGAGCAGAAGAAATACAGATCCATGATTGGAGGATTGTAGTACTTGACACACACAAGACCAAATATAGCACATTCAGTTGGAATGGTAGCAAGATTTCAAGTTGAACTTAGAGAATCGCATTATGTAGTCGTAAAGAGGATACTAAGATATTTATGAGGCACAATGGACTATGGATTATGGTATGAAAATTCTGATGATTTTACCCTATGTGCATATACAAATGCTGATTTGGGAGGCAGTGTTGATGATAAGAAAAGCACTAGCAGTGGAGCCTTTTTTCTTGGAGGAAGATTAGTTTCTTGGCTGAGAAAGAAGTAGAATTGCATTTCACATAGCACAGTAGAAGCAGAGTATGTAGCAGTAGCGAACAATTGTAACCAGATAATTTGGATGAAGCAAATGTTGAAAGATCTTGGAATTAAGTTTGTTGAGCCTATTATCATACATTGTGATATCACTAGTAGAGTTAGTATATCTAAGAATCCTGTATTACATTCTAAAACAAAGCATATAGAGATCAAGTATCATGTTGTAAGAGAGAAAGTTGCTGAGAAAGAAGTCAGACTAGAGTACATAAGCACAAAGGAACAGATAGTAGACATATTTACAAAGCCTTTGCCTAAGGATACATTTAAGTATCTGAGAGGTATGCTTGGGGTTATGCCCCAGCCTATTTTTGAGTAATGATGTAGTTGGGTGCATTCATCCAGTGGTATATGAGCCCTATCTTTCTTTTGGATTGGATGTTGGTACTTCCTCTATGGGGGAGTATGTGTATCTGAGCTGAGTCATGAGGACTCTTGTGAATGTATTTTCTGAATAGTGTCTTTTGACATTGAGTTGTTGTTGACTTAGTGATGGAATTTCTATCATTGATGTCAATGGGGGAGAAGTATGAATGAAAAAAAATATGAGAAATTTGATGAAGAGAACTGAACAGGATAAAGAAGCAAGATTTGGTTGATGAAGAGGACTTGAAAATGTTTGTTAGAGCAGCAATGTTGTAGTATTGGATTTTTGGAACATTGGATGTTTTTCATCTATGTTGCCATCAATGCCAATGGAGGAGATTGTTGGGAATGAATACTTGGTAGTCATTCTATAGAAGTTGTTGTTGCATTCATGACTATGATTGTCATTGATGTCAACACAGTGATCTTCTGGAGACTCGCAGAGAACCAGACAGTGTTTTGATTAGCACACGTGGGATATTGTAGTTGGAGCTATGTGATGTTGAGGTTATATTATTTGATATGTTATATGTCTATGGTTAAGATCACAGATAGTAATTCATTTATTCATGAAAGTTATGAGCATTTTGGTAGAAGCAGTATTCAGGCAGTGTTCTTAAGTAGCGGTTTGTGGAAATCGGATGATATCTCCTAATCAGGATGGAATCTAGTTTTGTGAAATTAAAGGAAAGTTGGAGACACATTGATAGTGATGTGGATGATAGCACAAACTTTTAGGTCACATGAGTGAAGATTTATTGTATTTGGAAGCCGACAATTTTGTGTAATTTTGATGTAGCGTGTGGAAACTTTTATTTTGTAATTGTGTGTCAACTCATTTATAATTATTTGAGGTGGTATAAAGGAAGGAATGTTTTTCCTTGTTGTAATGTGAATGTATGGAAGCATGGTATGGTTGAATGTGAATGTATGCATGAAGTGAAGAAAAGAGCCAATGAAGTTGTGAAAGCAAAATTGTGAAGGAAGACATGCAAAGTACAGAGATCTGAAATTGAGATTTGGTGTAGCAGTGAGTGCGGTTTGGCATAGTGAGGAGGTAACATATTTCATATTATTCTTTTGAATAATCTTAAGGTCATTTAATAGTGTGTTCAGTGATCTTACCATTGAAGATGTTTGGGCAGTGGGTCCTTCTGTCTTCCATAACTCCTAACAGGGTTAGAAACTTTTAACAGGGATTCATATGTATTGAATGTATTTCATAAGAATCCTAACAAAATCCATCCTTTCATAAGGAATATTCATATTAGTGCATCTTTTGTGGGCATCATTCCCACTGGGGTTTACTCTTTGATCAAGAGGTTCCCTAGTCAACATATCTTGTGTTATTGTGTCATTGTGTATGAATATCTTTCTATGGTTGGTAAGCATATTGCATACATGGTTAAATGATGTTGAGGTTGATAAAAGCTATAATTATCAGATAACTAATTCACCCCCCCTCTCATTTATCTTGGTGGACTTTACATTCTAACAAACTACCAACAGGTATTACAGGATACCCCAACAATACACAGGGAGCCATGGGACTATCTCCTAGATATGGCAGATGTAGGTGTGGATGCCGCTTATAGGGCAGAGTGGTGGAGGCATCCATTCCCTAGGTTTACAGTACCTGATGCACAACTGGTAGCATAGGGAGATGATGGAGATGGAGATGGAGGGGATGGGGGAGGTGGAGGGAGAGGAGAGAGGGGATAGAGCTCTAGATCAGGTGGCCGAAAATGGTTATGGAGATAGGGGTCCATGGATGAGGGAGATGATGTGGTGAGACCATCTCACCAATGAGTGGATGCTAGGTAGGATCAGCCTATAGGGGGAGAGGATCTCAGGGCGAGGATCCAAGTTTTGGAGATAGAGATGCAAAAGTTACGGATTACTATAGTCATGAGAGACCAACAACTGACTGATCTATAGGCCAAGATAGATTAGTGGGAGAGGGTGGCATAGGATGATGTAGCAAAGATTTGGCAAGAGGTAGCACGAGCTACTTCTATCATGGGCTCTACATACAAGTTGTGCCTGAGGGACAAAGAGTGCCACTCTACTCTAAGAGGGTTGGGAGATCTAACATGGTACCAAACAGGGCGGCAGCACCACCTCCACCACCACCACCACCTCATGATGGGGAGAGCCAGACTTAGGGCTAAGATGATAGATGTATAGAGACATACCCTGGGACATTATCCAAATTTTGGATCCCACATTGTATTTGTATCATGACATTTATATATATGAGATTTACTAGATGTTCGATATATCTTGTGTACTTGTCCCACTTGTGATGGATGTTTTAGTTTTTATATTGTCTTGTCATATTGCTCGAAATGTATGATATATATGCTCATGTAAAATCTCTCTCATAAATGTATGTTTAGTTCTCATGTATATGATATAGACTCATGTTTCTGAAAATGATCTTTTTATGATATAGATATGATGATAAGATTAACCCCTTGTGATGACAAGAAAAGTGATGTGAAAGAAAAGGAGTGAAAGACATGATTGAGAAAAGGAAAGGTGAGCGTAGTTGATCAACAAGTCCACAAAAGATGAAAAGGAGAGCTCTCTCCATATGCAAGATGCAAAACTAATCTAACATGAACCTAAAAAATGCAAGCTACTATGAAAAATTTGTTTACTTGCAAGGTCACAAAGCTTTTAGACTCTAATATTCATCATCGAGCATTATTGGTAGCATCGCAAGATCACACAATAAACACTAGTATGACTATGTGAATCTGAATATGATCTATATCAGATAGATATGTGGGAATCCCACCTAGCACCAAAGACATATAAGTCAAGATGACTAGTGCAGTGAGATTTCCTAAGTTTAGTATGGCAAGATTATGCTTGCATCGAGACACAAGAAAGTCAAGATGACTATAAGCATGCACTTGAAAAAATAGTCAAGGATAATACCTTATAGATCCTAGTGTCAAATGGAACAAGCATAAATGCTAATGATAGTTAGGACCAACAAAATATACCCACAAGCAAAAAAAGCGATAAAACATGTCCTCATGCCCCCAGTCTTCTAGCTCAGCATCATCGAAAACTATTAAGGAGAGAACACTCATCAAAGAAATCATCATAGACAGCACACAAAGAAATAAAGTCAAACAAGTCTCAGTGAGTCGAGTGTTTAAGTGCATGTGTGTAGGTCATAGAGTCAAACTTTGAGTATCACATCTACGAGTGAGAAATATCATATCATGCTAGACTATGGGTAAGATATCTGATAAGTGTTGAGAAACACTTGGTGCTAGGGTAGTGTTGAAAACACAGTTGGGGTGGTGTTGAAGAACACCATTTGCAAGATGTCCTAAAGACCATTGCATTCTAGAGACCAAAGCTAACACAATTATGCCCCCTAGACAAAGACAAAGACCAATTCCAAACCAAGGCAACAAGGTCAAGGCATGATGGAGAAAGCCTAAGTGTCAAGGATGAGTACTAAGAAACAAGGGTGCAAAGGCCTCAAGTAGCGCCTATTTCCAGGTTTTCACCACTTGGAGATTTTTTTTATATTTTTCAATTTTTTTGTATTTTTGCTACCAAGGCTCCTGTTTCCAAGTTTTCACCAAGGCACTTTTTCTATTTTTTTGAATTTTTTGCATTTTTTGATTTTTTGTATTTTTTCAAGACTTTATATGCTTTTTAGGATTTTTCTAGCATCATATATGAATTTTTTTGGAATTTTTTCAGGATCAAATAGATATGTACAAAGATGCCCCCAGATAGAATAGGCATCATGGATAGAACTTCTTTAGGTGCAAAACATTGATAGGATCAGGGAGTTGTTCTCCCTCTAGATCAGATAGTAAATAAGCACCTATCCCAAAAACAACAGTAATAATGTATGGTCCAAGCCATTTAGGTTTGAATTTCTCCTTTTTCTCTCTATATTGTTGGTTCTTAGGGTTTTCTCATAGGACAAGATCCCCCACTTAAAATTCTCTATGGTGAACCTTCTTGTTGAATGCTTTGGACATACGCTTTTGGTAGACTCTCATGTGATCAAATGATACTTTACGCTTTTCATCTAGAAGTTCTAGTTCTTGGAGCCTCATAGCACGGTAGTCTTCATCTATCACTAGACCTTTAAGGGAAACTCTAAGAGAAGGAATCTCCACCTCTAAAGGTAACACTTCTTCAACACCATAAGTAAGGGAAAAATGAGTAGCCCCTGTTGGAGTACGAATACTTGTTCTATAGGCCCATAAGGCTGGATTTATCTATAGATGCCAATCTCTACCATTCTTGTGAACTATTCTATGGAGAATTTTAAGAATGGTCTTATTCGAAGCCTCTGCTTGTCTATTTCCTTGTGGGAAGTAAATGGAGGACCAATGTTGTTTTATCTTGAATTTCTCTCAAAGATGTTTAAGGTCCTTATTTTTAAACTAGCCTCCATTGTCAGTGATTATTTAAGAAGGCACTCCATACTGATATATGATATGGTTCAAAATAAACAAAGAAACTATCTTGCCTAAGGCAATAGATAGTGGGATAGCTTCTACCCATTTGGTAAAGTAATCAGTAGCAGTGAATGAATTTGTGTCCACCTGATGAGTTGGGATGAATCTACCCAACAAGGTCAAAGGCCCAGCGCTGAAATGGCTAAAGAGAAATAGAAGGAATAAACTCCCTACCTGGAGCATGTATCAAGTTACCATGTTTTTGACACTTTTCACATGATTTAGCAAAAGCTACTGCATCTATTTGCATGGTAGGCCAATAGTACCCCACCCTAAGTAGCCTTTGGGCCATGGAAAGACCATTGGAATGTCCTCCACAAATGCCCTTGTGAATGTCAGCTAACACTTGGTTGGAATCATCCTTTTCCAAGCACCTAAGAAGTGTCCCATCTAAACCCCTCCTATACAGATCACCGGAGATAAGGGTGTGGCGAGAGGCATTTCAGGTCAAGTTTCTTCATTCAAAGTGGTTGAAGGTTTCAGGGATAATGCCATCACAAAGGTATGAGTAAATGACACCATTACAGGATGACTCATGGCCAACAAGGGTACAAACAACTTGGCTTTCTTGGGAGTCATAGATAGGGTAGCGTAGCTCTTCCACCAGGAATTCGAATCTAGACTCATGTTGTTCTAGCTGAAGAAGTGAAGCCAATGTAGCCATAGCATCAACTGCTTTATTCTCTGCTCTAGGGATTTGTTGAAATGTAACAAACATGAAATATCATCGCAATGAATCAACCATTTTTTTGTAGGGTACCAGTTTTACATCCTTTGTTTGGTATTCTTCATTAACTTGGTTGACTATTAATTATGAATCCCCATAGATATGAAACTATGTGATTCTCCATTCTATTGCCATTTTTAGTCCATTTGTCAAGGCCTCATACTCAGCAATGTTATTTGTACATGGGGACAATAGTTTGTAGGACTTATGAATTGTGTACCCATGAGGAGAAACAAATAACACTCCTGCTCCTGAACCATTTTGCATGAAAGAGCCATCAAAGAACATCTTCCATGTTCTTGCAGTCATGTACATTATGTGCTCATCTAGAAATTCAACTTGAATAGGTGTTTTATCTCAGATTGGAAAATCAATCAATTGGTTTGCAATGGCTTGTCCTTTTATAGCCTTACGCTCAACATACTCTATGTCAAATTCTGATAAGATTATCATCCACTTAGCAATTCTACCTGTGAGAGCAGCCTTACCAAGAAAATATTTGAGAGGATCAATCTTTGCAATGAGGTGTATTGTATGCACAAGCATGTAATGTCGCAACTTTTGGGAAGCAAACACCACTACAAGGAAAGATTTTTCAATACTAGTATAATTAACCTCATATGACACAAGAGTACGACTGATGTAATATATAGCTCTTTCTTTTCCAGTATCATCAAGTTGAGCCAATAATGCCCCCAGGGAAGATTCTGTTGCTGACACATATAATATGAGTGGTTTTCCTGGGATAGGAGGCATTAAGATTGGAGGATTGGCCAAGTATTTCTTGATTTGGTCCATGCTTTGCTGACAATCTTCATTCCAGACACATTTAACCCCTTTGTGCAATGTCTTATTGAAGGGTTGAGCTCTATCAGCTAGTTGTGAAATAAACCTCCTTATAGATTGAGGCATCCCTAGAAACTCCTCATTTGGCTAATGTTTTTGGGAGGCAAAATATCCAACATTGCTTGAACTTTCTCTGGGTCCACCTCTATTCCTTTGGCTAAAATGATAAATCCTAGGAGTTTTCCAGAAGTGACTCCAAATGCACACTTTTTGGGATTTAATCTCAATTGAAACTGTTCCATATGATCTAGAATGACTTCTAAATCTCCTAGGTGTGTATCTCTTTTTTTAGATTTTGCCAAGGTGTCATCCACATAATCTTCCATATTCTTATGCATCATGTCATGTAAGATAGTTGTCATAGCTCTTTGATAACTAGCTCCTGCATTGTTTAATCCAAATGGCATGACATTCCAGCAATAGGTTCCCCATGCGCAAGTGAATGTAGTCTTTTCTTGGTCTTCAGGAGCTATTTTGATTTTATTATACCCAGAAAAACAATCCATTAATGAATAGATCTCATAACTCGCAATCATGTCCACTATCATGTCTATGTTTGGAAGTGGAAAATCATCCTTTGGGCATGCTTTATTAAGATCTCTAAAATCTGTGTAGACGCAAATGGACTTGTCATGTTTTGAAACTGGTACAATATTGGATATCCATTCGGCATAATCAATGGCTCTTATAAATCCTGCACTGAGGATTTTTTCTAGTTTAGCTTTGATGAGAAGAGCTATGTGAGGATGCATTTTCCTCAATTTATGTTTTACTGGTTTTATACTTGGAGCTATGGACAAGTGATGCATAATGAGATTAGTGTCCAACCTTGGCATGTCTAAGTAAGTCAAAGAAAAATTAATCTTCTTGCTCTGTAGGAACTTGGTATATGCTTCTTTTTCCTATGTTGATAAAGACTAAGCCAAATGCACTACTTGTGGAGCCTCTTTTGTACTCAAATTAACTGGCTGTGTAGGCTCAATGAGCACTGAAGATCTATCTTGAAAGTAACTTGGGAGATGATCAAGTACCTCATCCTTAGGTGCCTTGGAGAGGTTTTCACCCTCAGATAATTCCTTTATTTTTACTTTTTTCAGTTATGACATAGTCACAGTGGTTTTCGCCATCAGAACTCTTATTCTTTTTTTCTTTTCTTTTCATTTTGTGACTAAGGTACTTGATATCTGGTTCTATCATGCTTGTAGTTGGTTCGTTGGTGGAAGAGACTACTGGTTCAAGGGAATTTAGGTAACATGCTATCTCATAGTCATTTTGGAAAGTTAGGAGCTGAGGCTCTTGATAGTGCCGAGACCAATCAATTAGGTGAGGATTGGCAAGGGGTATATCAATGACGGGTTCAATGTTGTGTATGTGAATGGTATCATCTTTGGTGATTGCAAAGTTAGGGTTCATCAAGTATCCCTCTAAGGTACTCAAATCAGGATTTATCCTACCAAATGAAGCATCATCCACTAAAGTGACTCATGGATTCAAATCCACTAATCCTACACTAGACTCATTAGCTACCTCTAGTTAGTAACCATATGTATAGACAACATCAATGTCCATGTCAACTATAGAACAATCAAAGAGAGATTCCCATTCATACTCATGTGAGTCCGTATTTGAATCCCAGCTGGGATGTTTACACCAAGCATATTTTTGAGGCCTTGAGGTAGAGGCTTTGATGTCACCAAGGGTAACACCTTCTTGAATGCCATTTGTGTATTGATGTTCTTGAATAGGATCCTCAACATGATCTTCAACAGCGGATTCTTCATGTTCGAGCTCTAAAACTGTTGGATTGGCAACTAGAGTATCTAAATCTCCCCAAAGGAGATTGGTGGAAGGGACCCAATCTTCACACCTATCTTGTTGATTTTGCAAATTGGGTATGTAGTTTGATTCATCATCACTATCCATCATAGCAAGGATAGGAGTAGTTTTCTTGTTCTGACTTTCAAAACCTAGGCCAACCATTGTCTTAGACCTGTGGCCAAAAAGAGCATGATCAAGTGGTTTGGCTCTAGTGTCTAATCTGTGGCTGAGAGGACCACGACCTAGATAGCCCATACTTTTGACAAGAGTCTACCATCTTGCATAGACCTCAGGAGAGGGAGATAAGTTCTCATTATGCATGTATTTGTCTTCTCTATAGATCCAATCCTTGACAGCTACCCCTTCTTTTTCATCCTAGATAGGCACCAAGGATTCTACAAATGTACCAAATAGAGTCATTGCTGAAGATGAAGGATGCATCTCTTGTGAAGGTTTACCATAGGACCTAGGTGAGACTGGTAGTTTAGTAAAGGAGTCAATTTGATATCCCCCCATACCAAGGTCTATGGACTTGAACTTATTCTGGCATTGTGCTAGAGTTGCATCAAAATCCTCTGCTTCCCTATTGAGAGGAACATGAGTTCCTACTAAAATTACATTTACAGATAATGTGCTATCCCCGGGTATATAGACTTCTACTCCATTATAGCGGAACTTAACACATTGGTGGTAGGTGGACAACACTGCTTGCATGTCATGGATCCATGGTCTACCAAGTAGGATATTATATGCTAGAGGACTAGCATCAACAATTTGGAACAAACTATCCTTTTCAATAGGGACAATCCTGATAGGAAGGATGGCCAAGCCCTTGGAGCTTCTCTCTACCTCATCATAGGCTTTAATGGTAATTTTTTTTTGGGTATCAATAACTTTCTCAAAATAAACTAGTATCTTCAACAAACTCAAGGAATAAATGTTGAGCCCAGCACCCCCATCAATCAACACATGCCTGACATGGGTCTTGTGAATCATGACTTCTATATGAAGGGAAAGATTATGTGGATGGCTCAAAGCTTTGTCATCTTCTTCTAAGAATGTTAGGTAATGAGGGTTGGCAAGGTGGTTAACCATGTTCTAGAATTGGTCAACATCTATACTATTAGGAACATTGGTTGCACGCAAAGCATCCTCAAGGATACACTTATGTCTTGCAGACAATTCCAAGAGTTCAAAAATTGAGATTTGAGATGGCGTTATATGTGAACTAGTCAACAAGATTATAGATCATTTCAGGGTTGACTGCTGATTTTGTGGTGACATTCTTAGATGTCACTTGCTTGGTTTTACTGGACTGGTTGGAACTAGGACCTCTAATAACCACAAGACCTTGACTTTGGCTTCTAGTGACAGCGTTGAGAGCTTGGGATGAGAGTGAGGACCCCTAACCACCACCACAGGTTCTTCATCAAATATAGGAGGAGATCCCATATCATAACCATAAGGATCTTTGTCTCTCATCATGTTGACACTTTCTTTGACAATCTCAAGCATAGTAACCATGTTTTCTGCACCTATGTAGGTATAGTTGATTTTAGCCTTGCCATTCTTGGGTTTAGAGGTTTCCCCCTTTTCATATCTGGGCAAAGGCTCCTTGAATGCCTTGTAGTCTGCATTGGTATTCAACCCATCAATCTGAAGTTTTCCTCTTTCAATAAGATCCTAGATAAGGTGTTTAAGTTTCCAGCAATATTCGATGCCATGTCCAATGCCATTATGGAATTTGCAGAAAGCTTTTTCATTCCACCAATGTGGCTTAACGTCAGGTATGTGGAAATTTGTTGGATCTTGTGGTTGTGCAAGGTTATTGGCAATTAGCGTCTTGAAAACATCCTCATAGGATTCATCCAATTTAGAAAATTGTCACCTCTCCTTCTTAGGCTTTTCTTGATACTTTGGTTTATGCTCTTGTTAGTTGGAGGATGTTTTGAGCTTCATAGCTTGGACTGCAATAGACAAATGGAGGACTCCTTGATCCTTGGGTTGGGAAGATTCCACAACTCGGTCATTGACTACTTGCTTATTCTTGTTCCAGTGCAACTGTTTGCCTTTGTCCTTATTAGCATTGTTAGTATTCTGACCATTGTTGTTATTGCTATGTTTGGTCAAAATGCCTTGCTCTTTCAAGACATCCTCAATTCAACATGCGGTTTCAACCATAGTGTCAAAGGAATCAAAGACCATCTTCTGAACCTCATACCACATTTCAGGCACTAAATTAGTAACAATTATATCAATCCTTTCATGTTTAGGGATAGTCCTAGAATAGCAAGAGCACAATCATCTCCACCTTTATAAAAGGTAGCAAAGGATTCCCCTTGGTTCTGTTTCAAATTGCACAAGTCTAACATAGTGACTGATCTTGACAAGTTGTATGAAAAATGTTGAACAAATCTGTGGACAAGTTCCTTGAAAGTTTTGATGGGAGGGGTTATGTTGGTAAACCACTCCATGGCTTGGCCCTTGAGACTCATCATAAATAATCTCATAAGATAGGAGTCATCTTGGTGAAACTCAAAACTCATGATGTAGAACTGACGCACATGATCATGTGTGTCACCATTGCCGTCATACTTGTCGTATTGGGGAATTTCAACTTTCCTAGGAAAATCCATCATACTTACACTTCTATTGAAAGGATTGGGACAAATAGCGTCAAGTGAAAATGAACTTTTAGGTTCCAACACCTTTTCCATCATACGTTTGAGTTGCTTGATCTCCTCTTCTTGAGAGGGTCCTTGTTTCTTAATTCTCCTATCCACATCAAAATTGTAAGGGACTCTGGCACCCTTTTTAATCAAGCTCTCTAGGAACCTATCCTTGTTTTGATCAAGATACTTCTCCACATATTGTTGGAATAGTGTTTCTTGTTGCATTCTCATAAAATCTTGATCATCAAAACTTGCACTACTTCCTCCATATTGAGAGCCATGATGAGCTCGTTGGGAGTGTTGTCTCAAGTTCCTAGGAGGTGTTTGTCTCCTATGTTGTGAAATCCTCATTCCTCTAGGACTAGGAGATCTTGAAGGGGTCCTTGACCACCTTCTACTTCATGGGGTTCTTGAGGGAGTAGATGGTGGAGAGTTGTTTCCATTGTTGCTATCCCTATTGTTGAATTGGGCATTGAGTTGTTGGGCTAAAATCCTATCTTGTTCCTCTTGGAATGCTTTTTTTTTCAACTCTAACAAGGCTTGTTGTTCTGCCTCTAGGTGTCTGAACCTTTCTTCTTTAGTGGCTTGTTCATCCAAAAA
This sequence comes from Chamaecyparis obtusa, assembly GCA_027943335.1. NCBI lineage: Eukaryota > Viridiplantae > Streptophyta > Pinopsida > Cupressales > Cupressaceae > Chamaecyparis > Chamaecyparis obtusa. Next base: position 227,528 of record BSBK01004020.1, read on the forward strand.
GGCCTTCTTTTAGCGCTCAATCCTTTTAAGCCTTTCATTTGCATATCTTGAGGTTGTTTTGAGTGGAGAGTTGGGTCTTGAATGTTTGAACAAGTCATTAGTGAATTCTGCATTTACATGAGCATCACAAGATTGGTTGTTTGGTCTTCATGTTGTGACTGTGCAACTTGGTGAGCTTGTCCATAATGTTTTTTAGCTCTTTGATGGGTGTCTAAATATCTTGAGTTAATAGGAGGTGATTCAGGTTGGTTGTCATCACCAAACAGCATGTTATCCTTATGCCTTTGGAAAATGTCATCAAGATTTTGATCCATTGCTTCTCTCTCCTTTCTAGTCATGGTGTAGCTCATGTCCATATCTGATTGAGAAGGTGCTAAAGAGGTACTCAACTCACTAGGATTTCTCTTTGGGTCAAACCAAGCTTCAAACTCGCTCCTAGGTGATTGATCAAAGACGGGTTCCTTTCCCTTTTGCTTTTGATGAGTTTGGACTAAGGGTAACTGATCAAAGACAACCTGAGGTCACTTTCCTTGACTAACTTGGTACCTTGTCATAACTGACATGAAAGAAAAAGACCCTTGGTGATAAGATGACCTTATGAAATGTCAATACCAAACTAGGATAGTAAAAGTGTTCAATTGTCCAAAAGGAGATGGTAAGATAGAAAGCTGCAAAAGGTGTAAACCAAAACTGCCACAGAGGTGTATAATAAAAGGATGAGTACCCTAACACATATGGACCAGGAGGATGGATTTACCTAAGTATACTTGAAATTGAAATTGAATTTTTATGGAAGTGAATTAGACAAAAGAGTACTGAAACTCTCCAAGTGTGCTACCAAAGAATCTAAAGGTGTACTTTTTCAACAAGGATAATTCCTAACTTATCGATGCCAAGCAAGACTACTTTGTAAAATCAAAGAACACTAATTCAAGGGGTCTAAAAATAGGAACCCAAGATACAAACAGGTTTCTAGCAGCAGAGTAAGTCACCTACTAAAACTGGTCGACTAAGGAAAGACTGAAAATTGCATAAACCAGAAAGACAACAAAAAAGACTCTGTGCGATAGTTTCCAGGCTAACAGTACAATAGTTTCTGACCAGGCGATATTTCGCAGCAAGCAATACAACAGTTTCCAGGAAACCTGTGCGATACTTTCCAGGAAAGCAGTGCGATAGTTTTCCAAGAATGAGCTATCGCATAATAAATCTCAGTACAGTGTGTGATACAATTTCAGGATCGTACGACTCTTGACCAGTGAGTGCTAAAAATCTCAGTTTTAAGGGCAATTTTGCTCAAAATTTTAGTTTGAAGGTTGGAAATTTTGATTTCAAGCACAGTAATAGTAGTAATCAGACAAGTTTGCAAATAGTAGGTGATCAAACATGTCATAAAACACTTGCACAAGGGCAAAAGAAACCTTGTCAAGACAAGAAATTGTGATATCAAAGCAATAAAATCCTATGAATAGTACCATGATGTTTGATATTTGAGAACGTTTACACGGGTAGATCATAGCGAGAACACTTCAAGCACTTACTAGCCTAAAAAGATAATGGCTCAATACTTAACAACTTGGCCCACACTTGATGCTCCATTGCCTCACACAAAGTGGTTACCCACAATAGATATTAGCTTTGTTGTGGAAGTGCCAATGACACAACCAAAGGAACACAGTTGGTGAGTAATCTTGGGGTGATCTGGGTTAGTCCACTAGGATCAATCCTTGCACCAAGAAGCTAAGTGGAAAAATAGGGTGGCTTCTATCTATGGTTCTTAGTAAGGGCTTCCATTCATAATACCCTTCTTTCTCCCCTAAGGGAATCCTTACCTTGCGGCAAGTAACGGACCGTGGCCACAAGAGTACCTTAAGAATTCTTGCTCAACATTTTCCTCATGGTCACAATCCTACAAGTACTCACATCAAGTGAAGACAATTACTACGTCTACCAAGGTTTTGTGTCCTTGATAGCCTTGAGTTTATAGTGGGTTGGAATAGCCGGCAAAAAGCTTGTCCCCACTTGGGTCATTCCTCTTGATTGCTCAAGAGTAGGCCCACTAAAGGATTCTAAAAACTAAACAAAGAGTGGATCAACCTTTGAGTTTCAAGATTTTTGTTTCACCTCAAGGGTGAAGAGCATATTCTCCTAGCTCAAAAATCTCTCCCAAACACACCAAGCAAAGGTTCAATTACCCTCTTTCTTTCAAAATCCAAAGATGGGTCAAGATTTTTGTTTCACTACAAAGGTGAAGAGCATAGTCTCCTACCACCCAAAGATTCCTACAAGAAGATATTAAGTGCCTAATAAATGAAACAACTAGTATATGTGGCACTCAAAAAGAAAGTAATTAAATAAGCACTTGATTGGTTTTTATGCTTTGGGCAGCCCTGTAAAAACCATTAGTAGCCCTTGTGCATTTGGAGCTTTAACATACATTCTTTTAAGCAAATATTTAAGCAATGAGAGCACCTACAAGCACAACTTGTTATCCCTACAAGGGTTAGCACATCAAACCCAAATGAACTCTACAAATAGACCCCTATTCTACCATAGCAAATAAAAAATCTGAATCAAACCAAGTAAATCTTTCAAAGAAATGACAAAAATTACCCACTGCCAGGCCTGGGCGATATTTCTATCAGAGAAAGAGTCATGCGATACTTCACTATACACTGTTGCAATACTTTATCCCTGTGCAATAATTCCTGATACCTGTGTGTGATAGAGAATAAAACAATAGTGCGACAAAGTCTACCAAGGTGCGTGATACTTTAACTAATAAAGTATCGCACTAGTATATAAGAAACTATCGTATGACACTGGAAAACTGTCGCACGATAATTTTGTCAAGAAAAAACCAGAGAGCCAAAATAGCAAGCAAATATTGACGAAAAAATGATGGAAATGCATAAAAAGAAGGACAAAACAAGAATGTTCTACCCTATGGTGGGTGCCAAAAATGTACACACTAAATAGTGCACTTCTCTAAGTCATTACTTCCAAGGGAATCCATGAATGGGAAACCTTGAGAAAGCGACCTCGAGCTCCCTAAGCATGGAGTCACAAGGATGTTGATGGTGCTCTCAGCTAGAGCTATTGAAGCATGCAACCTTGCTCGTAAACCACACAATGGGAGATTCAATGAGACAAGGGCAAGAATGCCTATATCCTCAAGAATCAACAATGAAGATGCAATGCAATGCAACTATGCTAGAAATGAAGATGCAAGCTAAGCTATGAAAATGAAAGATAGAAGTGTTACAAAACCTTACTAATTAAGCTATGTGAGCTAATCTAGAGCATAAAAGAAACTAAGCTAGATGCCATGAAAGCTATGATGCAAGAATGAAACTAGAATGCAAGAAATGATCTCCAAAGCTCCAAAGTCTCTGAGAAATCCTACAGTATAAGATTAGTATAAAAAGTTGGGATCTAAGAATGAGAAAAGAGCTCTCCTTTTAAAGGAATTGAAAAGGAATGGACCGTGGAGATTAAGAGTCAAAAAATTTAATCAAGGGTGGAGCTTGAAAGAGGAGCAATCCATGTGCAAAAATATCCTCCAATGAGAAAATAAGAGTTGACTTTTGTGTCCATTTGAGACAAAAAGTGTTTTTCTTCTTTTTACAAAATAAGAATAATGCTTTATTTGTGCAACTTAGGATAAGAGGAAAAGCGGGGGCTTTTTATTTAATAAAAGGGGAGGAAATTCCTTTTAAATAAATAAAGACTTTAGGATAAAATGGTTAGCCCATGGAAAATAATCGAATAAATGATAAAACTAGGATTTGATCAAGGAAATTGATATTATTTGAAAAATGTTGATTTTTGAAAATATTGATTCAGGGATTTGATAAATTGTTGAATGGGGGCCCAAAGTCTAGGTGACCATTTTAGGGTGCATACAATGTATATAATATATATAATACATATTATATATTATATATATAATGTATTTGAAAAAATACTTGCACAGTTGATTTGATGATAGACAGTTTCAGCCCAAGTCCTCTTAAAAGTATCTAGCACAGAATTTTTCTATAGACTCCTTGTAATTTCGATGGTCTGACTATACTAAATAAGTAGATGTCATCATCTATTCTAGAAACTAACAGTGGCATAAAAATTGATGTAAGAACATTTGACCTGTAGGAAGTCCCCATGACCCCTTTTGACACATTTGAATGCTCAAGTGTGTCTGAAGGGGTCGTAGGAACCCTTCAGACACACTTGAGCATTCAAATGTGTCAAAAGGGGTCATGGGGACTTCCTAGGGGTCCTAACGTGTGATAAGGTGTACTAGGACCCCTAGGAAGTCCCCATGACCCCTTTTGAAACATTTGAACACTCAAGTGTGTCCAAAGGGGTCGTAGGACCCCTTGGGACACACTTGAGCATTCCAATGTGTCCATAGGGGTCATGGAGACTTCCTAGGGGTCCTAACACATGATAAGGCGTACTAGGACCCTTAGGAAGTCCCCATGACCCCTTTTGACACATTTGAATGCTCAAGTGTGTCTTAAGGGGTCCTATGACCCCTTAAGACACACTTGAACATTCCAATGTGTTGAAAGGGGTCATGGGGACTTCCTAGGGGTACTAACATGTGATAAGGCATACTAGGACCCCTACGAAGTCTCCATGACCTCTTTTAACACATTTTAATTCTCAAGTGTGTCAGAAAGGGTCGTAGGACCCCTTGGGACACACTTGAGCATTTTAATGTTTCCATAGGGGTCATGGGGACTTCCTAGGGGTCCTCACGCATGATCAAGCATACTAGGACCCTTGGGAAGTCCCCATGACCCCTTTTGACACATTTGAATGCTCAAGTGTGTCCAAAGGGGTCGTATGACCCCTTAAGACACACTTGAGCATTCCAATGTGTCGAAAAGGGTCATGGGGATTTCTTAAGGGTCCTAACGTGTGATAAGGCATACTAGGACCCCTAGGAAGTCCCCCTGACCCCTTTTGACACATTTGAATGCTCACATGTGTTTGAAGGGGTCTTAGAACCCCTTAGGACACACTTGAGCATTCCAATGTGTCGACAAGAGTCATGGGGACTTTCTAGGGGTCCTAACACGTGATAAGACATACTAGGACCCCTAGGAAGTCCCCATGACCCCTTTTGACACATTTGAATGCTCAAGTGTGTCCAAAGGGGTCGTAGGACCCCTTGGGACAAACTTGAGCATTCTAATGTGTCCATAGGGGTCATGGGCACTTCCTAGGGGTCCTCACGTGTGATAAGGCATACTTGGACCCCTAAGAAGTCCCCATGACCCCTTCAAACACATTTGAATGCTCAAGTGTGTCCAAAGGGGTCGTAGGACCCCTTGGACACACTTGAGCATTCCAATATGTCCATAGAGTTCATGGGGACTACCTAGTAGTCCTAACATGTGATATGGCATGCTAGGACCCCTAGGAAGTCCCCATGACCCATTTTGACACATTTGAATGCTCAAGTGTGTTCAAACAGGTCGTAGGACCCCTTGAGACACACTTGAGCATTCTAATGTATCCATAGGGGTCATGGGGACTTCCTAGGGGTCCTAACATGTGATAAGGCATACTAGGACCCTTAGGAAGTCCTCATGACCCCTTTTTACACATTTGAATGCTCAAGTGTGTCTGAAGGGGTCGTAGGACCCCTTTGGACACACTTGAGCATTCTAATGTGTCCATAGGGGTCATGGGGACTTCCTAGGGGTCCTAACATGTGATAAGGCATACTAGGAACCTTAGGAAGTCTCCATGACCCTTTTGACATATTTGAATGCTCAAGTGTATCCGAAGTGGTCATATGACCCCTTGGGACACACTTGAGCATTCCAATGTGTCCATAGGGGTCATGGGGACTTCCTAGGGGTCCTAACACATGATAAGGCATACTAGGACCGCTAGGAAGTCCCCATGACCCCTTTTGACACATTTGAACACTTAAGTGTGTTCAAAGGGGTCGCAGGACCCCTTAAGACACACTTCAAGATTTTAATGTTTCCAAAGGGGTCATGGGGACTTTGTAGGGTTCCTAACATGTGATAAGGCATACTAGGACCCTTAGGAAGTCCCAATGGAACCTTTTGACATATTTGAATGCTCAAGTGTGTCCGAAGGGGTCATACGATCCCTTAAGACACACTTGAGCATTCTAATGTGTCAAAAGGGTCATGGGGACTGACTAGGGGTCCTAACGCATGATAAGGCATACTAGGACCCCTAGGAAGTTCCCATGACCATTTTTGACACATTGAAATGCTCAAGGGTGTCTGAAGGGGTCGTAGGACCCCTTTGGACACACTTGACCAATCTAATGTGTCGAAATGGGTCATGCGAACTTTCTAGGGGTCCTAATGCATGATAAGACATACTAGGACCCCTAAGAAGTCTCCATGACCCCTTTTGACACATTTGAATGCTTAAGTGTGTCTGAAGAGGTTGTCAGACCCCCCGAGGCACACTTGAGCATTCCAATGTGTCCATAGGAGTCATGAAGACTTCCTAGAGGTCCTAATGCATGAGAAGGCATACTAGGACCCTTAGGAAGTCCCCATGGCCCCTTTTGACACATTTAAACACTCAAGTGTGTATGAAGGGGTCGTAGGACCCCTTGGGATACACTTGAGCATTCTAATGTGTCCATAGGGGTCATGGTAACTTCCTAGGGGTCCTAACATGTGATAAGGCATACTAGGGCCCCTTGGAAGTCCCCATGACCCCTTTTGACACATTTGGATGCTCAAGTGTATTTGAAGGGGTCGTAGGACCCCTTGGGACACACGTGAGCATTCCAATGTGTCCATAGGGGTCATGGGGACTTCCTAGGGGTCCTATCACGTCATAAGGCATACTAGGACTCCTAGGAACTCCCCATGGCCCCTTTTGACACATTTGAATGCTCAAGTGTGTTCAAAGGGGTCGTAGGACCCCTTGGGACACACTTGAGCATTCCAATGTGTCCTTAGGGGTCATGGGGAATTTCCTAGTGGTCCTAACATGTGATAAGGTGTACTAGTGCCCCTAGGAAGTCCCCATGACCCCTTTTGACACATTTGAATGCTCAAGTGTGTGTGAAGGGGTCGTAGGACACCTTGGGACACACTTGAACATTCTAGTGTGTCCATGGGGGTCATGGGGACTTCCTAGGGGTTCTAACACATGATAAGGCATATTAGGGCCCCTACGAAGTCCTCATGACCCCTTTTGACACATTTGAATGCTCAAGTGTGTTTGAAGGGGTCATAGGACCCCTTGGGACACACTTGAGCATTTCAATGTGTCCATAGGGGTCATGGGGACTTCCTAGGGGTCCTAACATGTGATAAGGTGTACTAGGACCCCTAAGAAGTCCTCATGACTCCTTTTGACACATTTGAATGCTCAAGTGTGTCTGAAGGGGTCGTAGGACCCCTTGGGACACTTTTGAGCATTCCAATGTGTACATAGGGGTTAGGGGGAAATCCTAGGGGTCCTAACACGTGATAAGGCATACTAGAACCCTGAGGAAGTCCCCATGACCCTTTTTAACACATTTGAATGCTCAAGTGTCTCCAAAGGGGTCGTAGGACCCCTTGGGGCACAATTGAGCATTCCAATGTGTCCATAGGGGTCATGGGGACTTCTTTGGGGTCCTAACACATGATAAGGCATACTAGGACCCCTAGGAAGTCTCCATGATCCCTTTTGGTACATTTGAATACTCAACTATGTCTTAGGGGGTTATAGGAACCCTTAAGACACACTCGAGGGTTCTAATGTGTTGAAAAGGGTCATGGGGACTTCCTAAATATCCTAACATGTGATAAGGCATACTATGATCCTTAGGAAGTCCCCATGACCACTTTTGACATATTTGAATATTCAAATGTGTTCAAGGGGGTCCTAGGACTCCTTAAGACACACTTGAGGGTTCCAATGTGTCGAAAGAGGTCATAGGCACTTCCTAGGGGTCCTGACACATGATAAGGCATACTATGACCCTTAGGAAGTCCCCATAACCCCTTTTGACACATTTGAATGCTCAAGTGTGTTTGAAGGGGTCGTAGGACCCCATAAGTCACACTTGAGCATTCCAATATGTCAAAAGGGGTCATTGGGACTTTCTAGGGGTCCTAACGCATGATAAGGCATACTAGGACCCCTAGGAATTCCCCATGACCCCTTTTGACACATTTGAATGCTCAAGTGTGTCCAAAGGGGTCGTAGCACCCCTTCGGACACACTTGAGCATTCCAATGTGTCCATAGGGGTCATGGGGACTTCCTAGGGGTTCTAATGCATGATAAGGCATAATAGGACCCCTAGGAAGTCCTCATGACCCCTTTTGACACATTTGAACACTCAAGTGTGTCCAAAATGGTTGTAGGACCCCTTGGGACATATTTGAGCATTCCAATGTGTCCATAGGGGTCATGGGGACTTCCTAGGGGTCCTAACAAGTGATAAGGTGTACTAGGACCTCTAGGAAGTCCTCATGAGCCCTTTTGACACATTTGAATGCTCAAGTGTGTCTGAAAGGGTCATAGGACCCCTTGGGACACACTTGAGCTTTCCAATGTGTCCATAGGGGTCATGGGGACTTCCTAGGGGTCCTAACATGTGATAAGGCGTACTAGGACCCTTAGGAAGTCCCTATGACCCCTTTTGACACATTTGAATGCTCAAGTGTGTCTAAAGGGGTCGTAGGACCCCTTGGGACATACTTGAGCATTCCAATGTGTCCATAGGGGTCTTGGGGACTTCCTAGGGGTCCTAACATGTGATAAGATGTGCTAGGACCCCTAGGAAGTCCCCATGACCCCTTTTGATATATTTGAATAGTCAAGTGTGTCCCAAGGGGTCGTAGGACCCCTAAAGACACACTTGAGGGTTCCAATGTGTCGAAAGGGGTCATGGGGACTTCCTAGGGGTCCTAACACATGATAAAGCATACTAGGATCCTTAGTAAGTCCCTATGACCCCTTTTGACATAGTTGAACATTCGAGTATGTTTGAAGGGGTCGTAGGACCTCTTAATACACACTTGAGGGTTCCAATGTGTCGAAAGGGGTCATGGGGACTTTCTAGGGGTCCTAACATGTGATAAGGTTTACTAGGACCCTGAGGAAATCCCCATGACCCCTTTTGACACATTTGAATGCTCAAGTATGTCCGAAGGGGTCATAGGACCCCTTAAGACACACTTGAGCATTCTAATGTGCCAAAATGGGTCATGGGGACTTCCTAGGGGTCCTAAGGTGTGACAAGGCGTACTAGGACCCCTAGGAAGTCCCCAAGACCCCTTTTGACACATTTGATTTCTCAAGTGTGTCCAAAGGGGTCATAGAACCCCTGAGGACACACTTGAGCATTCCAATGTGTCGAATGAGGTCATGGGGACTTTCTAGGGGTCCTAATGCATTGTAAGGCATACTAGGACTGTTAGGAAGTCCCCATGACCCCTTTTGACACATTTGAATACTCAAGTGTTTCTGAAGTGGTTGTAGGACCCCTTGGGACACACTTAAGCATTCCAATGTGTCCATAGGGGTCATGGGGACTCCTTATGGGTCCTAACGCATGATAAGGCATACTAGGACCCCTAGGAAGTCCCCATGACCCCTTTTGACACATTTGAATGCTCAAGTGTGTCGAAAGGGGTCATAGGACCCTTTGGGACACACTTGAGGGTTCCAATGTGTTAAAATGGGTCATGGGGACTTCCTAGGGGTCCTAATGCGTGATAAGGCATACTAGGACCCCTAGGAAGTCCCCATGACCCCTTTTGACACATTTGATAGCTCAAGTGTGTCCAAAGGGGTCATAGGACCCCTTAGGACACACTTGAGGGTTCCAATGTGTTAAAATGGGTCATGGGGACTTCCTAGGGGTCCTAATGTGTGATAAATATACTAGGACCCTTAAGAATTCTTGATGGCCCCTTTTGACACATTTGAATGCTCAAGTGTGTCTGAAGGGGTCATAGGACCCCTTAGAGCACACTTGAGCATTCCAATGTGTTGAAAGAGGTCATGGGGACTTTCTAGGGGTCCTAACACATGATAAGGCATACTAGGACCCCTAGGGAGTCCCCATGACCCCTTTTGACACATTTGAATGTTCAAGTGTGTCTGAAGGGGTCATAGGGCCCCTTAGGACACACTTGAGGGTTCCAATGTGTCAAAAGGGGTCATTGAGACTTCCTAGGGGTCCTAATGCGTGATAAGGTGTACTAGTACCCCTAGGAAGTCCCCATGACCCCTTTTGACACATTTGAATGCTCAAGTGTGTCCAAAGGGGTCATAGGACCCCTTAGGACACACTTGAGGGTTACAATGTGTCAAAAGGGGTCATGGGGGCTTCCTAGGTGTCCTAACGCATGATAAGGCATACTAGGACCCCTAGAAAGTCCCCATGACCCATTTTGACACATTTAAATATTCAAGTGTGTCCGAAGGCGTTGTAGGACCCCTTAGGAAACACTTGAGCATTCCAAGTGTGAACTATTCTTCGAAGCCTCCTTTTTTGCGTAGCTAGGGTTTATGGCCCCTATAAAAGGCACAACTATGCCCTTGTAGGGACCCATGCTCGTGCTCGAAATCATATTATTTTCATGCATTCCCTGACATTTAATACAAATATTTAGTCATCTTCCTTTAAAGACCTAAAATAAATGAAAAATAAAATTTAGGCCAAAAATACATACCGTGTTTCTGTATGTATTACCGTCAGCTTCAACAATCTAGCCAGCTTCCTCTGCTAGGGCACAGAGAACTTCATTAATGTCTGGTTTGGGAGGAAGATTATAATTTCCATATTTTTGCAAGCCCTGAAATATTTTTGTCATTATCGCTCTCCACCTCTGCTCTCTCAATTTAGTCCTCTCCCTCTCTGCAGCACTCAGCTTAGCCATCCTTACCTACTCTTTAACAGAGATTCTCCAAAATTTGTATACAAAGGAATCCTAGAGGAAAAAATGAAAAGTTTCCCAGAGAATATCCACAATTCACATACAAAATAATCATACAGGAAAAATGACAAAAAATTAATAGCTAAAAGGTAAAATTTATCATTAACGCCGGCAATACCAAGGTCATACTCGCTGTCAAATCCTGGTCTATGATGTGCAAAATGAGCAAAGCAAGTAAAATGAAAGGGAAGTATGGATCAAATAGCGAAGGTGCATCAAATCAAATCAATATCATAATAAATGCAGAAAATACTATTACGGAAAAAAATATTTGCATATTAATGGGAAAGAGTGGGAAGAGCTTCTTAGACCCATGATAGAATTTACAGATAAGGAGGAAGAGCTAGGAAGGGGAAAGCAGCAAAGGAAAGAAGTAAGATATGTGTGTGAACCTATGTCAGATGATGATGATGAGTACTCACCATCTGCTAGTAGCTCAAGTAGTGACAAAAGCTCTTTAGTGAACATGTACATTGACACAAAAAATTTAGATAGAGAAGTAACAAGTGTTGCGGAATTATCCACAGAGCAATGTGAAATGAATCCTAAAATTGGTTCATTAGCAGGCAAAGAATTTGGTCATGCACTTCATTCTAGCACCACAAATATTTCTATTAGAAATGCCTATTCACCAATGACCTTGCATTTACGGGACTTGGGAAACTAGGTTACTCATGTTGGGCATTATCCCTCAAATGTAAGTTCATTGCCACCTTTGGGAAGGCAGTCTCACTCCTTATTTTACAACAAAGGGAAGCCATCTATGGTCCAAGGTTTTAATTCAGCTGACAAGTGGAGAGATTCTCAAGGTACTGATCTCCTTTGTAGAGAAGTTCCTGATTCATCTCAAGGTTCTCGTTTAGGTGACCAACTCCTTGGAGGTCCACAAATAGACCCATTGATTTCCCAAATTGGTAAAAGGGTAGATGCAATTTTTTTAAGAGTATCCCAATTGAAGAGAAATAGAAATTCTAGTGAGCATAAAGTTATTGTAGATCCAATGGGTGTATCTCCTTCACTGACAAATATAATTGCATCTAGAAACTTGAGTTTAAATGGAGACCGTCTGTTCCCAAACATGCCCTAGTCGAGCATAATAGTGGTTTATTAAAGCATTTGCATTATCCCACTTGCTATCAGTTACTACTTTTTGAGTGGCTTGCCGGCTACTTCTGTGCAAGATTTCTGTAATATATAATGTCCTCATGCAAGTACATGCCAGTTTTTGTAAACATTTTCTATTGTAAAGTGTTAGTGAGAAATATCAAAGAAAAGGTTCTTGCATGTATTATTTAGACACATATCAATTAGGAAACCATTTTTCTCCCATTAGATGGCAGAAATGCCTAGATTCACTTTGTCGGTATCAATAGGCAGCAAGATGAGGGAAGAAATATTGGTGAAGAGGAAGTACACATGTTACTATCCAAAACCATTTGGAGAGTAATATTCTTCTCCTGATTGTAATAAGAAACTCAAAATGCAGAAGACAACAAATAATTGGGGCATTTATTTCCTATGACCTATGTCAATTTCAGTTCAATTCCTATTGATGATATTCTCAATGTGTAAAAATAAACTGATGTGTTATTTTAAAATGGTGTTGACTGAAATTTATCAACATATGTCAAATATCCATTTTTTCTAGAATTTGAAATAGAACCAGTGGTAATATAATCAAATCTGTGAATTTCACATCCAATCATTGGATGTTAATCAAAAGTACAACATAGTAATATTTTTGAACCGATAAACAATCTTAGTCTTACTTCAAACCTACTCCTATGTATGTGGGTTCTTGGAGGTATCTACTGAACAATGTGTGGATTTGTAATGTCCCTATCTAGGACGTTACTCACTTTGCTTAAAACTCCTAATTAGAATTTGGATTTCTAATGTATGCTATGCTATTATTTAAGTTTGCCTTGCTCCTTACTGATTAATATTGTAATGAATTGGTTGTCCTTCCCCTTCTCTCTCTCTCTCTCCTACTTTCTCTGTCTGTCTGTTTGTCTGTCTGTCTCTCTCTCTCTCTCTCCTACTCTCTCTCCTTCCCCTTCTCTCTATCTCTCCTACTCTCTCCCCTTCCCCTTCTCTCTCTCTCTACTACTCTCTCCCCATCCCCTTCTCTCTCTCTCCCCATCCCCTTCTCTCTCTCTCTCTCTCTCTCTCTCTCTCTCTCTCTCTCTCTCTCTCTCTCTCTCCTTCCCCTTCTCTCTCTATCCTACTCTCTCCCCCCTCTCTCTCTCTCTCTATCTCCTTCTCACCTTCTCTCTCTCTCTCTCTCTCTCTCTTCCTCAATGGCCACCCATGAATTTTTTAAATGCCTAATTGATTTCCATTTCTTCTTTCAATGACCATCCATGATTTTTCTGTAATCTTCCAACCTTTTGTACATAGTTGTAAAATACATATTAATATATAATACATATAAAATAATATATAATGTATGATATATAATGTAACATTTAATATTAATATATATTAAATAATATTTATTGTAAAATGTATATTATATAATATTTAATATATAATTAATATTATATAATATTTAATATATAAAATATATAATCTAATATATAGTTTTTGATTTTGATATAATCTAATATATCTAATCATATGAAGGATGGAGAAATGGGAGGGAGAAAGGGGAGGGAAAAGTGAAAAATCAAAATTCTGTCGGCCTTTTTGGGTACCCAAAAATATAGGGTACCCGATTAGGCTCGGTATTGCTTTGTGCACCAAACCTACATGGTCAACTATTGAAATGTCTCAAAAACATGTTTTTCCCCTATTTCTCTGAGTTCCAGACTTCGACCATGTAGTTGACAACTTTTTTTTCACCTAAATTTGATGAAACGAAAAGGGTATCTTAAGGAGATTATCAGCTTTCTATCGATATAATTGCTGTCAAATTTTGAATTCGGTAAGTAATTATTAGTTATTTTCTAATTGAGTTACCTCTAAAGTGTTGATTTATATACTAATTGAAAAATGACTATAACTTTCAGATGGTATAACATTTTTGAAATCCAAAAAATGTGTCACATTCTATGCTTCACCTACTATAAGGATTTTTTTTTTTTTTTTGAATTTTAAGTTTTGAATGAGTTAAGGTGGTCAGACACAAGAGTTTTTTAATTCTGAAAATGTTGTAGCGGGAAATTGATAATTAATTATTTTTTTGGAATAAAATTACAAAAAAATATGTGTCACATCTAGGCATGAGTCTACTAATATATAAAATCTTATAATAAAATATTATCATTTGATTATAATTAAGGTGGTCAGACATACACCTACTTCTTATTTTTTTCCAGAAATTTTTGTACTGTTGCATTGAAATCTATACTTTTCACCAATCATACTAACTTTTTTTCAAAAAAGGCCTAGTAGTTTAGAAACTACATTCAATTTTCTGCAGATTCTATTTTTACAACTTTTTGATATTAGGTTGATAGGTAGTTGAAATTTTCACATCAAGTTGACTAACCTTGATTTGCTGATTTTTCATTGCCACTTAAGGGCATACTTTGGCCCCTCATGATCTTGCACATACCCTTGTAGACATGTTTTTGAAGCTATGATCATGGACGCAAAGTTATTTGTGCAGTACAAGTTGAGTTATAATGTTTCTATTTGCCAGTTACAGTTTATTGAGATTGTTTGTTGGAGCCTACAATGTTTATATTGTTTTAGTAGTTGTGCCTATCATTATGGTATGAGTGTTTGGTTTCATGTTTGGTTATGAGTTAAGAATGTTTTTTTAAGAGCACATAACATATTCTAGATTGAGACTAAAGTTTCAGTTAATTTGGTGGAGCTGACAGTATGAAGTGATGCGTCTACTTGTAAGAATTCAATATCGCTCTGATACCATGTAAGAATTTGCCTAAGGCAAAAAATAGACGCCAAGATCTAGAAGCTCAAGAGATAGCACAAGAGAGATAGGAAAAATAATCAAATAATTAATTATAGCCAAATTGAATTGAATTGATTACAAAGTAGGAGTGCCTAACTATATAGGCAATGCAATAAAACTACATGATAAGGAAATGATAAGATATCACCCACACAAGGCAGAATCACATGTCCACCAAAGGTGGATCATCCTCCATTGTACATCAAAGTATGTGCAACATGTGCAACAATGAGGGGATGATAATGTGATAAGAGAACTAAAGGTGGATCTCACACACAAAGAGGTATGTGATGACAACTATCACACCTAAAGTGAAAATTCTCCTAACCATGTGCTAAAAAGAAATGCAAACTCCTAGGTGTCACAATGATAACTAATATGAAAATGCATTATCCTAAGTAAACTTAAGTAAAGTGTAATTAATAATATTTAATTACACCAACACCCCCCCTTAAGTGTAACTTAGGGGAATGCACTTAAGCTCACAATGCAAGATGGGTCCTAGATACTAGGCCATGTTAGGTACCCATGTACAAAATGCAAGAACAATTCAATCTCTCATAAAGTGGAGAAAGAGGGAAAACCTCATGGGAAAAACCCTCCCCCAAAAAGAGAGATGAATACAAGATGCATGCATGGATGGAGTAATCAAGACCCCCCAATTATGACATACATCATGCATATACAATAGAAAATCCCCCTAAAGAAAGGAAACAAGGAGACATGATATCCCCCCCCATAATGAGTAATCTCCTCCAAGGATGGTAAGTGCTTGAAGATAAAACATAATCCAATGCCTATAAACAACAATTCTCCCCTTAGGAAGAAGATACACCAAGTATAGATGTAAGAAGGCTTCCCATTGTGGATAGGAAGTAGGAAGGGGAATCCAAATGAAGTATGATGTCTCTGAAGTATGCCCAAGTGTTGCCATGTCCTTGGTTGATGAAGATGTCATGAACCAATCAAGAATAAGCCCAATAGAAGGTGACAAATAAGGAACCAATGGTAACTAATCCATGTAAGAATTTGGATCAAACTCCAAAGACAAAGATGCCTCCTCAAATGAAGTAGGAAGAGAAGCGAGAAAGCCCCCCTTCAATGTAGAATGTACACCCATGATAGATGCACCTAGATTAATGTAGAAACTGCACCAAGAAAATTGAATGATGTTCCTCCCCTTAGGAAGAAACAAGTCCATAGGTGGATCAATGAATCCTCCCCAATCTATAAGAAGAATACTCAAAATGTATGATGTCTCAGGAAACTGAATAGGAATCTCCAACGCATGAGTATGATCAACCTTAACCATGCAATGTGACATCTCAAGTGAAGTTTGAGACTCATGAAAACCAATCTCCAAAGAGTCAAATGTCTTCTCTGAAGTTAAAGAGATGTCCTCCAAATGTTGTATCAAAGGATCCACAATCATGTCAATCTCAAAAGAAAGATCAAGTGGAGAATGAAGATGAGGGTCAACATACTCCCTCACAACAACTGAAGAAGGATCATCCTCAACAAAGAGAAGATGAATATCATCAATGAAGTCTCCCAAATCTGAAATGTAGGACTCCACAAACAAACCTGCAATGTCTATCAAGTAGGCATCCCATGGAACTATAACTGGAAGACAAGGAATATCTTGATGTGTTGAATCACAAGAGTGAGTGGCTATAGGAAGACATGCATCATCAAGAGATGTGATCTTAGTAGGAGGAGAAGGAACTGCAACTGGAGGTTTTGGACGTTTTGGAAGTGGAGGAATATGTGGATCTCTATACATTTCCCAAAGAATAGTCCAAAGATCAGGAATATTTTTTGTCTCATCTTCTTAGTCATCAAGGGAATCCATAACATCCATATCCATATTCAAATAGATAACCTTAACAACTTCTGAGTAAGAGTCACAATTGTAAGAAGGAATTTTAGGTCTATACTCATACAAATAGGACAATAGGTTATGCTCACTAAGATGAGCAAGAACCAATTCACTCCATTTCGTATAGTTCCCTCTTGTCAACTTAATTAAACCATCCATGATGTGCTTCTCACATGAAACAATGAGACCAAAAATATAATTCACGCCCCAAAATGCAATGAGCCAAAGAACCCCCTCCAAAATAGATGATTTTGGCACTTTATAGCTAGTGCATGTACAATTGCCACTTGCCAAAATGAACCAAAGTGGACTTCTGATTTTGATAATTACAACAAAAAATATGAAGCTATAGTAAACTCAAACAAATAAGACACAAGATCTCTCAAGGATCTAACAAATTACAAGTGCCAAAAATAGGCCAAAATAGACCAAATTCTGAAAGTACTATGTCTACTCAGAATTTTTCCAAACTGATACCAGATCTGGAAAGTAGACAAAAAATCATGAGCTTTAAAAAAAAAATAGCACCTGAAAATGTGTCCATATGAGCCCAAACAAAGCCTCTAAAGTTGTAAAAATCAAGATTTGCGATTTTCAGAAAATATCAGAAATAGAGATAAAAAATCACCTGCACCATTATGTAGATCATGAAATTCTACCCCAAAACAAAAAACATTTCTCGAAAAAGGGACTCCGGATGACTGAGATATCATTGTTTGAAAATCGCCTCTGAAATTATTTTTTCTGAATCACCGCCGCCGAACCTTGAAAATTCAAATGGCTCTAGATTTGGCTTTAGATGCCCGATTTGGATGAAACAAAATTTGATTTAGGGGTTTTTGGACCTCCTTAATGTGACGCCAACCTCTGATTTGCACCAGCAAGCTCCAATTTTGACCTGCAATAAAAATATCTCCAAAATAGGCTATACAATGAAACTCCTATGGCTTTGATACCATGTAAGAATTTGATATCACTCTGATACCATGTAAGAATTTGCCTAAGGCAAAGAATAGACATCAAGATCTAGAAGCTCAAGAGATAGCACAAGAGAGATAGGAAAAATAATCAAATAATTGATTATAGCCAAATTGAATTGAATTGATTACAAAGTAAGAGTGCCTAAATATATAGGCAATACAATAAGACTACATGATAAGGAAATGATAAGATATCACCCACACAAGGTGGAATCACATGTCCACCAAAGGTGGATCATCCTCCATTGTACATCAAAGTATGTGCAACATGTGCAACAATGAGGGGATGATAATGTGATAAGAGCACTAAAGGTGGATCTCACACACAAAGAGGTATGTGATGACAACTATCACACCTAAAGTGGAAATTCTCCTAACCATGTGCTAAAAGAAAATGCAAACTCCTAGGTGTCACAATGACAACTAATATGAAAATGCATTATCCTAAGTAAACTTAAGTAAAGTGTAATTAGTAATATTTAATTACACCAACACTACTCATATTGAGTTGCGCGGTCCTTTTTGTGTTGCGTGCTTGGTTTAGCCGTTGGAGATGTTGTTGGAGAGTTGTAGTGTTTCTCTAATATGATTTCAAGAAGGTTCTAATAGGCCAACTTGATTATATCTTTTGGAGAAGACTACTTATATCCAACCAGTTGTGATCACTTAGTAGTGCAGAGAAAGAAAATGAAGTGAAGTAAAGAGTAGAGTAGAAAGTGGGAAGTATTGGGCCGGTAAAGCTATATGTGAAGAAGCATAGAGTGTATGATATTCATTGGAACTGATCAATATAGCAGGTCTAATTCACAGTTCACCAAGATCCAGATATAGTGTGTATCTATTGTGCAGAAGGTTGCAGCCTTCACCATTTAAGTAGTGTGCTCTTGAACGTTGTGTCCTCACCCCTAACAAGTTCCGACCTTTGACCAGGTCACCGTACTTCATGCATTGTAAAGATCAACTCCTAACAGGGTTGTAAGATCTTCTAACATGGATCATTATACTCTAGTGTAGTTTATAGTGGATGCTAATTCCCACCGGGGTTTTTACCTATTTGGGTTTCCCCGTAACCAAAATTGTGTTGTGTTAAGTGTTATCTTGTTGTGTATATGCATAATGTTCTTTTGTGCTAAATTGGATAAATAATTGAATCTTGTAGATAGCGGATTCACACCCCCCCCCCCCCCCCCCCCCCTCTCAATTATCTCTTGGTACTATCCCTAACAACACTTTATCTTGTTTCCTATCTCATTTTCAACCCAAAGATTTCCATTTCTTAAAGACTTCAAATACATCACATTTTATGGGAATGAAATAAACCCAAGATTTTCTAGTTTCATCATCAATAAAAGTAACACAATAATAAGACCCACCAAGAGATGGTACCTAGGATAGTTCCCATACATCAAAATGGACATGTTCTAACTTTTTACTTTTCTTTTCCTTTCCAATCTATAAAAGTTGATCCTCTTTTATTTTTGATAAACCCATTTTTCACGAAAATCCAAATCAACTTGTTTCAAACCTAACAATAAATTCTTAGTATGGAGAAGCTTCATCCCCTTCTCACTCATGCGCCCAAGTCGATTGTTCGATAGAGTTGTATCTATTCTTATGGAAGCTAGGGAAATAAAATAATAACTATTACCAGTACATAAATATAATGTATCTACCTTTGCCCCTTTTTCTATTACCAATGAGCCTTTACTAACCTTCCATGAATTGTCTTTGAATATGAGTGTGCGACCTTCACTTCCTAGTTGACTTGCTAATATTAAATTTTATCTCAAATCAAGAACATGTCTCACCTCTTTCAAAAACTATTGATTACCATTTGGTAATTTTATTTGTATGTTTCCCTTTCCAATAATTTTGCATGGTTCATCATCACCTAAGTAAACCTGTCCAAAATCACCTTGAACATAGTCTAAAAAATATTTTCAATGGGATGTGGCCCCTAAGTCTAACACCCAAGAATCAATAATATTACCCCAAGAAAGAATCAAAGTATTTTCTTTTTGTCCATCACCCATTTTTCCCTTTCAAGACCAACAATCTTTTTTTAGATTTTGTTTCTTTCCATAATGCCAACACTCCACATTTAACCTTGATTTGGATCTACCCTTTCTAGATTTTCCATGATTACATAGGCTCTTTCCTCTTTCCCTCTTTCATCCTTTATTCTCAATAGTCAAAGTATTACCTAATCTCTCACTTGTACTTTTTCCATCACATTTCCTTGCTAAGGATAACACCAACAACATCATCAAACTTTAAAGTATTTAAACCAGAGACAAAGTTGCTTACAACCATGACTAGGCCATTCTAGCTTTCAGGCAATGAGCACAAATTCAAGAGATCCCTAACCATATCATCAAAATCTACTTTTATAGAACTTAGCTAGCTAGTAATTGTGTTAAACTCATTCAAATGATCACTGACAAACCCACCTTCTGCAATCTTCATATTAAATAAATATTTCATAAGAAATACCTTATTTGAGGCCAAGGGTTTCTCATACAGTTTGTTTAATGCCTTATTAGACCCTTCCTTGTTGTTTCTTTCTCTATAGTGAAAGCTACCGATGATGCAAGGCACAACCATATTGCTCCTAGTGCCTTCCTATCAAGAACCTCCTATTGTTCATCTGAATTAGTCATCGACTTCTTACCTATTCCACCCAATGGTAAGAATAGATTCTTCTTCAATATAGATAATCTACCATTTGCATCTTCCATAGATGATGGTTTTGGTCATTGAACTTATCAACCTTAAGCCTTCCTTCCTCTACTATTACTCCCACTCAAATCTAATATTTCCTTCCAATAGTAAAATATACACCACTTTGATACCAATTGTTAGGGTTTAGGAAGATATGAGTAATAAACAATATTAAGATAATGCAAAAATAGAGAAGATAGGAAAAAAATAACACAAAGATTTAATGTGGTTCACCCGATATGGGCTACATCCACTAGAGAAATAACTATCCACTAATTTTATTATCCAGTGAAGAGAAAATTACAATCTAATACAATTTATCATCACACAATTGCTTATTAATTATCATGCCCCTTTTAGTCGATTTATAATGTTGGCTAGAAAATTAAACCCTAACCCTAAAAGAATATTCTCATAATTCTATCCTCATACTCATATTCTTGTATTTGTATTCTCATACATACGAGAAATGTTTTCCATGCTAACACTTTGCACTGAAACACTTTGACATGCAACACCAACATTGCAACAACTCTTCAAGCTGACACCTCCGCCCAACAAGTGTACAACACTTCCATGATCAGTTGCTATATACCAATAATTAAGGATGGATAATGGATTTTAATTAAATAATATGAAATTATTTTATTAAAAAAATTAGAAGAAGTAATAATCAAGTATAGTATATTATTGTTTCTGGAATTGATTGTGTTTTTCTTTTTGCATCAACATTTTGGATCACACTCTGTGATCCATCATCAATTTTCTCCTTCAGCTCTTTCATCTTGATGATGGATCACAAAGTGTGATCCAAAATGTTGATCTAAGAAGAAAAACACAACCAATTCCAAAAATAACACCATGCTATGTGATGGATTGTGGATATCCACTATATTCAAAATTAAATAATTAAAAATTATTTAATTATGGGAATTTTGAAGAATAAAATTAGTCCTAATTAAATATTAAAAACATTCAATTAGTTTTAGATGAAAATTAGTGAAAAGTGTCAATGCAAGCCTACGACAATTTTCAGTGTCTACAAAAGGTGATGCAGTGAATAACAAAGTTTGCTTACTAGCTACTAGAAGTGCACTAAAATATTCTCTACATGTTCCAAATGAATTGAAGTTTGTTATTAGATATTCCAGTGTGTAAGTCAAATGTTTTGTACTTCAAGTGAAATCATAATGATTAATTGTA
Organism: Chamaecyparis obtusa; assembly: GCA_027943335.1. Taxonomy (NCBI): domain Eukaryota; kingdom Viridiplantae; phylum Streptophyta; class Pinopsida; order Cupressales; family Cupressaceae; genus Chamaecyparis; species Chamaecyparis obtusa. Next base: position 249,187 of record BSBK01004020.1, read on the forward strand.
AGGAAAAGTATAAAATCAAGATTTAAAATTTGAAATTCAAAACAAAGTTCTTTTCTCAAATCATAAAACTAGCTTAAGAATTTTTATAATTTATAAATCATAATTAAAATGATGAATAAATAAACTAAAGATCAAATATAAACAATAGAAATAAAACATATTAAATTAAGATCCAATCAATTATTAACAATATATGCAAAATAAAATTAATGCTTATTAAAGATAAATAAGTCAAAATTTACTCAAAATAATAAATGAAAAAAGTGCAAAAAGTACCAATTTTCACCATTACACAAAACCATTTATCCTTCTTAGAAAGGATTTATTTATTTTGTTCTAGAATTTCATATCAATTAGGGCCCGTTTGGTTGCTGGAATTAATCTGGAATAGGAAAATGAGAATAGGAAAATTGGCATAAGTATTAGATTAATTCTCATTTTGGACCAAAATTAGAATTAACTTATGCCAATTTTCCTATTCCCATTTTCTTATTCTAGGTGATTCTAGAAACCAAACAGACTAATAATATCGTTTAGCTATTTATAAAATCATTCAATAGTGAAATTTTTTTTTAACTAAGAACTAAAAACTAAGAATATTCTTTCCAACTCATCCTTTATAATGTTTCCTAAGCCTATTGAAAACCATTCAACTTCACAAAGATAAAGATCAAGAACCATTATGAAACCTTTCATTTGATTTGACTTAATTTTAGATCATTATCACCCTCCCTGCAAGAAAATATTGAATCCTCAATGAATGGTTGAAGAGGAAATCATGAGTGCGAACCTCTGTAAGCAGGCATCGGACATCTTGCAGTTAATTGACCATGCACAGAAAACCTTCTCTCACTTAGACTTCAAGGCGTATGGACGCGCACTACAGGATTGCGCAAGTAGCAAAGCTCTTGATCGGGGCAAGCAATTTCATGCAAATTTAATAAAAAATGGATACGAGACGGTGGCCTCATTTTTGAGTACCAACCTTGTTAACATGTACGCCAAATGCCAGCATATAGACCTTGCACGCCAAGTGTTTGACAAAATGGCCGAACGAGGTGTCGTATCGTGGACTGCTATGATCGCAGGGTATGTTCAAAATGGGGATTGTTGGGAATGTTTAAAACTTTTTTCTCAAATGCAAAGGCAAGAGCAATTCTTTAGACCGAACGAATTCACGTTTCCTTGCGTGCTCAAGGCATGTGCTGGCCTAGATAGAGACGGTGTGTGGCTCGGGAAACAGGTACATTCTTGCATTGTCAAATTTGGGTTTGATTCTGATGTTTATACTGGCAGTGCCCTTCTAGATATGTATGCAAAATGTGGGATAAGTAATGATGCGCTTCAAATGTTTGATGGAATGCCTCGGCGCAATATCGTCTCATGGAATGCCATGATTGCAGGATTTGTTACCAATGGTTGCTGTGACGAAGGTTTGAAGATGTTCCAGAAGCTGAGAGAAACTGATGTTAAACCAAATCATGTTACTTTTTGTAGCTTGCTAAATGCGTGTATCCAGGTATCCTCACTCGAACAGGGGAAACAAGTACATGGTCATCTTGTGAAGAGTGGATTCGAGTCGGAAGTGACTGTGGGTAATGGACTGGTGGATCTGTATGGTAAATTAAATCATGTCGAGGATGGGCGCAAACTGTTTGACCATATGCCTGAACGAAATGTGGTTTCCTGGAGTGCAATGATTGCGGGATATGTTCAAAATGGATACAGTGCAGAGGCATTAAGTATCTTCTCACAATTGCATCGAGAGGGGAGTGAGGCAACTGAGCATACAAGTTCAAGTATTCTAAAGGCATGTGCAGTCTTAGCCAGTTTGGAGCATGGGAAACAGGTCCATACCCACATTATCAAACTGAGAACAGTGTCAAGCGTTTACATAGGAAGTGCACTTGTGGATATGTATGGGAAAAGTGGAAGCATAGATGACGCATCCCAAGTTTTTGACAGAATGCCCGAGAGAAATCTGGTATCGTGGAATGCAATGATTTCAGCATGTTCTCAGCATGGTCATGCGAAGAAAGCAATCCAGCTCTTTGAACAGATGCAATGTGCGGGGTATAAACCAAATTACATCACATTGCTTTGTGTGCTATCTGCCTGCAGTCATGCCGGTTTAGTGGGGAAAGGTCTTGCTTATTTCAATTCCATGAGTACAGATTATGGATTAATGCCAGAACCAGAACACTATGCGTGCATAATTGACCTTCTTGGCCGAGCTGGCCTTCTAGATGAGGCTTTGAAATTTATGAAAGGAATTCCATTGGAACCTACTCCTTCTATGTGGGGGGCCTTGCTTGGTGCATCTAGAGTTCATGGCAACATGGATTTAGCAAAACAAGCAGCAGAACGCCTTTTTGAGTTAGATCCCGGAGACTCTGGAACACATGTTTTGCTGTCAAACATCTATGCTGCTAGTGGCAGGTGGGATGATGTAGCAAAAGTGAGGAATGCAATGAAGGATATAGGGATGAAAAAGAAGCCAGGATGTAGCTGGGTTGGGGATAAGAATAAAGTGCACGAATTTCATTCGAATGATAGAACACACCCATTGACAGAAGAGATCTATGCATTGGTGGAGAAACTGAGTGGTCAAATGAAGGAATCAGGGTATGTGCCGGATAAAAATTTTGTGCTCCTTGATGTGGACGACCACCAAAAGGAACAATTTCTTTCTTACCACAGTGAGAAGCTAGCTCTTGCATTTGGGCTTATCTCCATACCATATGGGTTACCTATCCGAATCACAAAAAACCTTCGTATATGCGGTGACTGCCATAATTTCATCAAATTTAGCTCTGGTATTGTTGGAAGAGAAATAATTGTGAGAGACACCAACCGCTTCCATCGTTTCAAGGATAACCTTTGCTCTTGTGGGGATTACTGGTGATGTAATAGAACAACAGATATCATATCGCGGTGGGTTCTGTCTGGATTATGCAGACATTTTCCTAGGATATCGCCAGCAAGATTGGAAACTCACGGTGCATCGATATTGTTCTCATTGATGCATGCTTATGTACCATATCATCACGAGGTACACTGTTATTCGTTAGGCTATCCGCAAATCCTGTAAAACCACAAAAGGCAACAGGAATTGTGCTCCTCATTGAGCAGGGTTTGTCTTTGGTTATTTTTCTCAGAATACAAGTCAAATAGAAGTCACGAATTATATGCTCGATGCGTAGTAAAACAAGGGCTGCAATGAAAATGCTAGTCGCCAATTTTATTCTGTACTCAAAATGCCTGATGTCTTGCCATCTGCAAATCCTGATTCAGTTTGTTTGCCAGTCTGAGTTTGGACTTCGAATATGGTGAGACTATTGCTTTCTTTCTATTCAAGCTTATGATGATACATTTTTTACAAAGAGGAGATTGGTGTGTATGAAACATATTTTGGAAATTGTATAGTTGTTTTTATAAACTTTTGACTTCTGCATAGGGACTAACACTCAGCACTGACAAGCAAGTCACCGTAGCATCATATGATAGAACTACTTTCCATCCTTAACTTCATGTTAGCCGTATATTGGGGTTATACTTTGACATGCTACGTTCATTTTATGGTGTAATAATGCAGATTGAGTCCGTTGCATGAGTGGTTACTCTAGTGGATTTTTGGCTTTGCTAGGGTTTATGTAGCTTTCTACGGTTTTGTCAATTTGCATCTGTTATTCCATGGCAGAAACTGGCTGCAAGGCTTCCCATTACTCTCATTCAAGCAGTTGGTCCAGTAACCGGTGGGTGCAGCTGAAGATTGTTTTGCTCAGACCTCGTACATGGTCTCTCAAGTAGTAGGAGTCTTGAAGTGAGGCCCAGATCAAAGTCTGAAAAAAGTGAATAGGGTACCTTACGAGGAGCATAACAAGTCTGAGTGGCGATTAACCCAAAACCATTTGCTCAAGATAAAAATGATTGGAATTACCATTCTATCAATTTTAAATTCTGGTGGATAGGAATAGAATAATATCAAGCTTTGTGGGGAAATGGACAAGAAGAATATGGCAGGCAGAGGGATGTCTAGACATCATCCTGCCAGCAAATGACTTAATTTTTGTGTCTTCACAAAAATAGGTGACAGAATCAAGGCCCTTGAATGAGATTTTCGTTCTTTTTATCGGGCTAGTTCTGTATGAAATCCTTGTGTCTGGGGTGTAGGGTTGACCCAGCAGCAGAACTTCCCTCTAATTTGTTTATTTGGATATGCCTTTGCTACCTCCCTACGCACTATTGGCTTGAAGATATCTTGGAATCCATTGGAATGGGTTTGTGAAGTTTCAGAAGACCCTTCAGAACAAGTGGAAGATAGGAAACTAATATGCTGACTGCTATGAGATTTGGATCTGAATCAAACTGGATATCAACAACCCACTCCCTACCATGATGAATGGTCAACTGGGGAAAATATTGTGGGAACAAAACCTTGATTACGGGGATGCACAATTTAAATGTTCGGATTGTGAATATGGATACTTGGCTAGGGATTTGTTCACTGAAATACCAAAAGATCGCCTATCTATCTCAAGAGAGTAGTAAACCCTTTCTCAGCCCAGGATCAGGTAGAAACTACATTCAAAGCATTTCAATCAAATGGTTTTATCAGTTCTAGAAGAGGGCCCTGTCAGGGAAGAGTAACAGGAAAAGGGGGCTGATGAGCTTGCCATAACAGAAATCAATTTGAGTTCTAATTTTCAGTCTCTTGTGTGTGTATTTTGAGAAATTTTGAGTGTAACACCGGCGCGGGGGTACGTCAGGATGGGGGACATCGGGACGAGTTTCGGGTGCGGGTAAAAAAAAGGGCCTCAATTTCGGGATGGCGGGGGGACGGGGGGAGGAGGGGGGCTGCATACTATACATATATAACTTGAAATGCTAATTATGAAAAGATGTTTCAATATAACATACCAAGTACTTGAACATAGCGAAATTGCAACACGAACTAGAATCGTTGAACACTCAACATAGTAACATAGTAACATAAACATACATAGTAACATAATGAATCATGTTCTAAACTTCTATCAAAGATTCAAAATCCATTGTTCAAATATGAAATATGATATATCAAAATGATCATGATTACAACGAGCACAATAGCATGATATGATATAATGAATCATGATCAATCATCAATGTCGAAGTCTTCATAACTAGGTCTTAGGTAGTCTTTGTTGGTGGCTGTTTTCAAGTCCCTAGGTCCGGCAAATGAGGTTTGAGTGATTTTGCCCTGTTGGGAAGTCATGTTTGTCTTGGATTTGGACGAGAGCTAAGCTAAGTCTGCCATAGAGATGGGGTCGAAACCAAGTGATTTGTGGTAAAATGAGTTAAGACCCTTTGAGAATCCTTTTGCCAGCTTCAGTTCAACCTTAGAAAGCCATGATGGATTGTGGGAGGTAAACTTGCTGAAGGCTTGCTCAATCTTGAAATTTGGCTAAGTCTGGAATTTTTCAAAAACCCCCAAAATCTAGAATTTGCATCTTAACTCCTATGAAGCTGGAACCTATCTCAAACATCCTGAAAGTATTTATACAAATATAAATTAAAGTATAAGAAATTAAATTTTTATACTTAAATGTTATCCTCCCGCCCCTGCACTGAAAAATTGGAAACTCACAAAAATTAAAAAAAACTTCAAAAAATTGCTTTTTGGGCATCTTGGGTGCGGTAGACGGACGCTTGGGCAGTACCCAAGTACTGCACCTCCGCACCCAAGATCCCAAGTACCCGATCGGTATGGGTATGGGTGCGGTGGCACACGACTGCTAGCGGGGGTGCTCAGGTGTGTGGAGTACCCGTCCCGGGGACGTCCCTGCACCCGGTACTCCTGGGTTTTTTGCCAGGGTGCGCATTCTCGTGTTACACTGGAAAATTTGCTATGTTTGTAGCTAGGGGACTGAGCAAAGTGGTCCCAACCTTCACCTCCATGACTGTGAAGGCAATTCCTTTTACGCAAATGGTAATCCAGCAATTCTATACTGCTTAAGTTAACATCCATTTTCTTTCATATTCTTTGCAACTGTTCAAGCATGTGAAAGAAGGAAATTAATGAACTCTTGGGGATTCATGACACAATATTAGTTGATCTGGTGAAGGTGATAATTAGAAGTTAGCAAGAGAACTGAGATCTAAGCAGGAGGATCTAGCAAAGCTCCGTTAAGAATAATAACATTCAAACAACAAGCCTAGCCCTGATACACATGCCAATTTGGGAGTAAAACTGGATTAGACAGGGTTAAAATTGTGGGAGAACAACTTAGTGGAAGCAACAGGGCAGTCTGGAGATTTGTGGTTGACATGGAACCCCAAGAAGTTCACTGATCTTTCCAGCAAGAGGAAAAGGAGTATTAGCAGTGCTAGGTAAAATAATGGATTTAGGGCAAATTATATTTGTCTTTCACATGTATGCTTCTCTAGTCATGACACAGAAATTCAATGGAATTGTATCGCCACCATCATAAGGAATTTGGACCTCCTTTGGGTGATGATAGGTAATTTTAATAATAATCTCGGTGGAAGAGAATAGAAAGGGATTAGTCTACAGTTTTATTGATTAGACATTTATTCTCGTTTAGGACAAATCCAGTAGACGTGGTTTTGATGGATCTTTAGCATAAAATAACATGAGAATGGGGGTAAGCATACATGGTTGAGAGACAATGGATTCCTAATTAGCAAAGGTTGGTTGCTGCAAGGAAAATTTGTCTTCAATTAGCAGGCTCAGAACATTGACTGATCTACCTGGAACATTTCGTTTGTAGCAAACCCTTAAATGCTGTAGTTAAGTTTGAATTGATGTGGTAAAATGGTGAATTCTCAATATTAAAAATGTAGTGGATGACGCTTTGGAGGCAAGGCTTTCAAGGAAGTGAAGATTTGTCACATATGTAGGGAAGGTAATAGGGTAGTAGTCAACATTGGTGATGTTGGTAGTAAGTTTGGAAAATGGGAAAAAATGTGCTCCCTGGATAACGAAGTCATTCAAAGTTTAATTTAGGAGGCTCCTTCACAATTTCATTGCTTTATATTCTTTTTTTTTTTAATGTTATTGCATTGGAAGATTCATTTGTTCCCTGTATTGACATGCCTGACATATTGAATCATCTTGGCCATCAATATGAGTTAATAATAGCTCTTAACCCCAAGGATTGTTTAAATCTTTAAACAATTAGAAATGTGGGCGTCCAGACTAGCTTGTCATTAGTAAGCTCATCAAAGCTCTCTAAGTTTTAGACCCTATTAAGGATGTTCTTTGGTGGAGGATGGGGGTTTTGTATAGGGATCTTAAGGTTTCTATCTTCTTAAAGAGTTGTCTGCTGGGAAGAAAAACAGTTATTAGAGACTCAATTACTACTCTTATAACATGCGTGGAGAGGTTCCAAATTGAACCCGCCTATTAAGGAATTTTGAGTATTTTACCATTTTCCATAGTTTGAGAAGGGATGGGCTAACTCATTTCATGGAAAGGGTTAATGTCTATGGCCTAGTCTTCTTGAGTGAATTCTCTAGATCTTGAAAGACTTAAGAAGTTATGTTAAAGGAATTAGAGGGTTTTCTATGAAAGATTTAAAGGCTTTCAACTCAGGTAAGGAAAACCAAAAAGAAAGAAGAGGTGCAAGCATTTTAAAGGGATATGTAGAAGCTTGTGAGATTTAAACTAGGTTATCACAATGGGCCTCTACCTATGACTTGTGATGAGGTAAGCACTCGATAAAATGTATAGCTTTGGAAGACTAGTATAAGTGTGCCTTTTCCAACCATTTTACTCAACCATTGCAGGGACATGAAGTTGGTTAGCTTACCCTTTCATCTGCTTATGTCCTTGGAGTTGTCTATGGTTGATGCTTGACTAAAGAATGCTGACATGCCACTTTATCAATGTTTGATATATTTGATTACACAAAGGTAAATATTATGGAGTCCTCTTGCTTGATGTTGTTCTTTCTAAGACTTCTTTTGGCAAGATATGCTCCTTCCCTAAATCTGCTACTTAAAATCCCCTTATAAAAGTATGATGATTCAAGGCTTAAGGTTAGGGCTAGGAAAAACAAGGTTGTTCTAAATTTGATGAAAAACAAGTGTAGGTTTGATTAAGTTTAGGTGATCTCTATCATGATTGATGGGTAGATTGAGGGAATCAAAGTCAAGAAGATTATTGGTACTAGCAATACAAAAGGGAGGTAACGTAGACCATGGGAACTTGTTTAAGGAGGTTGAGTTCAAAGGAGATAATGAGAACATCCTTAAGGATATATATTGGACTTGAAAGGATATAATCAAAAGGATATATTATATTAGGAAGGATATAGAAGGGTTTGCCTCTTGATTGAGCACATAATGAAAGATACAAAGAGGATCTAAAAGGTTCTTTTGAATAAAATCATCCTTCTCAATTTAACCACCATCAAAAATTCTAAAGTAGGCATTGTTATGCTAGAGGAACATATGTTAAAAAGGAAGAATCTCAACTTTGAAGAGACCTTTAGTAAAAGGACTATAAGCCATATGAGGTAGGAGGGTATTGTTATTGACCTTGATAGCGAGGTGATGGAGGATCACTTGGAATTTCTAAGGGAGGAGTGGAATGCATTGAACTCATTGAAGGATCTTGCTTTGACTCAACCACAAGCTCAGTGATGGTGTTGTAAGTTTCCTACCATTAATATTTGGCAGTCACTTTTTCAACTCTATGACCAGAATGATTTATCAAAGGTGTTATGACACATATAATTGGAACTTGTCCATAGGAATATTTTAGAATAGAAAGGTCTGCTAGAAATAGATTTTTGTCTTGAAGTAGTTGATAAACAATAAGAAAACAATTCATATCACAGTGAGATGAAATTGCGAATATCATGTCAGCATGATTAAACAACTAGTAGGTACATTTTGCCCCTCTTTGAGATTGCATTATGACTAGAAGAACCAATTTCATTTCAAAGGGATAGAATTGGTTGTAGGATGGACATTTGGGACTAGTAAGGTTTAGGATATGCGTTTGTCATTCACATGAGAGATCAAGTAGGTTAGTAAAACCCTTCTACTCTAAAAAGGAAAACTAGGTCCAATGTGATAAGGGATTAATGTGAGGGGTTTGAAGAGATAGGAGGGGAATATGGTTAAAATGATGATACTAACAATAATGTTAGTAAACAATGAAAGTGATAGAAGGATGATGTTGACGACAACGACAATAATGATGATAAGAATGATGATGATGTTGATGGAGTTTATGACAAGTGTGGTATAAATTAAATTTAGGTACATGTTGAAATGTGGCAATAAACCACTGACATTTACTATAACACTTGATATAATGCACCAGAGCATAAGGATCATGGTGACAATGTGTCTTATGCACATGGGTTTGATATTAAAGTAGGGATATGAATTGATGCACCATGGAATGGAATATCATTGTGATAGTGGTCACAAGTGCCTAAAGTATTGACTTTAGAAATGAAAGGCACAAAAGAAGCACACACAAGAATGAGTTAAAGCATGCACAAAAGATGAAAGGGAATGAAAATTAAGTTTCCCCTTAATCAAGCTAAAATCCAATGATTGATTAATTTCATGATAACGATGATGGCTGTTAGAATGTGAAGTTGATGCTATTCATGTTGTTGTCATTAATGGTTATCATTGATGTCAACATATCTTATGCATATTTATGTTATGACTATATCGGTTGATGTGTACTGATATACTTGGGGTATTGGTAGAGGTGTTCACTGAAGGATGTGTTTTACATATTTATTGTCATTTGTTTCATTGGTGGTTCTATTTTGTGTGCAACATATGCTGGATCTAGTATTTGGGTTCAGTCTTATTTGGAGCATATTCATTTATGTTTCAATCCCAACAACTACCGTGTAATGCGTTCATCATATCCATTGGTACTGAAGAATTTGGAGATGGTGTAGTGTGTTGTTATGCATGAGGCATGTTGTATTGAGCGAGGTGGTCCACATTTCATTCCTTACCATTGTTGGAATATTTTCGATGTGACCTATTTCAAATCGATTTAGGCCAACTTGGTCGATGACATCAAGTAGTATAAGAAGAGTAATGTTTTCAGTTGTTTGTATGGCTTGTGTGATGCTTGTATGCGACAAGAATGCAAATCTGACAAGAGATGACCTGTGTGTTGATGTTCGTTTGTGTGGATGCAATAAGTAGTAGACTGATATATCATTTATGTATTGCAAAGTATCAGTACAATGGTCTTAGTGGTGAATTCAATCTCATTTCTTATACTTTGGTTTTGAGCCCATTTATCTAGTACTGAGCCTATTTGTATTGGTAGTTAGCCATATTCATATTTCAGGGTAGTGAGCCAACCATAGTGAGCAAACCACAATAAGAAAACTGACAATAAGCCTTTGTGAAAATCACCTTAACCGGTGTCACCTTAACTAGTGTTTCATTTCATGAGAATTAGCTTCTCCCTGGTTTTTCCCAGTTTGGGTTTCCACATAAATTCTAGTGTTCTTTGTGTTGGTGTTTTTGTGCTTGCATGTTCATATTTGTTATAATTGCTTATTGGTAGAACATAAGTTAATGTTGATATAACTGTTATTATCATTTGTATGATTTGTGGGTTTACCAACAGAGTTAAAGTTTTTGAAAGTGTTTGAGAATAATTGATTCAGCCCCCTGCCCCCCTCAGTTATTCGACCTATTCAACAATTGGTATCAAAGCTTGGTTCCCAAGTATAGAGCTTAACCGCTTGAAGCAGATCAGATGGTGCACACATTAAGCATTCCTATGTTCAATGGATCAGACTACAGTACATGGAAAGGTCAGATGAAAGGATATTTGATTTTGATTGGTTACAATACTTGGAAGCATGTAGAGACAGTATGTGTTCCATCAAACGACCTTAAGGGTCCAGATGAAATCACAACGTATGAGGAGAATGGAAAGGCAAGGTATGCTATCACTAGTGCTTTATCAAAGAGTGAATTAGCTAAGGTAAGTTATTTAAAGTCTTCTTATGAAGTTTGGGAAAATTTGAAAGAGATTTATGAAGGAAATGATAGGGTAAAGTTTTTGATTATGGAAAATAGGTTTTGAAGGGACCTGAAACCCTTTACAGGAATAATCAATAGATAGATAATGACAACCCACAAGATGGAATGAGACAAAACCAAAACAAGGGTTTTAACAATAGGCACCCACAACCTAGAACAAACAAAACTCGAGTAGAGCTCCGAGCATAACCCAACCAAAAGAAAGCCCAGAAATTTAGGATTTTCCTTTGGCACCCTTTTGATGGGATTGAAGGGTCATATCAAACGATGGCGAAGATTGCTTGGACTATTTACTTTTAATCTTGGACCAACCATCTTCAACCAAAGCAACAACACTCTGCTATTCCAAACAGTCCAAGATATCAGAAGGAGACTCCCCAGAGAAGGCAACACTCAAAATAAAGGCAACACTCTAAGAACGAGAGCCAGAGAGAGGGACAATCCCAGCAGAAGAACCAGTGGGAGTAGGCCCAACAACTAACCCTACAAGAGATTCAGAAAGAGACCTGACATCAGCAGAAGGGGGGGCCTCCCCAGATGAAATAGAAGGAATCTACACACACGCTGACGGAGGAGGAACACTAGCAGCCACAACAACACCAACAACAGGAATGGAACCAAGAAGAGGAGAAGGAGAAGGCACAGGAACCTGCCCAACCACCTATGAAAAGCTCCGGGGTGAGGACTTCTCCACCGTGTAGTGCTGAGAAGAGACACCCTGAGAAGAAACACCTTGAGAAGAAACACCTTGCCACCACAAGGTAGTCCAATTAAATTTCTGAAGATCACAAAGACTTGAAACATGACTAGTCTTGAAGCATCTTCGACATCTGAAGGGGAGGTCTTCATTATCCAAATGTTGGATCCAACTTCTACCATTAGGGGTAGAGAGTTTGATCATTGCAGGCAGACCATTAGAAATATCCAAATCCACCAGAATGTGGGCATAAGTGGATTGGAGCAAGTCAGACGATTTCTCATCCACCAAAATAAAATCTCCAAGACAATCCCCCACAGTTTCAAGAAGAGAATCAACCCAAAGATGTAGGGGGAGATTAGGCAGCCTAACCTAGGTGGGCATCTTATTAAAGGATTCATAAGATGGGGAGAACTCAAGATGTCAGGGTTTCAACATCAACATGCAGCGACCGTCCTAGCTGAAATAATTTTCACACAATCATTTTTCTATCCAACACATTTTTAAATTTAGCAACAAAAAAACCCTTAGCCATAGGGAATATGTGAACTGTACTAGTGATAAGGGGCTCTCAATGCTTGGAGATCCAAGATTGCAAATTGGGCAACCAAGACCAGTGACCCTTAAATTTGAAGATCAAGTCATGCGAAGAGAAAACAGAGGCGACATCATCAATCTTTGATATTGTCTCGTCTAGATCCACAACAATATTTTTGGAAACAGGGAAAGTACTACGAATAGCAGTCTTCCCCGAAGATGGAAAGAGGACTGCAGCCAAAGGACCCCGCCCCAAGGCCGCCACAGAAGGCCCAACAACAAGAACCACAACAGGTGCGGAAGCAGTCACCACACCAAACCCAGGGATGGCTGGAGCAGAGACAAAGGTAGCAGGAGGATCCCTCAGGGAGACAGCTACAACAACAACGGTAGCAGGAGGAATGAGAGAGGAGGCCCTAGAGGAGACAATAGCCAGAGTAGAGGCATCGACTGCAGACACCCGCAGGGCCCCAACTGCAACAACAACGACATAAGGAACCCTAGAGATGACTGCAGAAGAAGCGACAACAAGAGCATACATGTTAATTATGTTATGACTTCTAATGTTATGAGTGTGGTTAATGATAGGGTTAAGTTATCTAAGAAGCTAATGACAAAACATCACTATGAGAATCTAAGAATGGAAGAAAGTGAAGACATTAGGAGTTACTTTCAAACAGTTGAGAATGCAGTTAATGAAGTCAGGAACCAAGGAGACACTTACAGATGAGGATTTCATGGAAAAGATATTGATGACATTATCAGATAACTACAGTGATAAGATCTCGGCCATAGAGGAGGTGTATGATCTGAAGAAGTTTACTAAAGAGCACTTGTTTGGCACTTTGACTGTACTTGAGTTGAGGAAGTTTGGAAGAGAGAAGAGTAAATCTGAGACGACATTCAAGGAAACTAAATTAGAAGAAGATCCTGACAGTGACGATGAAGAAGAGTTTGAAGAAAAATTTGCAACAAGGATGAAGAAAGGTATCGACAATTACAAAGGTATGTTACCCCTAAAATGCTTTAGATGTGGAAAGATTGGTCCTTCGGTTGCTAGATATCTAGAGAAGGATCCTAGACAAAAGTTTAAGAAGCTCAATGAGAAGGATTATTATGTAAATGAAAAGGCTAGTATTTCAAATGATGAGTCGGAAGAAGAAGATTATTTGTTTTATGCTCAACAAGATAAGAAATAAAAAATTGATATCTCTAACATGTGTGTTGAAGTTGATGATGATGTTGAAACTATTTTGTATGTTAGGAGGAACAAAAATGAATGGCTAACTGATAGTGGTTGTTCTCATCATATGACTAGAGATCCAAGTAAGTTTGTGTCACTTGACAAATATGATGGTGGTCTTGTTAGATTTGGTGATAATAAAGTAGATTATATTGTTAGTAGAGGCTCTATTACTTTTGATGGAAATAATAATACTGACCATGCCTATTATGTGAAGGGTTTATGTCACAATCTTTTGAGTGTTGGGAAGATGCGTGAGTATGTATATGATGTTGTTTTAAAGAATGCAGGATGTGAAATTCAAAAGTGATTTGAAAATGTGATTGTAATTGGAAAAAGGACAGGAAGGAATATGTACCACCTTGAAGATGCTTCAAAAGGATGTTGTTTACTATCTTAGATTGATGACAATTGTCTTTGGTACTAGAGGATGTGCCACATCAATCTTGACAATTTGGTAAGAATAAGCTCATCACATGTAATAAGAGACTTACCTAGATTATGCAAACTAGACAATGTTATCTGTAAGGGATGTCAAAAAGGAAGATAGAGGATAGAATCATTCAAGGCAAAAGACTATTCATCTACCAGTTTACTAGATCTAGTGCACATTGATCTGTGTGGTCCTACTATAACAAAAAGTTTTCAAGGTGAGAGATACTTTATACTATTCATTGATGATTATTCAAGGTTAAGTGGGTTACATTTCTTAGAGAAAAATCAGAGGCTTTTGTGAAGTTCAAGATATTTAAGGCTAGTGTTGAGAATGAATGTGGTAGAAAGATTAAATGCTTAAGATCTGACAAAGGAGGAGAATTTAATTCTAATTGTTAGGAATGAATGCTAAATGTTTGACAGCCATTCTATAGCAGTTGTTGTTGCATTCATGACTATGATTGTCATTGATGTCAACACAGTGATTTACCGAAGACTTGCAGAGAAGCAGACATAGTTTGGATTAGCGCATGTGGGTTATTGCATTTGGAGCTATGCGATGTTGAGGATATACTCTTTGATATGTTATATGTCTATGGTTAAGAGCGCAGATAGTAATTCATTTATTCATGGAAGTTATGATCATTTTGGTGGAAGCAATATTCAGGTAGTGTTCTTGAGTAGCGGTTTGTGGAAATCGGATGATATCTCCTAATCGGGATGGAATCTGATTTTGCGCAGTTAAAAAGAAGTTGAAGACACATTGATAGTGACGTGGATGACAGTGCAGACTTCGAGGTTGCACGAGTGAAGATTTATTGTATTTGGAAGCTGACAGTTTTATGAAATTTTGGTGTAGCACGTGGAAACTTTTATATTGTAATTATACGCCTACTCATTTGTAATTATTTGAGTGTGGTATAAAGGAAGGAATGTATTTCCTTGTTGTAATGTGTAAGTATGTAGTTGTGATATGGAAGTAGGGATTGTGTGTGATGGTGTATGCATGAAGTGAAGAAAAGAGCTAAGTATGAAAGCGAATTTGTGAAGGAAAACATGCAAAGTACAGAGATCTGAAATTGAGATCTGATGTAACAGTGAGTGTGGTTTGGCACAGTCAGAGAAGAGGTAACATATTATTCTGTTGAGTAATGCAAAGATTATTTGGACAGTGTGTTCAGTGATCTTACCGTGAAGCTATTTGGGCACTGGGTCCTTCTGTCTTCCATAACTCTTAACAGGGTTAGAATATTTTAATAGGGATTCAAAATCTCCTAACAGGGATTCACATTTACTGAATGTATTTCATAAGACTCCTAACAGAGTCCATCCTTTCACAAGGAATATTCATATTAGTGCATCTTTTGTGGACATCATTCCCACCGGGGTTTACTCTTTGATCAAGAGGTTCCCTAGTCAACATATCTTGTGTCATTGTGTTATTGTGTATGAATATCTTTCTATGGTTGGTAATTATATTGCTTATATGGTTTAATGTTGTTGAAGATGATAAAAGTTATAATTATCTGATAACTGATTCACCCCCCCCTCTCAATTATCTTGGTGGACTTTACTTTCTAACAATTGGTATCAGAGCGGCAGGTCCTTGAAAATGAAGTTTAACAGCTTAAGGAGATCCATGGCGAATTTCAGGAAAGAAAGCCCTAAGTTTGATGGAGTAAATTTTGACAGCTAGAAAGAAAAGATGAAGACACATCTACTATGTTTAGGACCAGGTTATTGGTTGATTACAAAGAATGATAAGACTATCATTGAAGAGGACAATCTTGAAACATGTACTGCGGATGAGAGAGATCTATTCATGTGTAACATACTTGCAAGAGAAGTACTTTTGACAGAACTTCCAGAGAATGAGTACAGTTAGGTAAAATATTTGAAAAAGTCTCATGAAATTTGGAAAGCTTTACACTTTACTTTTGAAGGTGATGAACATGCAAAAAGAGTTAGATTACATAATTGGATTTGTGCATTTGAAGATATAAGAATGTTGGAAGATAAATCTATTAGAAGTTATATTGGTAGAATGTCAGAAATTATTACAGGTATAAAATCTTGTGGAGGAACAAAGACAGAGAATGAAGTGATATGGAAAATTCTGAGGACATTGACTCCTGTATTTAAGTAGACAACACAGATGATTGAACAAGTGATACCTTGTACAACAAATTTTACAAGAGAGACTCTTCTTGGAAGATTGGAAGCAACAGAAATGAACTTGAGATTATCAAGAGACTTACCTAGAATGGAGACAGCATTCAGTGCTCTTAGTGTTCGCCCTACTTTGTCAAGAAGCATCAGTGTGAGCGGAGATTATGCTGGCAACAACAAATCTAGAAATGAAGAAGACAAGAAGATTGAAGAAAGTATTGCCTTGCTTGTGAAAAGAGAACCAGACGGTAAGAAAATATTTAAATGTTGGACTTGTCAAGAATATGGTCATTTTTCATCTAAATGTCCTAAGAGAGTTAAAAAATACAGAAACAACTTCAAACCTAGAAGATCTAAGGAATGTTATTATGCTAATGATGAAGATCTTGAAGCTAGTATAAAAAGAACTTTAAGTGAAAGTGATACTGAGAATAATGATGACATAGGATTTGTAGCAATTAAAGAAGATAATCCTGAAACTAATGTTAAAGAAAAAAAGCCTTAGTTTCTCAAGTTGAAAAGAAAGCTGATTGGATTATAGATAATGGTTGTTCACATCATATGACTGGAGACATGAAAAAGTTCATAAAGTTGAATGAATATGATGGAGGAGTTGTTAGAGTTGGAAACAATGCACCTTGTTTGATTAAAGGTATAGGATCTATTACTCTTGATGGAAAGACTAATAATGATGATGTTTATTTTGTGGATGGATTGAAACATAATCTTTTGAGTGTTGGACAGTTAGTTGATAAGGGATATCAAGTTTGGTTTACTGAGAAAACTTGTGTGATAAAGGATAAAGATAGAAATCTGATTGAAACTGGATCTAGAACCAGAGGTAATGTATTTTAGTTGAATCCTACTGAGATGACATGTTTGATTACTAAGATTGATGACAGTTGGTTATGGCATAGAAGGTTTTGTCATATAAGCTTTGATAACATTATGAAAGTAAGTACTACACTTGCAGTAAGAGATGTACCAAAAATTATGAAGCCTACTAACATGA
This sequence comes from Chamaecyparis obtusa, assembly GCA_027943335.1. Lineage (NCBI taxonomy): Eukaryota > Viridiplantae > Streptophyta > Pinopsida > Cupressales > Cupressaceae > Chamaecyparis > Chamaecyparis obtusa. The sequence continues at coordinate 266,329 of BSBK01004020.1, forward strand.
TTTGCAAAGAATGTGTAATGGCTAAACAGAAGAGAAGTTCTTTTCCCAGTAAGAAGTTTACATCTATAGAGAAGCTGGAGATTGTTCATACAGATTTGAGTGGTCCTACCAGGACTAGAGGATTCTATGGAGAAAGGTATTTTATGATTCTTGTTGATGATTTTACAAGAATGATGTGGATTGCATTTCTTAAAAAAAAATCTAAAGCATTTGATAAGTTTAAAATTGTTAAGAATACAGTTGAGAATGAATTTAGAATGAAGATTAAATGTTTTAGATCTGATAGAGGTGGAGAATTTACTTCTAGAGAGTTTAACACCTTTTGTGAAGAAAATGGCATTAAGAGACAGTATTCAGCCCCTAGAACACCTGAACAAAATGGCATTGCAGAAAGAAGAAACATATCAGTGACTGAAGCAGCAAGAGCTATGTTGTTTGAAAATGATTTGGCGAAGATATTCTGGAGAAAAGCAGTGAACACAATAGTGTATACAATGAACATAGTACAAATCAGAGTAGACACAGACAAGAAACCTTATGAATTATGGTTTGGACATGCACCCTCAATTAAGTATTTTAGAATTTTTGGAAGCAAATGTTATATAAAGAGAGATGATGATATTGGAAAGTTTGATCTTAAAAGTGATGAAGGTATATTTCTTGGATATTCTTTGAAAAGAAAAACATATAGATGTTTCAATAAAAGAACTAAGACTATTGTTGAAAGCGCAAATGTTAAAGTTAATGAAAAGTTCAAAATTTAGGAAAGAATGTTTGATTATTAATCTGATGAAGAAGTTCATCCTAAACCTAACACTGGATCTACTGAATTATTTTATGAAACTAATAGTGATTTGTTGAATGAAAGCCACAGTGAAGTCATTGAAGAACCTACATCTGAAGAGAGATCTAAGACAATGACACCTAGCAAGAGCTTATTAAGGAATCATCATTTTGAACAGATTATTGGGAGCATCAAAAGAGAAGTTCTAACTCGAAATAAGGCATAAGAACAATTATGTTTGATTTCTCAAATTGAACCTAAGACTACTAATGAAGCTTGTGAAGATGAAAGTTGGACTAATGCTATGAAACAAGAACTAGATTAGATTGAAAAGAACAAGACATGGGAATTGGTCCCTAGACCTAAAGACAAGAATGTTATTGGAACTAAATGGGTATTTAGAAACAAGATGAATGAACAAGGAGAAGTAGTAAGAAACAAAGCAAGATTGGTATGTAAGGGTTACTCACAGCAAGAAGGAATTGACTATGAAGAAACCTTTGCACCTATTGCAAGAATTGAAGTAGTAAGAATGATTTTGGCATATGCAGCTTACAAGAAATTCAAAGTATATCAGATGGATGTGAAGTTAGCATTTTTGAATGGAGAATTGGAAGAAGTCTACATTGAGTTGCCTGAAGGTTTTCCTTTAACTCAAGGAGACATGGTATGTAAATTGAAGAAAGATTTATATGGACTCAAACAAGCACCTAGAACTTGGTATGCAAGACTGGATAAGTATTTGTTAAAATTGATATTTACAAAAGGAACATCAAATAGCAATCTGTACACAAAAGAAATTGAAAATGGTTTGTTAGTTATAGTTATTTTTGTTGATGACATTATCTTTGGAGGAGAAGATGAAGCTAGTGACAAATTTGTTGATGAAATGAAGACTGAATTTGAAATGAGTATGATTGGTGAGATGAAATACTTTTTAGGATTACAGAGAACACAAAACAATGATAGTATCTTTGTAAGTCAAACAAAGTACTTGAATGACTTGTTGAAAAGATTTGGAATGAAGAATTGTAAACTAGTTGGAACACCCATGGTGACCAGACATAAGTTATCTAGCACAGATGAGACTCCTGCAGTAGAACAGGAGAAATGTAGATCTATGATTGGATGATTGCAGTATTTGACTCATACAAGACCTGATATAGCACATTCAGTTGGAATTGTAACAATATTTCAAGCTGAACCGAGAGAATCACATTATGCAATAGTAAAGAAGATACTGAGATATTTAAGAGGCACAATGGACTATGGTATGAAAAATCTGATGATTTTACCCTACGTGCATATACAGATGCTGATTGGGGAGGTAGTGTTGATGATAAGAAAAACACCAGTGGTGGAGCATTTTTCCTTGGAGGAAGATTAGTTTCTTGGCTAAGCAAGAAGCAGAATTATATCTCACAAAGCACAACAGAAGCATAATATGTAGTAGTAGCAAACAATTTTAACCAAATAATTTGGATGAAGCAAATGCTGAAGGATATTGGAATAAAATTTGTTGAACTTATTGTCATACATTGTGACAACACAGTACAGTTAGTATGTCTAAGAATCTTGTATTACATTCTAAGACAAAGCATATAGAGATTAAGTATCATGTTGTAAGAGAGAAAGTTGCTGAGAAAGAAGTCAGACTTGAGTACATAAGTACAAATGAGCAGATAGCAGATATATTCACAAAGTCTTTGCCTAAGGATACATTTGAGTATCTGAGAGGTATGCTTGGGGTTATGCCCCAGCCTACTTTTGAGAAGTGATGCAGTTGGTTGCATCCGTCTAGTGGTATATGAGCCTTATCTTTCTTCTGGACTAGATGTTGGTACTTCCTCTATGGGGGAGTATGTGTATCTGAGCTGAGTCATGAGGACTCTAGTAAATGTATTTTCTGAAAAGTGTTTTTTAACATTGAGTTGTTGTTGACATAGTGATGAAATTTCTGTCATTGATGTCAATGGGGGAGAAGTATACATGAAAAACAATCTGAGACATCTGTTGGAGAGAACTGATTAGGATAACGAAGCAAGATTTGATTGATGAAGAGGATTTGAAGAAGCAGTGTTGCAGTATTGAATTTTTGGAACATTGGATGTTTTTCATCTATGTTGCCATCAATGCCAATGGGGGAGATTGTTAGGAATGAATGCTAAATGTTTGGCAGCCATTCTGTAGCAGTTGTTGTTGCATTCATGACTATGATTGTCATTGATGTCAACATAGTGATTTACCGAAGACTTGTTGAGAAGTAGACATAGTTTGGATTAGCGCACATGGGTTATTGCATTTGGAGCTATGCGATGTTGAGGATATACTCTTTGATAGGTTATATGTCTATGGTTAAGAGTGCAGACAGTAATTCATTTATTCATGGAAGTTATGATCATTTTGGTGGAAGCAATATTCAGGCAGTGTTCCTGAGTAGCGGTTTGTGGAAATCGGATGATATCTCCTAATCGGGATGGAATCTGATTTTGCGTAGTTAAAGAGAAGTTGAAGACACATTGATAGTGACGTGGATGACAGCACAGGCTTCGAGGTCGCATGAGTGAAGATTTATTGTATTTGGAAGCCGACAGTTTTGTGTAATTTTGGTGTAGCGTGTGGAAACTTTTATATTGTCATTGTATACCGACTCATTTGTAATTATTTGAGTGTGGTATAAAGGAAGTAATGTATTTCATTGTTGTAATGTGTAAGTATGTAGTTATGATATGGAAGTAGCGATTGTGTGTGATGCTGTATGCATGAAGTGAAGAAAAGAGCTAAGTATGAAAGCGAATTTGTGAAGGAAGACATGTGAAGTACAGAGATTTGAAATTGAGATCTGATGTAACAGTGAGTGCGGTTTGGCACAGTCAGAGAAGGGGTAACATATTATTCTATTGAGTAATGCAAAGATTATTTGGACAGTGTGTTTAGTGATCTTACCCTGAAGCTGTTTGGGCAGTGGGTCCTTCTGTCTTCCATAACTCTTAACAGGGTTAGAATCTTTTAATAAGGATTCAAAATCTCCTAACAACGATTCACATGTACTGAATGTATTTCATAAGACTCCTAGTAGAGTCCATCTTTTCACAAGGAATATTCATATTAGTGCATCTTTTGTGGGCATCATTCCCACCGGGGTTTACTCTTTGATCAAGAGGTTCCCTAGTCAACATATCTTGTGTCATTGTGTTATTGTGTATGAATATCTTTCTATGGTTGGTAATTATATTCTTTATATGGTTTAATGTTGTTGAAGATGATAAAAGTTATAATTATTTGATAACTGATTCACCCCCCCCTCTCAGTTATCTTGGTGGACTTTACTTTCTAACAGTAATGTGTTTGATAGTTACTGTGAGAAACACGGTATTAAGAGAGTTTTTAGTGGTTAAAATACCACAACAAAATGGTGTAGTGGAAATGATGAACCAAACAATTTAGGAAGTAGAAATGACTATGTTTAAGGAAGCAAGTTTATCAGAAATTTATTGGAGAGAAGTAGTGCATAATGATGTATACACACTAAACAGAGTTCTATACTGAAAGAAATATGACAATTCTTCATATGAGTTATGGCATGGAAGGGCACCTACAATTAAGTATTTCAAAATATTTGGAAGCAAATGTTACACTCGCAAAGATGAAGACAATATTGGAAAATTTGACAGTAGAGTTGACAAAGGAATATTTCTAGGATATTCTACTAAGAGAAAAGCATATTGGTGTTACAACAAAAGACTGAATAAGATTGTGGAAAGTGCGAATTTGAAGGTTGATGAAGATTTTCAGAAGACTCCTGAGAGACACATTGAGTATGAATCTAATATAGAGGATAGAGGAAAAGAGGATAAGAAAGAAGAGGAAGAGACACAACCAACATCGACACCTACAAATAAGAAGCCAAGGTATGTATAGAAAAATCATTCTGAGAATCAGATTATTGGTGATAAAAATAGAGTTGTTACTAGAAGTAGAGAAACACAAGATCATGCTTTATTGTGTTTACTTTTCGAAATTGAGCCTAAATCTATAGAAGATGTATGTAATGATTAGAATTGGGTTAAAGAAATGAATGGAGCTTGATTAGATTAAGAAGAATTAGATTCGGGATCTTGTGCCCAAATTGACAAATAAGAATGTAATTGGCACAAAATGGGTTTACCGAAACAAGATGGATGAGAATGGTAAGGTAATAAGAAATAAAGAAATGTTAGTATACAAGGGTTACACTCAGATTGAAGGAATTAACTTTGATGAGACTTATTCCCATATTGCTCGGATGGAGGGGATTCAAATATTTCTGGCTTTTGCGACATATAAGGATTTCAAGGTTTATCAGATGGATGTCAAGTCAACATTCTTGAATGGAGAAGTGAAGGAAGAAGTGTACATTGAACAACTGGAAGGATTCAAATCAGAAGATAACTTTGATGTAGTGTGTAGATTGAAGAAGACATTGTATGGATTGAAGCATGCACCGAGAGCCTAGTATGGTAGGTTGGACAAGTACTTGACTGGTCAAGGATTTCAAAAAGGTTTTGCAGATAGTAATTTGTATTTCAAGATTTATTCAAATCGGATTTTGATTGTTGTTGTGTATGTTGATGATATCATTTTTAGATGAAGAGATAACTTATGCAAGAGATTTGGAGAAGAGATGTAGGAGTTTGATATGTCTATGATTAGAGAGATGAATTTATTTCTTGGATTGCAAGTAAATCAGAGTAGTAATGACATTTTAATTTCTCAATCCAAGTATGTCAAGGAATTGTTGAACAAGTTTGGTTTGGAGAACTCTAAACCGCTATGTACTCTAATTTTTACCAACTGTAAGTTGACTAAGGAGGATGAGTCACAAAAAGAAGATACAATTAAGTATAGATTGATGATTGGTGGATTATTGTACCTAACTACTACCAGATAGATATCATGTATGTATTATGTTAGGTAGCCAGATTTTAGGAAGAACCAAAAGAGTCACATGTTGTGGCAGTGAAAATGATTTTCAGATATTTGAAAGGAATAGAAGAGCTTGGTTTATGGTATCCAAAAGGTTCAAATTTCATGTTGTCATCTTATACTGATGTAGATTGGGGAGGTGCTTGCATGTTCATATCTTTTATAATTGCGTATTGATAGAGCATAAGTTAATGTTGATATAATTGTTATTATCATTTGTATGATTAGTGGGTTTACCGATAGTGGTAATATTTTTTAAAGTGTTTGGGAATAATAGATTCACCCCCGTATTAGTTATTTGTCTTATTCAACATTAATGATGATGATGATGATGATGATGATGATGATGATGATGATGATGATGATGATGACGACGACGACGACGACGACGACGATGACGATGACGATGATGATGACGACGACAACGACGACGATGATGATGACAAGGATGCTGATGGCATTATTAGTATGGAAACAAAATATTTTTAGAACAATCTAAGAAGTGAGAATGATATATCATGAATATGATGACTTGAAACTAAAAAGGGTTAGAATTTCAAAGACACTAAATATGGAACTTTGGATGTTTGTTGATATACTTTGGGCTACTTGGCAAATTTAGTAGTATTTTTCCATTCTATTGCTAGTGTGTTTAGATATATGACGATCTTAGGATTTTGGAGTGGTTCAATAGATTGGATTTGGATGCTAGGTGCAACATCACAATATTGATAGTTTGACTATGTAGAACTCAATATTGTAGACCATTTATACAAATAGTTTTTTTTGCATAATATGCTTAGGATTGGCTATTTTTTTAATAAATGAAGGAAATGATTCATTCTAGATTTAAGTGCAAAGATGTTCATTAGATAAGATATGATTATGGATGGTGAAGGGGGATTAATTCTGGGATGAATATTGGAAGGGGATGTAGGGTGTGGTATGTAGGGACTATTAAGAATGATATATCCCACATTGTTGCGTGAAATGTTGTCTTACTCGTATCAAAGAATTACAAAAACAATATTTCAAGATCTTTTCCACTTCTTATTCAAGGTAAAAAATAGGAATCACGGTAGTAGTAAGGTGAGGGGATGTAGATATAGATGGGAATGATGTGATGCATGTTATGTATCATTGGTTTATGCTTACAAAGGATGTGGGATGAGTATATGGATGAAGTTTCCCTCAAAGTGTATGGTACATATAGGAAGAGGATTTACACAACATTTACAAATATATTTTCATAGTAGTACTTTGTCAAGGTGTTATAGGAATGGTTTTCATGATCACACTTTAGTAGTTTCTTTTTTCTTATTCCCTTTACTTTATATTTTGATTTGTGATATTTTGTAATTTATGTTTCAACCATTTATCTCCATGGTAAGCTAAAAATATACCATTTTGAAAAGTTATTTTTGTTGAAGAGAAAAAGTAGATGATAACAAAATAATAATGTAAGAGAAAAAATAGTACACAATCAAATTTCCATGATTGAGCCAAAGTGATGCACCAACTTACTTAATTTTCTCTTGACTTAGCTAATATGTGGATTTCTCTCCACACAACATAAACTTAAGGAATTGATAAAAAAAATAGTAGCATAAAGATGACATGAATTCAAGTGATGATGAATGAAGGGAAAAGATCCAATTTATAGATTTTTGGTGGAAGAATGGAGGACTAACATGCAAATGACATGAACGGTTGAGATTGAATGAGAGAAGATGATAAGGATTGAGGGATTAGCCTTCTAACAAGTGCCACAAAGTCGAGGCATGTGAGAATGACATTTGTCATGGCGAAGAGAGAAAGGTATGCCCAAACATGTGTGAGCACATCTTGGAAAGAATGAGGAGATATCAAGTAGAAACAAAAGAGGAAAAGTGTAAGAATTGTACTATTAGAAAGTTGACAAATGAAGAAAAGAATAAAGTGTAGTGCAGCTCTATTGAGAAAATTCTCAAACATGTGTGAGAAACTAGTAAAATAATTGGTCAAAGGATGAGTTGAAAACTAGAGGTGATGTGTGCATGCAAGCATTTACGAGGGTTTGGAGGACACATTTCACATGATTACAAGTTTCAGAATTTGGGAAATTTAAAATTGAGGAAAATGTTAATGAGGATTACAAGATATAATTAATCAATTAATTATTATATTAATTAACTAATTAAGATTATGACAATTTAGGTGATAAGGATAAAGTTGAATGTAATTTAATTCAATTAATTAACCTTTAAGAAGAATAGATAAAAACACATGTATTTAATTGCATATTAATGTAATATCGTAAATTGTATCCTTCTACAATCTCACACACATGTAGAGATTACATTCCACTGAGGGGATTATTGTATGATTCTAATAAGGTTCCTTTGGTCAAGAAGATATTGATGTGTATAGCTGCTATCATGGTTTCTCTTGATTGCAAGGGAACTATTTTTTTCACGCCTTTAGCACATATAGTTCAACATATGGAGAGGAGCTACGTAGTATACTCATAGGGAAGGAGTATACTAGCCCATTTATATTACGAGCTGGGGAGATTCATGAGGTATTTGAGATGGAGCCTGACAATGTATTCTCTATTGTAGGTCTGGATGTTTGAGCATATCACTTATACACGACCAATATGATTCCTAGTGGAGATCCATGTGATTGATCCATAGGCATACAAATATCTATTGAGTTTACCGAGGTAGTTTGGTGATTTTCTATATTGGAGAGTGACCATCGATCATTTGTTGGAAACTGATATTATATGGAGATCCTATAGACACACACCACCATGGACAAGCACTAATTGAAAGATGATATGTATGTAGAGACAAATTTATGGAGGGAAGGCATAGATACATAGTAGTGCCTTTCTATTTTGATAAAGTTCTAAAAAAGTTTGGTGTTACATAGGGTCCTCCCATACTAGTGCCATAGTATTCTCATTGACATAGGGTTATCGAGAGGCTAGGGACTAGACCACAACCCACAATGGATGATATAGAGTTGACAGATGTAGAGGGAGACCATGCTTTCAAGGTACCACCTACATTCACCAATGTACGTGTGACGAGGGATTGCCATAGAATATACCGGCTTGTACAAGATCATAGGTCCATATTTCCAAAAGGCTACCCCATAGGAGACCCAATGCCATACTCTAGAGCAGAGCATGTGGTAGCTAGAGATGAGGACAAAGATGATGATGAGGGATAGGACGAGAAACCAGGATATATACTAGAGGTAGAACCCATGGCTAAGGACTACGGTGCAACCAAGGAGGATGCAATAGAGGGCATAGAGTCTACCCCTCTGAGGAGATGACCATCGAGATCCACATTAGAGATTCCACCCCTGAGGGATGTTTATATCCGAGAGTGTGGGGATACTAGTCAGTCCATGCTCCTAGTAGTGTTCTAGGGCAAATCCACAATGTTTCCAGCTGTTGATGATCTTGAATACCAAGAAGGAGATACATGTATGAAAGATTGAATGTCTAAGTGAAAATGAATATATATATATATATATATATATATATATATATATATATATATATATATATATATATATATGTATATACATATATATATGTATATACATATATATATGTATATAGATATATATATGTATATATACATATATGTATATATACATATATGTATATATACATATATATACATATATATATATACATATATATACATATATATATATACATATATATATATATATATATATATATATATATATATATATATATATATATATATATATATATATATATATATATATATATGTTTTAATGTTATTAACGTTATGTTTTATAGTTTGGATGAGGGGATGGAGAAAATTTCTAGGTGAGGTCTTGAGAGACACGACTATAGCATTGAGGATACCATCATCCTCTCAGGTGAGATATGAGGCACAAAGTGATCCTGAGTGACACAAGGATCTATTTACGTTAGTACACCTAGAGATGCAACTACTTAAAGATGATAGGGACGGACTCTGATAAGAGTTAGCAAAGACCCAACATGAGATGTAGAAGATATGAAGGGTATTACAAAGTTGGTCAGACCAGAGATCATTTAGAAGCCATTCATGATCCATGACTTATCATAGACCATCATCCATAGCATGGCCACCTTCTTCTCATCATAGATGTGAGGGATCAGGGAGTCATCATCCCATGGTTGAGGAGAGATTTTATATGATGATGTATGATCCATGCATTTATGGGGTCCTTAAGTTTTATACCATCCATATTAGCTAGTTTATATGTGCTAGAACCATAAACTTTAGTGATGATGTAGGGGCCAAGCCATTTAAGACTGAACTTACCTCTTTCTCTAGGTAGAGAATCTACATTATGTTGATTCTCATAAAGAACCAAGTCTCCAACCAAAATATAATGTTCAATCACTTTTTGATTATACTTCTTCTTTAGAGATTTGTGATAGGCTTGAATGTGCTCAAGGGAATTAATATAATGTGCTCAAGGGAATTAATATGTTGCTCATATAACATTTTAAGTTGTTGAAGATGCTATTCTCTTAAGGTGTCATTATCAATTATACCATTAAAAGAGACTCTTAATGAGGGTATCCCTAATTCTAAAGGCATAATCATGTCTGCACCACAAACTAAACTGTAAGGAGTTGTTCCTGTTGTAGTGAGAACACTTGTTCTATAAGCCCATAAAGCATAGGTCAACTACATATGCCAATCCTTAGCATGTTTGTTGTTATTATTCCTAAGAATTTGGTCAATGAATTTTTTAGATGCTTCAACTTGACCATTAGATTGATGATAGTATGGAGTAGAAAAGATTTACTTGATAGGGTATTTTTCCAAGAATTTTGTTACTTCTTTGTATTTAAAAGGAGTACCATTATTTGATATTATTGTTGATAGAATACCAAATCACACAATAATACTTTCTAGGAGAAAATTACAAATGACATCAACTGTAGTAGACAAAAGAGGAATTGCTTCTACCCATCTAGTGAAGTAATCAGTAGAAGTGATGATGTAAGTATGTCCTTGAGAAGATGGAGGTGATATTTTTCCAATGAGATCCAAGTCCCAAAGATTAAAAGGCCATGAAGCTACCTGAGAGTAGAGTTCATGTGTAGGATTATGGATGATATCGTTGTGATGTTGACATTGAGGATATCATATAACAAATGCTAATCTTGTTCCATGGTTTTCCAATAATATATCATACAAAGGATCTTGTTAACTAAGGACTTTCCACCAAAATGCCCATCATAAGATCCTAGATGCGATTCTTCTAAAGAAATAAGGACCTCAATTTTATTAAGGCATCAAAGTAAAAGACCACTGTAAGAGAACCTATAAATAATGTCATCAAGCATGATATATCTTGTAGAAAGTTTACAAATTCAAGCTCTAGTATTCCTTGTTGTTGGCTCAAGAAAAGTACCATCTTTCAAATAATGAAACATGTGTGAACACCATTCAACAGAATTAAGACTAATAAAACAAGTATCATCATTAGTGCTTTTAGAAATAGCAAGACTGAGAAGAAATTGTATACTGAATTGATAACTTTTAATATTGTTTTCTAAGGAGATAAGAGAAGCTACACTTATCATAGCGTCCGCATGTCTATTATCCTTACGAGGTAGATTTGAAATAGAATAAGAGGAGAATCTAGCAATAAAACTTAAGGCTAAATCATGATATTGAGTTAACTTAGTATGTTTAGTTTTATATGTCCCATTAATCTTCTGCATAATCGATTGTGAATCTCCAAAGTTTTTAATATGTTTCACCTTGAGGGATAAAGCTACTTTTAGTCAAGAAATAAGGGCTTCATATTCTACAATGTTGTTAGTACAAGAGAAGTTCAAATTATATGATAAAGGTATAGGTTTCTTCGAGGGAGATACAAGAATAACATTGGCATCAGAGCTAGTTCTGCATCTAGATCCATCAAAGTATAATTCTCATGTGTCATTAGTGTCTATAGGTAAAAAAAAATCCATTAGGAAAAGTGATAGGAGTAGAAGTTGAAGTAGGTGAATAACCTTCAACAAGATAATTGGTCAAAGCTTGTCCCTTAATTTCTATTTGAGAAAAAAAATTTAGATGAAATTCACTTAGCATCATAGCCTATTTAGCTAAGCATCCCAATAAATCTTTTTTTGATCTAAAAGATGTTTTCAAAGGATCAAATTTTATGATGAAATTGATTTTGGAATTAAGAAGGCAATGTCAAAGTTTTTGAAGAGACAAAACTAAAGAAAGACATTTTTTTCTATCATAGTATATCATGTTTCATAATTGACTAAAGTAAAAATAATGTAATACATTGGTCTCTCTTTTCCATACTTGTCATATTGAGCTTAGATAGAAGCTAGAGCTTTGGAAAAAGAAGTGTATAAAAAGAATGGTTGATTAGGTTGAGCAGGTTGTAAGATAGGAGGATTAGCAAGATATTGTTTGAACTATTCAAATGTCTATTTACAATCATTATTCTAAGAGAAAATAAAGTCTTTCTTTAACAAGGAAGTGAAACAAGTTGTATGATCTGCCAAGTGTGATAAAAACTAGTGAATAGATTGTATTTTATCTTGCAAACTATGAAGTTGTGAAATGTTTCAGGGAGGTGGCATATTAATAATGGTGTCAATATTTTTAGTATCCACTTTCCACACCAAAGGCACATTTTTTAGGATTCAAGAACATGTTATATTTATGCATTTATTCAAATATTTTTCTAAGAATAGGGACATGATCCTGACAAGAAACAGACTTAGAAAGAATGTCATCAATATAATCTTCAAGAATCTTATGGCTGTAATCATGAAAGATAAGAGTCATAACATGTTGATTTATAGAACCTGCATTTTTCAATCCAAATGGCATACAACCCAACAAAAGGTTCCCCATGGAGTAATAAAAGTGGTCGTGTATTGATCTTGGGTAGGGATGAAGATTTGATTATAGCAGAGAAACCATCCATGAAAGATAATAAATCACGTCCCACTATAGAATCCTCAATCATGTCAATGTCAGGGAGAGGGAAATCATCCTTCAAGGAAGCTTTGTTTAAGTCACAAAAGCTAGTACACATTTGGATTTTATTGTTACCCTTGGATATAGCTACAATGTTTGAGATCCAGGAGGGTAACCAATAGGATGAATAAAGCCATTGTCAAGGAGTCTTTAAATTTCAACTTTCACAAGAAGAGAAATATTGGGATTCATCTTGTGTATATTTTGTTTTACTGGCTTCACATTAGGAAGAAGGATAATGTTATGCATGAAAATTTTAGTGTCAATACCAAACATATCAGAATAAGACCAAGAAAGGACATCAAAGAATTCAAGGAGGGATGTAAGATATTTCCATTCATTCTCATCTAGACATTTTCCAATTTTAATAACTTTTTCAATGTTATAAGGTTCCATTTGCACATCAATGAAATCCATAGGAAAAGGGAGATCATGTCCATAAATAGTCTCTTTCCCAAAGTATGTTATAACATTCAAATAATAAGGCAACCTCCTATTGTGATGAAAAGGAAGGAGATCATCATATGCCCCCAAGAAATTAACTAAAGTATCATTAGCACTAAAGGTACCGATACAATATTGTTGATCAAATCTTGATGAGATGAGGATTTGCAAATTTTGAAGGTCCAAAAGAGATATTGTTAACATTGAGAGTAACTAGTTGTGGATTCTTATAAGGATTAAAACCTAATTTCATAAGAATGTTCATTTTCATCATGATCTAAGGGCACTTGAACTCCTTTTTAATATTTTCCACGTCCATTTCTATTAAATCCATATTTCACTAGTAAATGATAACTGTGACCATAAGAAAACCATATCCAAAAGAGTTAATGGTTCTTCATAAGTAACTATGTCATAACAATCAGGTTTGATAGTTTCTAAAGATTAATTTGTGGAAGTAGCAATGAAGTTGTTACTTAGATCATCCGAAAGAGGAGTTGATGTTTTAGATTCTTTGTCAGGCTTAGGTTTTTGACTTTCAAATATTGAAACTTTTTACTCTCCAATATTATAAGTTGCTGTAAAATCTAAGTACCCCCAATTGTTATCTAAAGGGACACTAGTAGGAGAAGGATCATCCTTAGGTTCTTGATCTTGTTTTTCTTCATCAGACATAGGTTTAGTGCTTGATTCATCATTCAAACAACTATTTGGTCTATCATCCACCATGAGAGTGTACATCAAATTGTTATAGATAAAGTTGACCCATCGATGAAGAGTGAAAGGAACAACATGTATAACATGTAACTAAGGTCTACCTATACACACAAAAAAATGGTTCACACCTATTTTCCCCCTTTTAACATGTCTTCTATCTTGTGTCATTTCTCATTTGATTAATTACAAACATCTCTCTCATTTTGCATCATAGCCTCTATGGATTTGGCCAAATTGATCACGTTCTAAATCATCATTGGATCTAATCAAGTAATTTTTAATCCATTTGAAGTCTTCAAAATCGATTCTAAGCCCTTTCAAACCTTTCAAAATTAGCTCAAATTAGTCCTAATCATTTCCACATTAGTTCAAAACCATTCCAAACTCATTCACGTTCTTTCAAAATTGATCAAGGGAATCCTCAAAGTCATAAATGTCCAATCAAATCACTTTCAACCCTATCAAGTCATTTCAATCCTTATAACCAAGTCAATTCAACATTATTGATCTAAGACATTGTAAGAGTTCAATGATGGCTCATCATTTTCAAATCATTTCAATTTTATCAAACCTTCTTTCTAAATCGATCCAATGCATTGTCAAAGTTAATCAATGCCACATCATTTTCAAATCAATCCAAGCTAGTCCACATCAATTTGAAACCAATCTAGTGCATTGTCCAAGTTGTCAATTTCATTCCTAAACACTTTCAAACCCATCAAAAGTATTCTGATTCTTCATGAAAATCAGGTCAATTTCACATCAAAGTCATCATTTTGATTATCAATCAACTAATTTCTCCTTTTGGGATAAATAAACCATAGTTTATCCCTTTGTTCTAGTTGAATAAATAATTTGACTTTATTTATTCTCTCTTTTTCATGTCTCCACAATTAATTAATTAATATTAATTAATTAGATAATTGCATCATTTATAGGATTTTCTAAATTCCTTTTTCTAATTTTCCATTTTATTGGGAGTATAATGATTTTTTAAATTCACATAATCCCACTCTTACACCTTCCCCCTAATTGTGCTTTCATTTCCCTAAAATCATGCTTCATGATTTATTACACTTTCCCTTCACATTTTCTCCCCTAACTGTGCTTCCATCTTCCCTATTACTTTTCCTCCACCTTTCCTTCCACATTTTCCCTTAATTTATGCATGCTAATTTGTGCATCCAATTTGTCATAATTATGACAATCTTCAAATTTACACATCTTATTTCAATTTTTCCAATTTGGGTCTCTCATCCTATAAATTGAGTTCATTTCTTAATCCAAACTAATCACACTTCTAGTACTCTCACTATAGTCATTTTTCTTTCAATTTAAGTGCATTTTGTCAAGTTAAGAGCTACACAAATCTATTTCAATGGAGAAGAAATGAGAACATTGGAGCTACATTTGAAAGGGGTTTTAGAGTTTATTTTCCTTATTTTTATACCTTCATTTTAAATGGATTTAATGGTAGATTAGATTAGGTTTTCATTATGTTTTGAGGTTTAGTGGTTGCCTCTATTGTGCGTTCTAACCCATTTTATAGTCCTACATTTGGTGAAATTGACATGAATCATGAATCTGACTATTTTGTGCACTTAGAGCACTATTTTGCGCACTTGACACTTAGAGTTGTACACTTGGTCAAGAGTCTTGTGCATTTGGTTAATAAAATGGGGTAGTTGTCTTTGCATTAACTGGTAAGGATGTAACTGGTACATGGAAAAGAGGTGTTGTCATTGATGTCAAGGGATGCAAACAATATTCAAACAGGAACAAGTAGGTACAGTTGACAATAATAAGTGCAAGAGAGAATGGTTAGGAGATCGATGACACATAGTGAGCAAGAAGAGGCATTGTCTCTATAACTGATAAAGCTCTAACTAATCACTAGAGCAATCGGTAACCAAGGAAGGTGCTATCGGTAATCATAGATTCAACACTATGACCGATAAAGTGTATAACTAGAACCAAGGAACCAAACCAGTAGAGGCGGAGAAAGGAAAAGTAACAGGTGATGGTTTTTAACTATGCACAACCTAAGGATATAAACTGATTGGTGAAGATATCATCAAGACTGATGAACCAGGGAAAGTCACAGACGATAAACACTTGTGTGACTCTTTGACCGGGATTTGTTGCACAAAATCCGGACGACTTTGTGTTATCAAGAAGATTGGTGCAAGGCGCGATTGAGGGTGAACCTACAATAGTGGGTTACACTTTTTTGCCTAAACGGACACTGAACTCTACATTTTAAATTTTTTTTTCAGATTTAGATGCATATTGTCATTAAACCATTTGAAATTAGAAGATGAAGTAAATTAGAGTATTTTAAGATTTTTTGTCTAGATTCTAAATATATTTTGAATTTTTATTTTTGAATTTTTTAAAATAGTTTTTTCTTTCTTCCATGAAAACTGGTATGTTGCTGAAAACGTCATTTTCAAAGAGTTACATTGTTTTCATAGAGCATAACTTTTTTTCTAAAATAGATATCAATGTGATTATTTGGAAATTAGTTTTGTAACATCCATATGGAGGGCATGCAATTGGTTTTATGACATTATCATGATTATTTCATATTTTATTAATGTTTGAAGTTGACTAAACCGTAATTTTGACATACCTTGACTACATAGTTTATAACTTGTCATTTATTTGTCAAATTTTATTTTTATTATTTTTGATAGAAAGAGAACTTAAATACCTAGGGCATGGATATTTTTTAGAATTTTTTTCCTCTCATTTACTATTTTTCCATTAGCGTCAAACATAGAGGTAGACATATAGTGAAATATCTATGTTTAATAAAACTAAAAATACAAAGTCAATAAATTTAATACATATTAAAATTATAATAATTGGAAAGAGTTTTCACAGTAGTACCATACTACATAGATATGTTTGTCAAATAGATTCATTTGGTCTCCCAAAAGATAAAGTCAAAGTGATTTTTTATCAACATTTTAATAGGTGCGAAGGAGACTCCATTGCAGGTATGAATGAGGAGTATAGATGTTATACCAATTTTTTTTTATCTAAGAGGCTTTGAACTAACTATTTGTAATTAATTTCTTCAAACGGAACCTCTCAAGGATTAACTAATCATATTTTATTAAAAAAGTGTTATTTCAGCAAAAATCAACATGTCTAAAAAAGTGTAACCCACTATTGTGGGGTCACCCTTGAAGGTTTTAATGCTGAAGTTTATTGCATTAAAACATGGAGAAATCTTGTGTAAAGGAAATCTTGTGACACACATTTGTCATTTCCTTTATAAAGAAAAAAAGGAACATGGCATGCATCAGATGTTCCAAAGTGAACTGAAACTCCACTGGGTGATGGATCCGAAGAAGATTTTTGTGGAGGTTGTGTATGTAAAAAGCAGAAAGGGAAAGATGACAATATATTCTTCAGCCTGTGAAGAATAATGTTTTCCTTCATTCCACCAAAGAAAAAGAGTGAACTTGTACACCGAGAGAAGCTATGAAAAGGTGAAAAGAAGAAGAAAAGAAGAGTGTTCAAGGAAGCACAATAGTCGAACGAGAGCATACTTGTGGTGACTGGTGATGACTCTCAATTGAGAAGCACATCGATCTTATCAGGCTCAACAAAGCCATTTCTAAAAGATCAAACCCTCTATTGCTCTCTGACAATTGCAATAGCAAAATCCTAGTACTTTGGGTGGACATTAACAAGTCCCTTGTATTAAATCCCTTAACTGGGTGACATCTGTGTAGATGTTTTTTAAGTCCTCTAACAAGGTAGACTTTAACATGCTTTATTTCTTAAATCACTTAATCGGGTCACATCTAACAGTGTGTTTGTAATCCTTTAACAGGGAAGGCTCCTTATAGGGTGCACTTCAGAAGAGTGCAAAATTTGTGAGGTTTTCTCACACCGTGGTTTTCTCCCGATTTGGGTTTTCACGTGATAAATATGGTGTTGTTTATTGCTTGATTGTGTGATAGCTATTTTTGTGATAAAATATGTTCTGCTTATAGTTTTAGTTATATTATATCATATTTGATTCTTAAGTTTTAGTGAGTGTTGGTTCACCCCTCCCCTCTTAGCACTAGTTGGGACCATCAAGTTGGTCATTAAGGCTTTGTTCTTAGGGTTTAGGGTTTCTTTTACCTTCTGTGCATCTTTTCTTTCTATATAATCATTATAAAGGTTAAATGAACCCTAGTAAGGCTCAATGAATATAAAATGAACTTCATATCTTTATTTGGGCATATAAAAAGAACCCTCACACTTATTTTGGTGCTCTTAAAATGAACTTCACCTAGTTTAAGGTTCAACACAAAGGCTAGTTAATTTGCTTTCTTTTAATTCAGTTCAAGTTCACAACATAGCCTAATTAGGGGTCCTAATTGGTTCAAATACTTTAAATCAAACTGATTAAGTGAAAAAGGAGAATAACATGAACATTAATATTTGATTTGGGGGCTTAAGATGAGCATTTATCTAGTTTAAGGTTCATTGCTAATCTCCTTAGTTAAAGTGTTTTCAAGTCAATTCAAATCTGTATCTAGTTTAACTAGGGTTTTATATTGATTAAAAATACTTTAAAATTATATTTTTAAATGGATGAATGAACCCTAATTAGGTTAATAAACATGCTTATTTGTACAAATTTGGTGAGTATTGGTTCCCTAGTATCCTTTTATGCCATTCTAGACCTTTGTTTCAGGTTCAGTGCACTAAGTATTTGATCACACACACTTAGTCAATAATTATGTGTATTTGGTTAATACTTATGTGCACTTAGTTCATTGTTATGCAGAGTTGGTAAATTTTAGTGTTTATTTCTTAATCTTGTAATTCTACATTCTTACTTATGTTCTGAGCTTAGAATAGGCATTTTCTATGTTACTAATAATCTATGCAACACCTTGGAAATCATGAGATAAAGGATACATGAAAAATACTAATTTGTTTGGTTCAACACGCTTGACGAAGACCTTGTGTCTCTTTCAAAAATTTGTGATATCTTTTAGTAGTTAGAAAATACTTCAATTAGGTGGATAAAATGAACATCTTTACTTAAGTGTTTGAAATGTTCTTTATATTGTACTCCTAAGATTGAATGAACTTATCTTCTCCGCTCACCTTCGTGGGTCTTGAATGATGATAAATTTATTTAGTTGTTTAGAGGGATTATTGATGCAGGGGCATCCAAGGTTAAGGCAGGGGCATTCTTGTCCTCGATGAAACTACAGGGTGTGTTGGTATTTTGGCCGGTGTTACTCGGTTGCAGCCTTGACCGATGGCCTTGGTCATTGAAGAAAGCTCGATCACTGAAGGAACTCGACAGTCTCTAGCACTTGGTGAAAGTGTTACTCGATCATGCCTGCGTTGCTCGGTCAACACTGGTGCTCGGTGACGCCTGACTTTCTCGGTTAATTCACTATTGCTTGGTAGTTCTAGCTTACCGACTAGAGTTCTGTGTGATTTGTTGAGCTGACTTGGTGAATTTATTGTTGGTAGCTACAATGTTATGGGCCGACATGCTAAATTAAATGTTTGTATACATTTGTAAGCCGACTTGTATGGCATTTAATTATTTGTTTGGGGAGTTAAGGGTTTCATCCAGCCGACTTGTGGCTGATGATTAGTATTTATAGGATGTTTGGGTAGATGTTTAGAGGGGGAATGGGAGGTCATAGATCTGGATGACTTAAAGACTTAGCGAATCAGATCTGAGGTTCTAAAAGCTGAAGTTGATGAAGTTGTGGAAAAGTTCTTACATGATCTTGCAGATCAGATTGTAATCTGATAGTTGTTTGTAGCAGAGCTAGTGGGTTGCATACTTGGAGACAAGGAGATTTCTTGGAGGCTTGCGATCTCAAGTGTAGATCTGCCTTAGGGTTTCCATCAGCTTCTGATTGTCTTTAGAACTAAACTAGCTGAGTTTATATCAGATCTGGTTGTGGATATTGCAGAATTGTTTTCTGATTGTAATTGGCCCTAACCTTGAAGGCCTTACAGCTGGGCATGTTAATGAAAATTAGTGTTAAACAATTACTTTGTGTTGCATTGTTGAGTATTCCGCTATGTAATTCTATTGGCTGCAAGGTTTGGACTATCCTTCATTGGATCCACCATCCTTGACTGCATCACTTGCCTCCCAAGTGCTTTAGCATAGCCAGTGAGAGGGAACGACCCAAGTGAGAAAAAGGCAAAGCCAACCTCTTCTAACCCACTATAATCAAATCCCTCCTTGAGATTAAAGTCTTAGAGGACAAAAAAAACTTGTTCCTAGTATTCATTAGGGACTATAGGTCCTAAATAGTGCCTGCACACCAAATTTCCTTGTATGATTCAGAATTTATCTTTGAAATGGATGCCTTGACTAAACACCCTTTTTGTAGTGGCCCAAATAAACCTTTCTATTTATTGGCATCGGGGGAAAGCCTGAAGACATCCCACACTTTCGTGGCTCTTAGTAGAGACAATAGTCCCTTGAGATGTGATGACCCTTGGGATTCAAATCTTGGTATGCATGAGAAGTGAGTGCTGCATGTAAGGGGGAGCCCATGCTACCAAGCTTCTAGGTTATCCGCTCTGTGTAAGCGTGGCTAAACTTGTTCAAGTGGGAATTCCGTGAATATTGTCCTAGCCAGCCTAGGTTGTGGTGTGTTTTCTTATTTTACAAAAACCATTTTGTTTGACATATTTTGTGTGAGTGCTAAAAATTAAATCATTTCAAATATTTTCAAAACACTTGCCAAATGTTCAAAACCTTGTCAAGAAGATTCCAAAATATTCAATTTTTTTTTTCAAAACTTTGTGATAGACTTTGGAAAACATGAAGTTTCAAAAATTTTCCTTGGAGCCTTGTTATAGTTTTAGGGAATCCTTTGCATGTTAGTCCTCATATAAAACCCTTCATATTTCCTTCATCTTGCATATAGGACCTTCAAAAAAGACTTATTTTATTGCCCTTTGCATATCCTCATTTTACATACAAACCCTTTCAAATTTTTTTAAAAATCCAAACAAATTCAAGTCTTAGAGTTTCATCTTTTGAAATTGAAAAGAGGATCTTGACTTTATTTTCAATCTCTTGTCTTTGATCATTCCTTTGATCATTTGGTCAATGCCCATCATTTGTCATGATGGATTTCACTTGATCCTTTTTCTATCTATTTCAATTTTGTCCTTTTTATCTTTTCAAAGTCAAGATCCAAATTTCAATTTCCTAAGCTCCTACTCTTAGGTTTACATTTCAAAATATTTTTCAAAGTAAAAAATCATTCCAAAAATACACTTGCACTTTCATTACCTTAGTTTGCGTACTCATTCCTCAAAATTTTAAAAATCTAAAAAGATTGCATTTGCATTAACCTTTTTTCATATCATTCGAAAAATAAAAAACTAAAAAATAAGTTGCATCTTGCATACCCGTTTGTCCTTAGGTGCATATATAAATCATGCCAATTGTAACAAGGTCCCAAAGGCAAGGTTCTTACGAACCCATATACATATCAAATGAGAAGACACAAGCATTTTATGATCCTAGAGAAGGTATACGTTTGAAAACACAAGGTTTTCACCCAAACACAATGTACACCACATAAACACCCTATGACCTTTGACAAAGATTTCATTTTATCTACCTCCTTGACTATCTATCCATCTAACCACCATAAAGGTAAGTACTTTCACCCTTAAAAATAGTGGTAATCTTCAAGTTTAAAGATTTAATCCTAAAAGTGTCATCTTGAGAAACTTGAGTGATTTCATTATTTATTTTCTTATTCTAAGCCTTCAACATCCATTTTCCAATAGTTTTAGGTTTGACCTTATAGGCTTTCCCAATATGATCTTGGCTTTGACATTGAAGAAAAAAAATTTAACTTCCTCAACCTCAACTTTTTGGATGTAGTCCTCCCCATCAACACACAATTGAATTTGTTCAAAAAAAAATTCTAATATTTTCTATTTTGGTTTGTACATATTAGTAAGTGTCCCTATTTATAATATCTGCATCAATTCCTTTCACAGTTCCTAGTGATCTACCATTTTTTCAATGCACTCTTTTGACCAATAGGCAAATGAGTTATTATATAACTAAATCCAAACATGGTTCTCATAGGGGTTTAGAAGAATAGGATTAAAATTGGACAACCATTTCTACATTTATAATGGAGTTTCTTGCATCATCCATACCCCTCCTTGAAAAACTCTTTCTTTTTCTTGTACAAAAGAAAATCTGACAATTAAGAATCCTAGGCACAAGAATTTGAAAAATTGTTGTATCCTCCAACTCTCTAATATTGATGCCCTAATCCTACCCCAATCTATGTTAAAGAAGAAGTAAAATTTTGCATTATATTTTAGTGAGATGGGTAAACAATCTATACAATGATGAACAATTACAATGTAACTGCAAACTAATTGAACTTGACAGTTACATCATACAATTTATTAAAGCCAACACTTCCCCCCATAATACATTGATCATAAATACATTAAATTGACCTTTCCCTAGGGATTCCCTTTAAGGCTTACATCAAAAAATAGAACATGTTAATTACACATAATATAAATACATATTTTGAGAAAATCTTCTTTTGAAGTAGTGAATCCTAAACCAAGAAAGGCTCCAACAAGTTGTCCCTTGACCCTCATAAACATGTAGCTTTGCACTATGTTCTTAAGCTCTCAGTACCAAACTCTCAAATCATAGAGTCTTGAATTATTCAACAATGATCCTTAAGAGATGCGAAAAATCTGTATCATTGTCCAATGAATGTGAAAGGGTATAATTCTCGATCATATACTTTAAAACTCACTGGACAACAATCTATATTGAGTGCAATACCAAATCTCAAACCCATCTCCAAAATGAGTCTCCGCAAGAGATGCATTCTTCAAATTTGTCAGCATTAAAAAACAAAACAAAATAGAAAATTAAAATAGCAAAAAATGCTTCTCATGTAAAACACCATCTCCAAGCAAGAAGTTGACTTGAGATGATAGAAGTTCCTCCATCCTTTGATATCGCCAGCGTCCAAAAATGATTGCGTTATAATTTATTCATTTGAATTCCTTGATGATTCTTTGAAGGCCTCATTTGGTGCAGTGAAAAAATGGCCCAAAATTCGTATATCATCACTTGTCTTGGTTATGAGTAGCTATTTCCTTGCAATAGCAAGACTAATAAGAAAAAGAGTAAATAGATTTTCTAGAATAAAACAACCAAGGAGTAATGGATTTGCTACTATTAGAAATAGGGAAAATCTTCATACTACGTTCTTTCCATAATCCAAGAACAATCAACTCATTGTGCAATGGATTATCACCAATAAGCTTTATATTAACCCAAGATATTTCATACTCAATCTTCACATGTTTGACCTCAGTTAGGGACGCTTTTCCAATTTCAAAGTAAACACAATTTCTCCCTCCAGTGGGAAGACAAAACTGAATAGTATTAGCTATGGATACAATAATAGTATATCTAGATTACACTCCCCATTCAGTTAATAGTAGTTGTCTTGATGATTCACTTACTACCCTCATAGAAATGGCATCATGACAAAATAACGACCGGCCATGAGAAGAAACTGTTTTATTTTTGTTTCTTCTAGTTCATCTTATGGAATCATTGCAAGTATACGAGTCTCACTAACAAAACTCAAAGCCAAATACATATCATACATATCAGCGGGTGCTTTATTCTACTATCTTATTGGACCTATATACCATTTTGATGAGTCTAGAGAATGGGGAGGATCAAATCAATAGCGAGATAGTAAAATGTATTCCTCAATACAGAGTGAATGATAAAATTATTAACATGCACTATGTCAATAATAATGCCTCCTCTTCACACCTACATTTCCCATATCTTCTATGGAAGCAAATTGTCACCCGCCATCGTCGCACATGTACGAGAACACTAGGCTACTCTGATTTACCAAATGTCAAAGAAGTAAAATGTTGTGTTATATTTCAGTGAGATGGGTAAACAATTTATACAACGATGAACAGTTACAATGTAACTGTGAACTAACTATTTGACAATTAACTCATACAACGTATTAACGCTAACAATCCACCCTAGGGTCGATAAGCAACAAATGATGGCCAGAGGAATTCCTCTGACATGTCAACATATGTCCCAAAATTTGATGAAATATTATATTATTTTATATTATATGTTTTCATTAATTAATTTTATATTTTATATCATAATATTTTACATTATAAAATTATAATTATTACAATATTATATTTTTATATTTTATATTTTATTTAATATACTATTTTTAAAAATTATTTTTAACATATAATATAATATTACTGCTCACATCTGTATGAATCTAAGCCACAATGGTACTCAAATGTGGAGAATTTGCATTTCAAACTGTTATTACCACTCAAAAGGGGTGCGACCCCTTC
Source organism: Chamaecyparis obtusa (assembly GCA_027943335.1). Taxonomy (NCBI): domain Eukaryota; kingdom Viridiplantae; phylum Streptophyta; class Pinopsida; order Cupressales; family Cupressaceae; genus Chamaecyparis; species Chamaecyparis obtusa. Next base: position 290,708 of record BSBK01004020.1, read on the forward strand.
TTAAGAGGGAAGGTCAAAACCCTATTGTGCACTGTTGGCATAAGAGTGAAGATAGTGACAGGGGAATGAGTAAGGAGCTCATTAGGGGTGATGTGGGGAGGCTGTGATCTGTGAAGGTAGGGATGTCCTGATTTGCAAAGTTTTATTCTAGAAAAAGATAAGAGGGGCCCAAGCATTGAAGGGAGGAAGAGGAGTCTCAGTCGGATACTAAAAAGAGGGACATAATGAATTCCCCAAAATAAGGACCAAAGTTGTGAGTTTGAACCCTTCATTAGTGAGATCATTTGTCCAATGTTTGATTGCACTCCAATAACTCTTTTCTAATGAATTTGACAATGATTTTACTACCCACATTTCCAAAAGCTTTTATGGGTTTGAATTTTGATGGTGTGGATGTGGACAATTGTCAAAGAAAGGGTTTTATGTGTTAGGATTGCACCAAATTAACAATGGACATCATATCTTTGGACAATGAAGTGAAGAAACTCAAGTCTCAAGGTGAAGAAACTCAAGTCTCAAGATTCAGATATGATGAAGGGCTTGAGGATATCTACTCACTATAGTTAGAGGGTTATGCATAGCTTCACTATTACTCTTGCCATCCTATAGCAAAAATTCAAAGGGATGAGCAAAATAGATATTTTTTATTTCTTGAGATAGGATTCAGAGAGAGTTATGAGGAGAGCCCCTAGTGACCCTAGCTAGGATAACCACAACTAGTAGTGGCATCTACTTTAAAAAAAAATTTATTTTGGCTTATTGTTAATCAACTATTAGTTTGTTCTTTATCATCTATTAGTGGCTTTTCCAACTACTTTTGGCAATACTTTGGCCTTTAGGCCTAGTTTGTAATGGACAACACCTTTGTTTTGTTGCTTATTAATAAAAAATATTTAATATAATATTGTAATCAATATTAAAAATAAATATTCAATTATTCAAGATGTATTGAATTACAAAATATAATATCGTAATATTATACTTTAGAATTACTATAAACTAAATTATATATTAAAAAATTATTGCAAATTATTAAAAAATAAAAAAAAATTCCAGTAGTAATAAGAAAACACTTGATAGAGATGGTGTAGAAAAAAAATTCTTGAAAAAGAGTAGATCCATCAAATGTATGCATAAGAGTCAAATGGTTTTGACCAATCATATCGTCATAAAATATTTTTCATAATTTTAAAACTTCAAAATCATAAATTTAGACTATAAAAATTTAAATCAAGATGAAAATGAAAAAAATATTAAATTGATTGATTCAAATAGAATTGTTTTAATTAATACTTAATATTACAAACTATAAAATAATTACAATATTACTAACCTAACAAAAAATACTAATAATTACAATATTACTAACCTAACAACAAGCATCAAAGAGGGAGAGATGGAGCCACAAGATTAACAGTAATAGGTGGCAATGTTGTTAAAAGAGTAGAAACTGCTAATAGGATGAAAAATACTATTCTGGCCAATCCCAGTAGAAAACGTGACCAACCCAATCAGGATAATGATAAGCTTGTTGGGACATGCAAAATAGGGGCTTACGAATACACTACTTCTAGCAAGGGTTTGCTAGAAATTTTTCCAGATGGAAGGATGACTTAAAGGGAAAAGGGCCCAGGGTGGTCCCACAATAGTGAGTCCCACTTTTTGGCCAACTTTGACATAGATTTCAACATTCTGAGAAAAAACTTCACTTTCGAACATCTGTTGCTGCAAAACTATTAGGAATTTAAAGATGATGTAAACTAGAGTCTTTTAGAATTTTCTTTCTAGTTTCTAAATATATTTAATTTTTTTTTTAAAAAAATCATTTAAATTCATTTTTCCTTCTCATTTGAAAAGTGGTTTGCATGAAAAGACTATATTTTTAAGGAGTTATTGTCACTTGGATCATCATAACTTTTTAAAAAAATATGATAACGATGTAATTCTTTCGAGATTATATTTGTAACTTCAATATCTAAAGGATGCAATTGGTTTTATTCATTTTGGATCAATATTTCATAGTTTATTAAGTTTTAAAGTGATAGTAACTGTAATTTAGACATAAGGTCACTTGGATCGCTCTAACTTGATTTGTGTATATCGAAATTCATTTTTTCTTTTTTTCATAGAAAAGTAACACAAATATGCTTTTCCTACATATTTTTTATAATTTACTATTTTTTCTGAAGTCTTGATGAGACAGGTTGTTGAATGACCAAACAACCTATGTTTAGTTAAAGTAATATTTAAAAGTGATAATGAACTCAATATGTATTAAAATTATATTCATTAGAAAGCTTATTCCGAATAACATTGTTTGACATCATCTGTTTGAAAAAAAATCTTATTTAGTCCTTGTTTCAGGCCTCGGAAGACCATTTTTGTGAAGTTCAGTTGTTTTATGAGGGCAAAATTTTAGTTTTGGGGTCTTCGTGCGAAGACCCCCTTCGCATGAAGACACTTGAGGATCTTCGTGCGAAGACCCTTCACACGAAGCCTCTCAAGTGAAAATCCCGAAAAAAAAAGACACCTGCCGGAATTTTTCCTTAGGTGCTTCGCACGAAGTATCTACTTCGAGCGAAGTCAGCTAGTAAAATTATTTTGTAAATTTTTTTTAGAATGGTATAAAAGTAAAATATTTTGTTTCTATTTTATATCGAATTTAAATTAATAAATTCACATTTTCTATTATTGAAGGTATTTTTTGAAGGAGGATTGGTATTTCTATTTTTTCAAAGGCATAATTTTGGAGAGGAAAAATATTAGATTAAAGTATTTTTTGAAGAAGAAATTTTTTCTTGACGATCTTGTGGAAGACTTTTTTTGGAGCTTGAAGAAATGGGGAACAAGAAGGGAAGACAAAGTAAATCTTCTAGAAAAAGGTCACCTGGTACTGAACAAAGAAATCATGAAGCTGCATTGACATATTATCATAAAACTAAAGAAGCTGAAAGACAAGCTAAAGTAGGAGGGTCAAGTTAAGTCGAAGAATTGCACATTGAAGAAGGGTCAGGATTACTCCCTACGGAAGCTCAAACAATTGATGTTGGAGAAGGGTCAACATCACGTGCTCCTACTGATATGGATGAAATTTTAAATTTAGCCCAAACTATAAAGAGAAATATTAATTATAGAAACTTAGATCATTTTCTTACAATGGATGTGGAGAATTTGAGATCACTTGCTACTGATCAAACCTTAATTCTTGCTAAGAAGAGATCAATAATGAATATGATAGCAAGAGAAATATTGGGTAAATTTGATAATTTTGAAACACTTGAACAAGCTCAATTGCTTTCACTTATACTTATAAACAAAAAGTTGGAAGGGTCATTAAAATTATTGGGTATAGACACATCATCAAAGAAGAGAAAAGTTGTTGACATGCAAACTGATATGATTGAAAATCTTAAGAAAGGTTTGAACCAACTAGGGAAGCGATCTTGAACTATAGATAAGTCCATTACAAGAAAAGTTATGTTGACATCCATTGTAGGTAACACTATGGGATGAAAAAGACAGATATCTTCAGATTCATCTTAGTTTGGTTTTAATAGGAAAACAATATCACTATATGTTAATAGGAGAATACTTTTGGATGATAGCACCTTGGAAGGCAATTAGGCAATCATGTGTAGAGCTCCTCGTTCTGATAGGATTGATGAAGGAACAAAAAATTTGGTCACATCATTTTGGAATGATAATACACATCCTTCATCAAACACTAGAGATGTTATCAGACATATAATTTTAACTAATCAATATGAATATCATACGAAACATTGGTTGGACACAACACAACATGAAATGTATGTGTCATTTTGTAGTTCAAATCCTAATATAAAGATTGGGCAAACATTGTTTGAAGATTGAAGCCATATTATATCAAGACAAACAAAGTGTTTGAAATTTGTTGTCGTTATCATATTGAATTTGATCTCCACTATCATGTTTTTTGAAAGTTTGTAGAAGACACTTATGGTTTTGAAAAGGCTCCTCCTACTAGACAAAGTGAGTTCATCTCATCCATTTTATGTGAGAAAAGAGATGATATAGCTGGACAAATAAATTGCATAAAAAGAATATGCCAAACATGTGCCGATTTGGTTTTTTTTCTTTGAAAAATAAAAATATTGGTGTAACAAAAATGGTAAATTGCAAGAGTTACAAATATATAAATAATGAAACAAAATTTGGGAAAGAATCCAAAAGGTTAGAATATGTTGAAGAGGAGATAAATGTTGAAGTATTTATGGAAAAATTTAAAAAATTGATTCAACCCTACATTCATCATGCTTTTTTTGCAAAGTGGCAAGCACAACAATTTCAAACACTGAGAGATAATTTCCCACTTGGAACTATTGTATTAGTTGTTGATTTTGCATAAAATTATTCTTTTATTCATCAAAAGGAAATTCAGTCAGAATACTATTTTGCAGAGAAAATTACTATTATGGTACATGTGTGTTATCGACACACACAATTAGATTTGGATAGTATTCAGAGCACATTTGAAGCATGGGTCATCAAGAAGGAATACCATTTTTATATAAGTGATGATAGAGAGCATGCCATTCATTATGTGGTACACTGCTTCAAGATGTTTTTTGCAAATTTGAAAGAAATAGGTATAAAAATTGATAAACATTATGTTTGATGAAATGGATGTGCTGCACAATTCAAATCATCAAGACCATTTTATGCACTATGTAGATATCATCGTAATGAAAACATACCTGATGCAGGAGCATCCTGGGTGTAAGAGCAATCTTGCATCACCCAAAAATATTTCTGATTTCTTTTCAATAAGAGCTATCTTGTGTAGAGCTGCTATTTATGGAAACTTTCTATTTTTAGTAAGTTGGTCATACGATCTTGAAATATTCTGATTTCACAGTTGGAGGTTCATCTTAGTCATATCAACCTGCCTATAAAGTTTCATTGCTAGATCAAGTCTGGTTTTGAAGATATTGAAATTTTTTATTTTTGAAAACAAGGTACAGAAACTTTGAACTCAATTTTGAAGGCTTTAGAGGCCTCGGATGAGGTCAAATTTTTGGTTGAATGAAGCATGCTTGATTCAAGCGTTGTAGAGCTCCTTGTGCCCTTTCTGAAATGAGGTTATAATAGTCAATCGGGTCAACGGGTGATGACTTATGGTCTTCGGAAGTTGGGTCACCTGAAATGGCGGGAAATGATTTTCCTTCAAAATTTATGTTTGGGTTTCAAAAGTTATTTTGAGTCGAGTTTGATGTAATAAAATGAAAAATAAAATAATTCTAAGTTTGGTCGGCCTTATTGGCTAAAAATTCTAGAACCTTCTCAAGCGGTGAAAAATTGCCTATATAAGGCTGTAGTGTTGTCTTAAGCAGTTCGGGACAGTTCTGGGTAGTAGATTTGGGTATTGATTTGAGGCTTTGTCCTACAGAATATTGTAAGGGAATGCCCATGTGGCTTTGCATATTGTAATTTTGAAAGTTTGTAATTCCACATTTGTGGAGATAATAAGAAGCCAATTTTCTGTTCTTGCATATTGTTGTTATTTATCTGTTTCTGTTATATGTTTGTGGTATTAAGGGGAGCACCCTTCACCAAGTGGTATCAGAGTAGGAGTTCCTGAGTGTGTAAACATATTGCCAATTGTGAGGCAGTTTGCACCAGGACCGTGGGTTAGGGTTTCTGTGTAAACAGATCACCGACTGTGAGGCAGTTTGCACTAGGACTGTGGTAAGGATTTTAGTGCACATCACGAAAATACCTCCATGAAGGAAACGTGACGGAAGAGCAGGTGTTGTAACACCTAAGGTTAGAGCGCTCCAGAGACAAGTGTGAGCATTGCAAGAAGAGATTTGTAGAGGAATGAATCTTAATGTCAGAGTTGAAAGCGAGGATGAAGCCGAAGAAGAAGATCAAGAAGGAGAAGTTGAAGTTGTAAACCAGGAGGAAGAAAGACTTTTTCAGGTCATTTCCAAGATCGAAAAAAGACCTAAGATTGAGGTTCTTGCATTTTTAGGAAATCTTAACCTAGAGGAGTTGATCGACTGGATCAATGAATGTGAAGAATATTTTGAGTATGAAGATATTGAGGATCCTGATAGGGTCAAATTCGTGAAGGCCAGATTGAAAGGTCATGCAAAGATTTGGTGGCAAGAGATTCAATTGGAGCGAAATAGAAGAGGGAAAGATAAAATCATAAGATGGGATCAGATGGTGGATAAATTAAAGTGACAATTCATCCCTGTTGATTATGAGCTTGACCTATTGAAGAAAATGCAAAGTTTGAAGCAAGCGGGATGATCTGTTCAGGAGTATATAGAGGAGTTCTATCGAATCCTCATTAGAACATGCCATGTAGAAGCTGATAAGGAGAAAGTTTCTCGTTACCTTAATGGGTTGAGGACAAGCATTCAGGAGGAGATAAATTTGGTTCGAATGAACAGTATTGAAGAGACATACCAATTTGCCCTAAAAGTAGAGGAAACACTGAACAAGAAGTTCGAGGGTAGAGAAAATAGAAGAGGTCGCGGTGGACAATCTGGTGGACAGTCATATGGAGGCTGAAATGAAGATTCGAAAAAGGATGAGGCCAGTAGTAGTCAAAATCAGAGAGGAAACAACTCCAATCATTTTCAAGATCAAAACAATAGAGATCAGAGAAGAAGAGAAAGAGGACAAGGTTCAGGAAGAGGAGGTTTCCATGGAACGTGTTTTCACTATGGAGAAGGTCACATAGCATTTGAATGTCCTCAATGCCAAGGAAGGATGGATAGGAGAAATGAAGGCCAGGCCAAGTGGCACATGTAGATGAAGATGCCAGATCCTCAAATTTTGAAGATGCTGAAAGAGGAGAAATGTTGATTAACAAAAGAGTCCTGCTGAGTGGTGAGAATGAACCTGAATAAAGGAGGAGCCTGTTTCGCACTAGATGCAAGTGTGAAGGTAAATGTTGTGATGTGATTATTGATAGTGGAAGCATTGACAATTTGGTATCCGAAGAGATGGTGACAAAGTTGAAGCTCAAGAGACAAAAACACCCATATCCATATCAGATTGCCTGGGTGCAAGATGACCACAAGATCATGGTCAATGAACAGTGCCTAGTAAATTTCAAGATTGGTGGGTACCATGATGAGGTACTATGTGATATCATACCTATGGATGCATGTCACATGTTGTTGGGTAGGCCATGGTAGTTTGACAGATGTGATATATACATGATGGTCATGTGAATACCTATTCTTTGACAAAGGATGGAGTGCGACATAAGCTAAATCCATTGAAGGAGACCGAAGAAAAAGTATCTGGTAATGTAAGAATAACTTTTGTTGATGGAAGAAAATTCCTAAGTGGTATGAGGCATGAGCATGTGTTTTTCTTTAATTCCAAAAGCTAGTAAAGAGGAAATGGAGGATGTACCTATAGAAGTTGAAGATTTGTTGAATGAGTTTCAGGATATTGTATCTGATAATGTACCTGATGGATTACCACCGGTAAGGAAGATCAGTCATCAAATGGATTTTCTTTCAGGAGCTAGTTTGGCAAACAAGGCAGCACATAGAGTGACACCAGCAGAAAGTGAAGAGTTGAACAGATAAGTACATGAGTAATTGCAGAAGGGGTTGATTCGAGAGAGTCTGAGTCCCTATGTTGTATTAGTGGTATTAGCACCAAAGAAGAATGGAGAATGGAAGATGTGTATAGATTCTAGAACAATAAACAAGATCACAATCAAGTACTAGTTTCCATTGCCACGAATGGATGATATTATGGACTGTTTGAGTGGGGCTGTGTATTTCTCAAAGATAGATCTAAAGAGTGGATATCACCAGATTTGGATCAGAGAAGGAGATGAATGGAAGACTGCCTTCAAGACAAAAGAAGGACTATATGAGTGGTTAGTCATGCCTTTTGGGCTAACCAATGCACCGAGCACTTTCATGCGGTTCATGAACGAGGTTCTGAAAGAATTTCTAGGTAAGTTTGTCATTGTTTACCTAGATGATATTTTGATCTTTAGCAAGACATTGGGGGAACATATGATGCATATTCGTATGGTGTTTGAGAAGTGGAAAGATGAGAAATTGTTGATTAATTTGAAGAAGTGCAGTCTTGTGAAGAAGGAATTAGTGTATTTGGGATTTGTAGTTTCAACAGAAGGTCTGAAAATAGATCCAGAGAAAGTACATGCTATCCTTGAATGGCCTACTCCAAGGAGTGCTACTGAGGTAAGATCTTTTCATGGTTTGGCTAGCTTTTACAGAAAGTTTATCATAAATTTTAGTAGCATTTGTGGATCCTTGACTGAAACAATGAGAGGGGATAGAAAAGAGTTCAAGTGGATTAATAGGGTAGATAAGAGTTTTAAATTGTTGAAATAGAAAGTTACAGAATAGCCTGTTTTAGAACTTCCAGATTTTAATAAGGTGTTTGAAGTAGACTGTGATGCTAGTGATACTGAAATAGGAGCTGTTATGAGCCAAGAAGGTAAACCTATTGCTTATTTTAGTGAGAAGTTGAATGATGCCAAGATAAAATATTATGTTTATGATCAAGAGTTTTATGCTATAGTTCAAGCATTGAAGAAGTGGAGACACTATCTGCTTCCTAAAGAGTTTGTTTTGTATACTGATCATCAAGCTTTGCAATATTTGAATAGTCAAGGAAAGTTGAATCAGAGGCATTTGAAATGGTTTGAATTTTTGCAAAGTTATACATTTGTTTTGAAACACAAAAGTGGAAAGTCTAACAGGGTTGCAGATGCGCTTAGCAGAAGACAACTATTGCTAACATAGATGCAAATTGAGGTGGTTGGGTTCAAGGAACTCAAGAATTTGTATCTAGAAGATCCTAATTTTGGTGAAGCTTGAAAAGCTTGTAAATAACCTATTACTCTAGACAGAATGAAGTGGTTGGATTTTATCATTCAAGATGATATGCTATTCAGGGGGAGTCAGTTGTGCATTCCACAAAGTTCTATGAGGGAGAATCTCATCAAAGAGAAGCATAGCAGAGGATTGACTAGACATTTTGGCCATGATAAAACCCTTGCTTTGGTTAGTGAGAATTATTATTGGCCGCAGTTGCAGCAAGATGTGAAGAAGTTTGTATAGAGTTGCAGAGTATGTCAAATGGCGAAAGGAGTGAAGTAGAATACAGGGTTGTATCAGCCATTACCTATAGTAGAGAAGCCTTGGGAGGATATCAGTATGGACTTTGTTCTTGGTTTACCGAGGACTCAGCGGGGACATGATTCAATTTTTGTGGTGGTTGACAGATTTTCAAAGATAACAAATTTTATTCCCTGCAAGAAGACTAATGATGCTGTTCATGCAGCAGAATTGTTTTTCAGAAAAGTAGTGAGACTAGATGGTTTGCCAAAGACCATAGTTTCAGATCGAGACACTAAGTTTGTTGGATATTTTTGGCGTACATTGTGGAAGAAGTTGAAGACAGATTTGAAGTTTAGTTCATCACATCATCCACAGACTGATGGACAAACAGAGGTGGTGAATAAAGGTTTGGAGAATTTGCTGAGATGTTTGGTTGGAGATAAGCCAACAGGATGGGATTTGATTTTACCACGGGCAAAATTTGCATATAATAATTCTGTCAACAGGAGCACTGGTAAATCACCATTCCAGATTGTATATGGAAGTAGTCCCAAAAATGCATCTAAGTTGAGGAAGATAGATAAAGGAGAAATAAGTAGTGCTTAAGCTGAGGATTTTGCAGAACATTTGAAGAACATCCATGAGGAGGTGAGGAAGCACATTACCAAGATGAATGCACAGTATAAGGCTAAGGCAAATGAGAAAAGGAGGCATAAGAAATTTCAGGTTGGAGATGAAGTCATGGTTCATTTGCGGAAGGAGTGATTTTTCGTTGGTACATACAACAAGCTAAAAATGAAGAAGTTTGGGCCATGTAAGATACTGAAGAAGCATGATTCAAGAAATTCATATGAGGTAGAATTGCCTACTGAGCTAAATATTTCACCAGTGTTTAACATTTCAGATTTGACAGAGTATCATGAAGGAGGTGTTGAAGATGAGATCACAGTAGCATAATGGAGTATTCCAGCAACTAGTTCAGATACTAAAGAGATTGAGGATATACTAGACAGTCGTGTTGGCAGAAGCACAAGGAACAAGACATATGAAGAATATCTGGTCAAGTGGAAAGGATGACCTGTTGAAAATTCATCATGGCTGACAAAGCAGGAGGTTAACCGTCTTGGTTTCCCTCTTCACACCTGATTCGTGACAGGGTCACTTCTAAAATTACCCTGGGTGTCTGATGCAGGAGCATCCTGGGTGTAAGAGCAATCTTGCATCACCCAAAAATATTTCTGGTTTCTTTTCAATAAGGGCTATCTTGTGTAGAGCTGTTATTTATGGAAACTTGCTATTTTTAGTAACCTAGTCATACAATCTCAAAATTTTCTGATTTCATAGTTGGAGGTTCATCTTAGTCATATCAGCCTGCCTGTAAAGTTTCATTGCTAGATCAAGTTTGGTTTTGAAGATATTAAAACTTTTCATTTTTGAAAATAGGGTACAGAAACACTGAACTCAAATTTGAAGGCTTTAGAGGCCCTGGATGAGGTCAAATTTTTGGCCAAATGAAGCTTGCTTAAATCAAGTGTTGTAGAGCTCCTTGTGCCCTTTTCGAAATGGGGTTATAATAGTCAATCGGGTCAACGGGTGATGACTTATGGTCTCCAGAAGTTGGGTCACCTAAAATGGCGGAAACTAATTTTTCTTGAAAATTTCTGTTTGGGTTTCAAAAGTTATTTTGGGGCCGACTTTGATGTAAGAAAATGAAAAATAAAATAATTCTAAGTTTGGTCGGCCTTGTTGGCTAAAAATTCTGGAACCTTCCCAGGCGGTGGAAAATGGCCTATATAAGGAAGGCTGTAGTGTTGTCTTAGGCAGTTTGGGACAGTTCTGGGTATTGATTCGAGGCTTTGTCCTACAAAATATTGTAAGGGAATGCTCATGTGGCTTTGCATATTGTAATTTTGAAAGTTTGTAATTCCACATTTGTGGAGATAATAAGAAGCCAATTTTCTGTTCTTGCATATTATTGTTGTTTCTCTGTTTCTGTTATGTGTTTGTGGTATTAAGGGGAGCACCCTTCACCAATACCACATGTCTAGAGTTTCTTTGAGAATGAACATGGAAAAGGTGAACATGATGGTGTCAGAGCTTCCATCAAATGTGCTATACGAAAGTATCAAATGAATTATAAGGGAGTGCATATAAAAAATGCACATGATGTGGTTGAATGGTTCAAGACACATTTCACACCAAATGAGAATGACACATCATCAGGATTGACTCAGGCGGTGCCATATAGAAAATTTTGAAAGATAAAAGGTATGGAGACATTTTTAAATTATTTGAAAGTGTTTAAAATTTTTAGTGATATTTTTTATTCAAATTATATTTATATAGAATGTATTATATATGCATTTGTTCAGGTGTGGATAGAAAAATTACGCATGGTTGCAATAGGATAGAAAAGACACGATCTTTGCATTTAGTTATGAGTACGAATTGTTGCATTGGATGTTGAACACTAGGGACTACTCATGCTTTTGTTGTCACTGCATTGCTGACAATTATGAGGAATGTATCAATCAAGACCGTGGATATAGGTGCATGGAATCTAGTGCCACTAGTTACTGATACATTTGATAGAGATGAAGATGAAAAATTTGATGATGTTCCTTTGATTTCTATTGATTACGATCATATCTCAGGATTGGTCAGAATTGGTAAGTATATATTTCACATTATATGGTACATTGAGTTGCATGTATAGATAGATAGATAGATCTATAGATTGAACTAAGTATTTATTTTAAGATCTCACACATGTATATATAAATTTACTATGCAGGAGATGTCTTTGCAGTGATTGCTGAGTGTGAAAATGTAGGAGTTGGTTATTATTTATTGCGTTTTACTACAAAGAGGATGAAGTTACTTGAACCTGAATATGTCCTAATACATCTAATTGGTCAGACTAATGTTGTTTAAAGTCCTAATAGGTCTAATTGGTCCTAATAGGTCCTAGTTAGGTCTACTTGGTCCTAATAGGTCTAGTTAGGTCTAGTTAGACCTCTAATTAGTCTTAATAGGTCCTAATTGCTAATAATTAGTCTTAGTAGGTCTAATTAGCTCTAAAATTAGGTATTACAATATCACATTTACATGATGAACATTAAGACAAGTCTTCACCATCAACTTAAAATATCTAGAGAGAGAAACAACTTAGACATACCTTGTTTCCTAATATGACCTAATATGACCTATTAGGACCTAATATGACCTAGAGTGTCTTAAGGGGTCGTGGGTAACATAAGAGGTCCTAAGGTATAGATAAGAGTCATAGAGTTTCTTAAGGGGTCTTGGGTAACATAAGTGGTCCTAGAGTGTCTTAAGGGGTTGTGGGTAACATAAGATGTCATAAGCTATAGATAAGGGTCCTAGAGTGTCTTAAGGGGTTGTGGGTAACATAAGAGGTCCTAAGGTATAGATAAGAGTCCTAGAGTGTCTTACAGGGTCGTGGGTAACATAAAAGGTCCTAAGGGGTCCTAGGTTACATTAGTAGATCCTTGTATGTATTAATTGAATCTAAGATACATAAATGTGTCATAGGACAACCTAAGATATGTTAATGGGTCTTCAGGATCTGAATGGGTCATATATGTCTTAAAATGTCATAAGGAATGTATAATGGTCCAATAATATTAATGGGTCGTAGATGTGATAAGTGGTCTAAGTGGTCCTAGGACATCCTAAGATTCTTTAATAGGTCTTGGGGGTCCTAAGGTTTCATATTTGTTTTAAGATTTCATAAGGGATCCAGATAAGAGTCCTAGAATGTTAATGAGTTGTAGGTGTAATAAGTGGTCCTAGAGTGTCTTAAGGGGTCGTGGATAACATAAGAGGTCCTAAGGTATAGATAAGAGTCCTAGAGTGTCTTAAGGGGCTGTAGGTAACATAAGAGGTCTTAAGGGATCCAAATAAGAGTCCTAGAATGTTAATGGGTTGTAGGTGCAATAAGTGGTCCTAGAGTGTCTTAAGGGGTCATGGGTAACAATGGGTCCTAGATGTGTCTTAAGATAATGTAAGGGATGGATAAGGGTCAGGTAGAGTGTCTTAAGGGGTCGGGGGTAACATAAGAGGTCCTAGGTTTCATTAGTGGATCCTCATATGATATTAATTGAATCTAAGATACATAAATGTGTCCTAAGATAACCTAAGATATGTTAATGGGTCTTGATGATCTGAATGGGTCATATATGTCTTAAAATATCGTAAGGGATGTATAATGGTCCAACAATGTTAATGGGTCGTAGATGTGATAAGTGGTCTAAGGGATCTTAGGTTACATTAATTGATACTAGTATGTCTTAAGGGTTCTTGCGGGCAACAATGGGTTCACATATGTATTAACCGAAACTAAGATAGATGAATGTGTCCTAGGACATTTTAAGATATAATAATCGTATGGGTCCTAAGGGGTCCTATGTGTCAAGTAAGATGTCATCAGCGATACGTAATGGTCCTAGAATGTCTTAAGGGGTTGTCGGCCTCATAATAGGTCCTAAGAGATCATAGGTTACATTAATTCATCCTAGAATGCCTTAAGGAGCCTTGAGGGAAGCAATGAGTCCTTGTATGTATTAATGGAACCAAACATATACATTAATGGGTCATAGGACATCCTAATATGTATTATAAGATCTTGAGATTCCTAAGGGATCCTAAGTGTCTTAATATGTCGTAAGGGAGGAATAAGGGTCCTAAAAACTTACTATACTACATTTTTTTAACGTTTTCTAACATACTACTAGATCATTTAAAAAAATTTAACTACAATTTTCTAAGATTTTTAAAAACTAAAAATTATTTAAAACAAATAAGTAACTAATATTTACTAAAAATGCATGTACATGTGAGAGAGAGAGAGATTCCTAATATTTATAACTTTAACTTAAAATTTAACATTTTCTAACATTTCTAACTTTAAACTTAAAATTTAACATTTTCTAACTTTAATCTTAATGTTTTCTAACATTTTCATGGATGACACCATTCTTGGGGGAGAGGCTTGAGTGGGAGAAGCTAGAGTGGTGAAGGATCTTCTTAACAATTATATCAGAGCTACTGACCAATCTATCAACTGGAATAAAATCTCTATATTCTTTGTTAACACCCCTAAAGTTAGACAAAGGAAAATAGCTCAAATTTTGGGATGTGGCATTGACACCTTCCCTTCTTCCTACTTGGGTTTGCCCTTAGGTGTCAAACCTCCGGAAGCTTTTGGAACAAACTGATAGACAAATTCAACAGGAAGCTCGCTGGCTGGAAAGGGGTCATTCTAAGCTAGGTTGGAAAGATCTAATTGGTCAAATCTACTTTACAAAATCTCCCTACCTATGCCCTCAGCCTTTTCCCTATCTCGGCTAAAGTTGTGGAGGCCATGGAAAGAATCCAGAGAAGATTCCTTTGGTCAGGAGTTGAGGATCAGTACAAGTGCATCCCCCTTATTTCTTGGGAGAAAGTCTTTTTCCCTAAAAATGCTGGTGGCCTTGGCATAAGGAAGTTGAGACCTTTCAATAAAGCCCTTCAAGCTAAACAGATCTGGAGAATCTTCAACAACAAAGGCGAGTGGTGCGATACCATTGAAGATAAATACCCCACTAAATAGATTTTTTGATGAGACCGATTCCCCAAAAGGTTCTGTTATATGGAATGGTCTCCTCAATGCCAAGGAGCTGGCTAAATCTAGGGCTAAGTGGAAAATTGGTAATGGTCATTCTATCAATTTTTGGAACGACAATTGGCTTCAGATGGGCAGCTTGAGAGACTTTGAGTCTCTTTATACCTAGAGACATGTCTGCACTCAAACCTAAGGGACTCATGTTTGTAATTATAGAAGGGATAACAAATGGGTGGATCTCACATAGATCTCTCAAGACCTGTCTCCTTTGATGACTGCTCTCAATACGGTTACTCTCTCTCCCAATCAGGATAAGATTATCTGGGAGGACTCTTCAGATGGTACCTACACTGTGGCTTCTACCTATTCTTCACGGACCACTCAAACCCATGATATGAAGCCATTGTGGGCCAAAGCTTGGATCCCAAGCCTCATGCCCAAAATCAATGTTTTCTTCTGGCTCCTGCTCTAGAACCGTATCCTCATAGTGGAAAATCTCATCAAGCGTGGGTTCCAGATTCCAAACAAGTGCGTTCTTTGCAAATGTCAAGAGGAATCGGTGGACCACCTTTTCATTCACTGCTCTTATGTAAGTCAAATTTGGCAACACCTTTTCTCGGTCCTGAATTTATCTTGGTGCTTTCCCCTATCCTTTAGTGATCTCTTTTCCCAATGGGATTTCAAAAGGTTTAATCAGGATTTCAGACTATTCTGTACCTGGATTCTTCCTCATCTTTGCTGGGGAATCTGGAAGGAGCGTAACAATCACATTTTTTGTGATTGTTCCTCACCCCCCAAAATCATCTTTGAAAAAATCAATCATGTTGTTAAGGAGAAATTTTTCTATTGTGGAAGTTCTAACCATCTTGCAAGGAAGTCCTAGGCTTCTACCTAGGATAAAAGACAGAACTGTGCGTGGACCAGCCCCTTGACTGGTTAGACCAAAGCCAACTTCAATGGTGCTGCTAAAGGGAACCCAAGACAAGCAGGAAGTAGAGGAATCATCAGGAATTACTTTGGCCTTGGTATAAAGGCTGTTAGTCTCCCTTTGGTTGGTCAAACCAATCATTATGTTGAAGCTTGTGTAGCTCTTCAGGTCACAAAACTTGCTCATGATATGGGGGTCAAGTGGCTCTGGCGGGAAGGAGACTTGATGAACATCATCAATTGCTTAAATCTTACTCACCCTCCATCATGGACTATAGCCAAAATCATAGCTGAAACTTGAGCCATTCTTAACTCTTTTGATAAGGTGTTTATATCCCATGTGTATAGGGAAGCCAATGGGGTGGCTGATTGGTTTGCCAATTTGGCCGTCACTAAGGAAGCTATGTTGATTTGGAAAAAAAGAGATGACTTTCCCACTGATGTCAAGAGTATTCTAGAAAAGGAAAGAGTCCATTGTACTGAGGGCATCATTTTACAACCACAATGATTTGCATTGAGGTCAGTGGCTGCATCCCTTTTAGTCACACCAGGAAAAGAACTGTCACCAGCTCGACCTCTGAGTTGTTTGGTCTTGCTTTTGCTTCCCTGGTTTGGGATATTTTTGGCTTTCTCTAGCCTTGTCTGCTCTTCTCTGCTATGGCTTTTTGGCCCTAGCCTTTTTGTGGTCTTCTTCTTGTTAGTTTTTTCCTTGCTTCATACTTCTTTATTAGACATGTGGGTTTCAGGAATCTTGTAAAACCTGTTTTACTTAATCAAAAATATTTTCTAACATTTCTACTATAGTTTCTAATGTTTTGTAAATATTTTCTAACAGTTGCTAACAAACTACTACGATTTTCTACCATTTTCTAACATATTCTAACATTTATACTACGATTTTTAATATTTCTATCATTTTTTAATATTTAATTACGATTTTCTAACATTCTACTATAAATTTCTAACATATTAGATAATATTTAACTACAATTTTCTAACATTTCTACAAATAAAAAATTATTTAAAACAAATAACTAACTAAAATAAATATAAAACATATTATTTATAATAAAAAATGAGAAAAATGCATGTACCTGATACTGCTAACAATATGCAAACCTCGATGAAGCTTGGGAGGTGCTGACGTGCTGAGATGCTTCACTCCAAGGCTTGGGGTCCGCAAACTCTGATAGTGACAATTAGAGTAAAAAAAATGCCAAAAATATATAAAAAATCTAGCTCAAAGGGGCTTCATGTGAAGACCCTCTTCGCACGAAGATCCCTTCGTAGGGTACTTTGCACGAAGAGGGGTCTTCGCGCGAAGCCCCTTGTCTAGGGTACTTTGTGCGAAGTGGGTCCACCACTTCGCACGAAGTATTAACTTTGTACGAAGGCTCTAAAGTTTCTTTTTTCCTTTCTCTCTGATTTTGTTCATCCCTAAAAGTGGAACACAGCTTTGTGGGATCACCCCCCACTATGTGAAAGAGGGGACCTTGGAAGATTGTCCATGAACTTGCACCCAATTCAGCTATGATAGTTGTTGTTAAAGAGTGAAAGAAGACAATTCATTGGGAAAATGTGATCAGAAGAAAGGAAGAAGGAAACGACAATATATCTCATTTCTCTAATAGCCTGAAGGTTGTTGAAGGAAAGGTGAATGAAAAGGATGATGTTGCCTCCACCTTCAATGGGTGTGTAGAATGTTTAGTCATTTCAGAAGAGATCAGAATGTTGAAGAACGAAGTGAACTTCTTGATGAACAAGCTTCTAGACTTAGATAGAGGAATGTAGAATGTTGCAAAATTTACTTGTAGAGTTAGGTACAATGCTATGAGCACACTTTATTTCATACAACAAGATCTTGAGGATAATGATGAAGGAGAAAATATAGAATTGATCAACATTCTCAAACATGACTAGCTTAGGGTCATCAACAGTGCTAGGTGTGGCCCTAGGCCCTAGCACTATATGGTCCCTCTATTTTAGTTTGTTGTTACTCACTTCTACGAAGGCTATCAATCGTCTATAAACTATTGTTCCTCCTTTGTTTAATTATTTTGTTCTTTTTTCTATTTATGTTTTGATCGAACTGGCTAGTCCAATTGTATGGTCACATGACCATTGAAATGTAAAGGTCAATGCCCTTGTAATACTTCTTTTTTTAATAAAAAACAAATACTAATAACAACAAAAAACTTTCATTAAATTTTTAAAAAGATTATGCCGATCAATCCAGCTTCCCTTATTTGACATAAATAACCTTTTCTAATTTCTTTAATTTAAAATATGAAATACATGAATTTTTTTTCATAATTTTAACTTAGATTGTAATCTAGAGAACATAAGAGAACAAGGACGCAAAGCGTCAAAGTTCCTTCCTAAGTTAAATGTAATTTGTTGAAAGCTAATTAGTAAAAATGGTAAAATTCAAAGTAAGCATACACAAATTTGTAAATTAGAAGAAAATAGTTATGTTGTTGTACATAGGTTAATAATATGTCTAAGTTGCTTTCTAATATAGATATGTGAAATTTGAACTTCTCTTGTACATGTATGATGGTATAAGGTTAAGTTTAATTTAAACCCAAGATAATTTAAAATTAAGTATGATCAATCAATTAAGAGTGAATTAAGATTATAATTAGCCATATATTAGGACAAAATAAGGTGAAATTAGTGTTAACTTGACTTTTAGAATGATGAGAACTTTGTTTAATTTCATATTATAATGAAAACATGAAAACAATAATCTAGTACCAAATATAAAGTTAGAAAATACAAACAACTAAAATTTGAGAAACAATTAAAGAAGACAAATAGTGGTTGGGCTTAGAATGACACTGTGACAGTATGGGGCTTTTTATTCATTGTAAAAACTAAAAATTCTCAGTTGTAGATCAATAATATATGAGAAAGGGAGATCACAATGTTGAGAATATGTTTTTGAGGATGTTAAGAATGCTAAAAAGCCAAAGAATTAAAAGACAACACCATAGACTAAAAGACAAAGTGAGAATCAAACCTCTAAGTGGAAAAATGTATCCAATGTATTGCCACAATGAGGATACAAATACAAGCCCAAAAATAGCATGCAAGAGATGTAAAAGTATGCAGAACAGATCAGACATACTTTTTCCTATTTAAAACAACAGAGATGTCATGCCAATAGCAACGCTCAGAAGTTCCAAATATCTTCAAAAAAAATTCTGCAAATAGAAAAGAAAAAATAATTTTCAATAACAGATTTTTGAGAATAAAATATTTATTCACATTTAAATTAGGAGAAGAATGAAGAATAATACCATGTTACACAAATGTTCTCCACAAGATTGGAAGAAAAGATATGCCTTATTGAAAGGAAGAGAAGCCCTATATAGAAGTGATGAATTTTCTAGATTGCATAGGCTGTCATTAAATTTTAAAATATAATTTCTTACCTTCAATAAAAAAAAATTAATTCTTTATCTCCATACACTAAACTCAGATTTTTTGGGAATAAAATATTAAATGTGTAGAGTAAATAATATGTGGGAATGAAAAAATCTCATAAAATCAACTAACCCTACTAGTGCACTAATAATGTGGAAAACATTTGTCTCTTGGTAATAAATGTTTGAAAGCAAAACAATTAATATTTTAGAAATTTGAGATTTCATATTAGATTTTTGTCACAAACTCTACAAGAAAGTCAAAAGTTATGACATAGAATAGTATATATTTAGTTGAATAAATTAATAATATTTAACAATTGATGTGATATAATGATGTGGGCAAATTAAAAAAAAACATTTGAAAAAATAAATGTATTTTCATTAGTGATTGTTTTTTCAATAAACCAATGAGATTTAATTTTTTTTTTTTTGCATAGTTATTTAAATAATAAATAAATAAAGACTATAGACTTTTTGTGCAAAATATTAAATTTATTGTGCTGATTGGTGCAACTAATAATATAAAAAAATTGTATAAATGCATAAGTATTCCTACCTATGACAGCAACTAAAGAAAACCATACAACTAAATACTCATGGGAGGATTGTCACTTTAATTAATTATATATCTGGTTGTTTTGGAAAAAATAAATTGTTTTTAACATTTATACTTAAAAATCACTCTTGTAGAAATTTCACACCTCATTCCTACCAATAACTATCCGACTTCTATTGAATCGCATTTAAAATACCTACCAGTCACTGACGTGCGACCAAAAACTAGCATTTTGCAATCATTCCTTTGCCCACAAAACCTACAATTTTTAACCGAACGTTCCTGGCTATTTAACAATATTCGTATTGCAAGACCAAATCTTATGACAAAAAAGAATTTGTAGATTTTAAACCCAATATAACGATAGAGTAATCATATCACACAAGATTGACAAGTATGTAGATTTAGCAGGAACACAGTCAATGGGCTTGCCGACAATATGAATTATGTGAATTTAGCAAGAATACAGTCGATGGGCTTGTACACAATATGTAATAAACAAAATGCCTGTCACAGGGGACACTGGAATCTACTCTACCACTAACCAGATATAGTTTACAAACCCTAGGCATAGAATTAGGATTCATAGTTATCTAAACCCTAATTTTTGGAGATGAACGTTGAAGTTAGTATCCAATCCAATTGCTCAAGAAAAACTCAAAGTCAGGCCTGAAAACTTTTTCTGCCATATTTGGACGATGGCACTTCTCCTCCATCGAGCCTGCTACTTGTTTCACAGATTGAATCTGTTGGCAACTTGTCCTTCTTGTCTCCTCATCATAAAATATTGAAAGAAATGGAACCCAGCTTTTGACTGCCATGATAGAGCTTGAGATACTATTGCTCATGATTTAAGAACTGTAAAGATATATGAAACAGGGAGGAAGCACAAACTAAGCCTTTTTAAGAGAGATTGCATCCATAGTTTAGAGTGTATAACCAGTGGGCGGTACAACACAATTTGGAGTGGTTTTGTCATAGAATTGTGGGCTGAATTTGATGGTTTCTTTCATGGCTAGGGTAAGGCCATCTGCGTCACGAAAAAGACATGATACAGTTGAACTCGAAGTAGATTTAAATTCAAAGCCTGGCAATCATTCCGTAGTATGTCAAATGACATTAAATCAAGTTGGACCTTTTCAAATCAAGGAAATTATTATAGCTGTCTTTCCGTTGCATGGCCCACAATGAGGACTCTTAAAAATTGTCCAGGTCGACCTCATTAAATTTAGAAGTGAAAAGTCCATATTTTCTTCTTTTTGGGTTTCACTGGGTGTGTAGGTAGATTGTCCTAGTATATTATCTTGTTTCACCTATTCAGTTATAAGGTTTTGCTTACTACGATGGAATGTTTAGGTTTGGTATTAGTATTCTTCTTATTTAATTCAAGTGTAAATTCAAATTTTATTATAGTCTTAAAATGTTTCAATTTTAAATTTATGTGTTTATAATTTATATAAATAAATTTCATCATTAACTATCATTAGGAAGATTGTCTTAAAATATTAAGAACTAGTGTTACATATGTCATAGCATTGTTTCTACATTAGTCATCTCAATTACATTAACATTGTTAATCTTAATCATTTTATCTAATTTATTACTTGATTATCTAAACATTTCATTTAATATATCAAGCTAGATATTTACATATACATTACATATATTGCGTAGGAGGTGAATGTCTAGAATTGTATCACACATTAAACCAACAAATAATATAGGTAAAATGATTTCATCTTAAATAACTTTATGAAAAAATACTTGACATTATATAGTCTAATATTAAAACTAATCACTTTTAATTTGGATGTAAAATTTTTTGAACATAACATTTTTAATGAATTTTGATTGAATCAATTTTCTTAAAATTGTCTAAAATTGTCTATATGGTAGTCTAGACTCTTCTTTTCTTTGGAAAAAAAAATTCAATGAAAATTCCATATCTTAAGATCTTGGAGTCTAAACTAGTTTTCTTATATCTATATAGATGTCATAGAAATGTATGAGATTCACTAATAGCTTTTGCAACGTTAGTCAATAGTATTGAATGTCTTTTGCCATATTTGTTTGGGCATTTCTTGTCAGCGGTCTGCGTACAATTTGAGGTGAAAAGGGTATGGTTTTGTGTCGAATCAAGATCCCCTTTGATGCATTGTTTCACCTTGCTAAGTGCCCACATGCAGACTCAATGAGGATGATTCTTTGTTTCTTTACTTCTTGGGAATTAACCTTGATAACCTGCGTATAACCTGTGAAACCACTGCGGCCTATAAAATAGATGATGTGTTGATTGGCAGCGTAGGGAAGCCTGGTTCTGCGGATTGGAATGTTCTTTTGCAGGCGTCTTAATTTATTGCATGTTGTCAAATCAGGAAACCATATAAGTTTTATTCATCCCTTCTAGCCATGGTGTAGCCTTTTGGCCAAATTAAAATGAATTTGAATGTTGTAGTTTTGTTAGTCACAGTTATTGTTGTTTATATTTATTTTTGGTTCTTTGTAAACATATAGGTACCTTGACCCTTTTGTTTAATGAATATAAATTATGTCACTTTGCGTATGAATCGTCTTTGCTTGGAATTATATTTCATTTACTAGTTAGGATTTATATCTCAATTAGTAATGGATTATATTGTATCTTATTTGCTAATGACGATATATAAAAAGGTGGCGGCTATGCTTCATTCAAAATGCACCAAAAACATAGTGATTTTGTTTGCAGATTTTTTGTGGTTTTCGATCATAAAATGTGCAGATCATGAAGAACATATGCTGAAATTTTGCGAAAATCTGTTTTGTTTTTAGTTTTTTGAAATTTGGTCAAAGGTTCATTTTGGATGGAGCATAGCCGCGTCCATATAGAAATAGGTATCAAAGTGTCTTTTGAGGTTTACAATGTAATGGTCTTCCCTAATCGTTATATAGAAACTTTATTGCTATCTTGGTCATGTGTTTGTTGTGATCAAGCCTTATTGTCAATGATTTACATCACTTAGTAAATTTATAAATGTAAATGTTAATTGAACTATTATAATGTAAATGAATATAGCGTAATGTTATTTATAAACATAGCTATATTGTTGTACAAATGTCTTGAATAAGACTTATAAATAATTTTTCTATATCATTTTAGAAACACATGTTATAGGGTTAAGTGAATTATCCCAATTTATTATTTATTGTTAATAATTAGTTAAGTTTTTTGTTAAGGAAAAAATAGGTTTTGATGGGCCTTGAAACCCAATACAAATAGGTTTTGAAGGGGATCTGGAACCCCGCAAGATCAGACACTACACAAAATAAGGTAACTATAGAAAAATAGTCCAAACCATTCCAAAGCCAACAATCAAACAACAACCAAAATAGACATATCATCCAGAGCACCAGCTTCCCGAGAGAACACAACAAGAGAAAAAAGCCTAACAACAAAGAGAAACTCTCCAAAGTAGATAGATCCATAGGGCTTTGATGGTTTCCCCAACCACAATAATTAGGTTTTGATAGGGCCCCAAAAACAATGATTAGAAATTGTCATAGAAGAATAAGCATCAAAGAACTAGCATATACAATAGGAAAACTAATATGAAAATAGGGTTTTAACTTGGAACCCCAAACTAGACATGTGTGAGAAGCAAACATTTCCTAGTGGAACCAACCCTTTCCCCCCACAAAACTCCCCTCCACCTCAATAGATGGATTATTTACCTCTATAAGATAGAAAGAAGAAAGAGCATCCCAACTTGAAAACCACTTCTGAAACCTCCCAACCTTGCACCAACCAGTAGCAAAAGAGAGCCCGTTGAAGCTATAGCCTCCCCCAGCCTCAAAACACATCACAACCCTTATAGATGATAGATCCACCTCAATAGGAAATGAAATAAAGGAAAATAGTAACAACAAGTCCATAGCTTACTACCAAGTTCCAGGAAGACCCCTCATCAAAAAAAGGGGGGACTCACCTCAATAGAAGCCACTAAGGGAAGAGACGGAAGAGTGCCCAAAAGAGTCCACCAAAGCATTAGAGAAGAGAAACACTTGACTCCACCAAGGATTTGTACACCCAAAAAAAATGAAAGCCTCATTAACCAAAAACAACAAAAGGCTAGATTGGGCCCTTGAAATTTTTTCAACATCCAACTCACTACAACCACACAAGACAAACAACCAAAGAGAAGAACAAACCCCCCTCCACCAAAAAATCTAAGCTAGATACACTGCCAACCATGGAACAAGAACGCCTAAAAAAGAAACAAAATCTTAGAAATCATATTACTGATTAGAGTAGAACCAAGACCTTTAGAAAAAATGAGGCCATAACAGGCAAAAATACCATCCATGCATAGGGAAAAGACACACCCAGGAGAAATCATCCTCGCATAGGGGAGAGAAGAGATACACGCTTTCACCAAAACCAGCCTAGCAGCTACAACCACATAAGATAATACAAAAAAAGCATCGTGGCTCACTAGAAAAGAACTCAAAATATTGCATCACTCACCCATTGAGAGGCCCCTCAAAGATGTCATTATAACCCACAAAAGACAAGTCTCCAACCAAAATGAGACCAAACAAAGAAATATATACTGCAAGATGAGCCCACATTGTGGCCACAAGCACCAACATTGAATCAAAATAGTACTAGGGTTCACCCCTAGTCCCAAAAAACTACTCCTCCCAACTTCTAGAGAAGTCGAGGACTAGGAAGAGAAAGAACCTACAAAATAAAGGTAAAGAAGGATGGATAGGAACCCCCAAACACATTTGTCTAAAGAAACACCATGAAAAGAAACAACAAAAGGGAAAACCACAACCATAGAGCCTCATTCGCCCAATCATCCATTGTTTGTTGCATAGAAGGTGAGGAGAAAAAGGGAGGGAAATGCTCAAGAGGCAAACTACCCCACAGGATCACCATGAAGAAGCCTTGAATTTTAGAATAAGAATGTGCAGGGAGAACATGGACCTCCAACTCCAGCCGAACAACAACCACAAACCAATGACTAGCAAAGGCAATGATACCATTTGGGTCATCGTCTGACTCATCCTCATCTCGATCCATAGCCAAGGTTCCCCTCTGAACCACAAAAATGCTAGCCTTCAAAACACTCTTGTCATTCATGCCCATTATTTTTGAGTTTAGGAGATGAACTATGAGGCTTATTACCTTGGATTGGAAATGGATTTAGTTTGATATTCTTTGGTTTGTGAGTCTTTAATAACTAGTTAAGTTGATTATATGTATTACCAAGTAATATATAAATACATGAATTGTGTTATAAAAGTAATTGTATAATAATAATTAATATATAATAATGCCAATCTATTTTCCTATGAGTGATGGTTTAGTTTGGGAATGCCAAGTTGTTAGAGTTTGTTTTTAGTCGGATTATAGAAGGAATTATTATGCAACTTAGGTTTTGAGTGCTAGGGAGAGTCATATTGCAATTTTAGTGGTTTAGTGACTTTATTTGAATTATGTAGTGTAGTTATTGTTTCATGTTGTTATTTGATATGGGATCTATATATGCTTTTAGTAATATTTGTAGAAGGCATGGTTCCAAATCGTTGTAAGGGATTCCATTATGATGTTTTATTCATGGTTTTTATTTAGTGTTTTGTGTAATCCTCATTATTCTCTTATTAATTACTAAACTTATTGTGAACTTGTGACAAAGATTTTTTTTTGTACTTGGTTCAATAATGATGGATGAATCCCAGTGTTATTATTAGTCTTGGAATATGTAGTTATATAAGATTTGGCTTTTGGATTATGCCATGAAACCTAGAAGAGTTCTAATGTGACTTTCATCATGTTGTGCTTGATGACTTTGTTGATGCTCATATAGAGTTTGGAAAAATATGGATCCTAATGTGGTTTGTGAGATTCTTTTGATTATGCTCCAAACCCTTTTTTTGTGGTTTCACTCATTTTGATAAATATTTGAGGTTTCTCTTCATGGATTATTTTATTTATTAATATTTTTGGGTTTTTAGTTGGAGCATAGGGGTGGGTTTCTAAGAGCATGGCTAGGAAAGTATCTCACAATGAGGTTCAAGACCCTAAGTGGTTGTCAAGGTAACCCATTCTCAAGTAGATAATAAAGAAATAATATAATAAATAAACTAAATTAGGAATAAAATATTAATCAAGATAATTATGTTACCTAACCTATGGCCTTGAGTACTTGTGCAAACTAAGGATGGGATAAAGAAGGCTTACTTGTCTATGTGACATTGAGCTAGAAAATTGAATTCCTTGTCTTCATGAAAGAATTGTCAGTTCCACATAAGTTCTCACCTCGAGGTCGAGGTTTGGAGAGAGACTGTTAGGTAACCTATGATAGTGGGGAGCTATGCGATGACACTATTGCCAAATTGTAAATGTAAATATGTGACAATGATTATCTATTTAATGTAAATCTAGATAATATAGTAAGATGTTGATTTTAGTTAATTGAATATTTTATCTTCGAAAGTAAGTTGTAAGTAAATTGGTTCTATGTTGTAATATTATACATTATCTCATGGTTGTTTAATTCATGAAGTTATGTTTTCTTAACATGCATTTCTTAGTGGTGATAGGGAACCTAAGAGGATATAGGATCATTTGTTGATCTTTAACATCTATGTTTATTAAAAATGTTATGTATATTTTCACTAGTTATGATGTGAAAATGTAATTGTTATGTTTAGAATATAATTGTTTTCATTGTTCCTAAGAAAAAAACTATCTCATTCCTTTGTTAATTTTGTCATCCTAACAGGTTCCCTGGCGGGATGTTACATCATGTAATCACCTAAAAATGGACAAGATCAAATCATGTGGGAAACTAAGGCAAAATCAAAGCATAATTGCAATCAAACCAAAATCCAATTTTAATTGAAAATCAAAATCCAATAAATCAATTTAAATCAAATAAATCAAGTTAAAATAATTAATTATGTAATTTATCTAATTAATTGTATAGTTCAATTTAAATCAAATTAACCCATTCAAGGGGTACACATGTTTAAACAAATCAATTAAATTCAATTAATAAATCCCTATTTTCCCTCAAACACCACATGGGAGGAAAATGCCTCAACCAATAGGATTTAAGGATCAATCTCACATGGATCAAGCTCACATCGAATCTCAATCACACATAAGGTGAGAGCATCTTGACTACCCATTTTGTCTCTTTGTCCCAAGTTTTGAGGAAAATCCATTTAAATTGTCCCTAAAGGTGGAACCATGGACTTAACCTCAACTCAACCATGATCAACTCAACTCCACTCCCTACAATTGCCAAAAATCTATAAAAGCAAGACATAAACCAATGATAAATCATCCATAAATCTGAGAATTGAATCAAACCTCTTGCGATTTTGAGCTAGAAAGGAAACTTTAGACTTAATTAAGCATAGTTTCAATTTGGAATTCACTTTATTAGTTTCATATCTTCATCATTCTCGTTTTAAAGCTGTCACTAATGGAGGCTTGCTGAGAGCTTTTGAATTAGCATATCTAAATAGAGAGCCATAGAGTACTCATTAGTTGTTTTTGCATTTAAATAGCTCACTAATTGTGGTATTTTTCTAATTTAGATCATTTATTACCAAAATAACCCTATGAAGGTGCTTCCCACAACACACAAAATGGTGCCCACCGTGGCACATTTGGTCTCATTTATTTAAATTTTGGAAAAATTGCTAGATTCTAGAATTTTTCTTATTTTGTTCTCTATTTTATAGGTTTTGCTGCACATTTGAGAGTTCATGGTGCACTTCCATGCATTTTTATTGCTCTTTTAAGGCCTAAAACAACACATCCACAACAAAGTGTTGTGCCTTTACATAGTGAAACAACACTTTCAAGACTTCTTATGTTCTATCTACATTTCTTTCTGCGTGTGTACCCTAACTTTGCAGTGAGTTTAATCCATCCTGCGGGGCTTTTAAAGTTTTATTTACATGCATTTTCTAGTTTAAACATCACTTTTAATTTTTGTTTCTATGTGTTTAATAGTTTCTGCTACGCATTTTAGAATTTTAGTAGCACATTCAATTAGTTATGTTGTGCTTTTGACTGAATTCAAAATTTGCAAAATCTAACAGTCGGGAAATGAATTTCTTGTGGTTTTATGATGGTAGGTCATAAAAAAAATTAAAAATCCAGAGAGAAGATATAACAATGAAGACAAAGCCTTGGCAAAATGGATTAAAAGCGAGAATATAGCACACATTAAACATGTTTTGGAGGATTCACAACAAGAAGGTGAGGTTTATGAATGATATTTACAAGTTGTAGAAGCTTATAAATTAAAATTCATATCCTTAAATTGGATTTATATGCCTTAATCAATTTTTAGTGAATTTAAAAAATAAAGCTTAGAATTCATTTTTTTGTTAGTTTTCTTCATTTTTCTTGGTTGTGTTGACTAACCATTTCGAAGAAGAGGCAAAGGAGCTAGAAAAATCACCACAAGGTTAGTTAAAAATAAGGAAAAATCAATAAAAAATGCCCCTAGCCTTAGCTAGCTTCGAAATAAGGTAAGCCTAAAACTTGGTCAATTTTTTCTTAAATTGTGGCCTAGTCTTTTCAAAATCTAGTAATTAAAGTAGCCTATTTGATGCAGGAGCATCTTGGGTCTTTGAGAAATGTTGCATCACCAAAAACATTTTATGTTTCCTGTACCTATCTGTTGTTTGTTTTGTAGCCATTTCTACTGTTGGTTTCTCGCCTTGCGAAGTTAATGAGGTGTTGTGGACCTAATATTGAGCATTGTCCTAAGAACGCACGTCCTAATTCATTTGGACTTGGAAGTTATCTCCATTTTCCTAGGCATCGATTCACCACCAATTCGCATGAAATGTGTGGTATTTCATCTTGCGTGGTTCCGTGTGGGGAATTGGATCTTGCGAAGTTCAGGATATGTTCTTGGATCATGTGTGGACCTAAATATGGCTTCGCAGCATGTTGTGTTATTTCTTTCTTTAGTTTTGGTTTCTCTTCCTAAGTGGACCTCTAATGTAATTAAATGCTTGACTGGCCGACTTGTGGCTTTGCTAGCTATATATTTGGAGCTTGGGTTAATGTAGGGAGGTAGTTCTAGATGTAGAAGGTGATAGTAGTGGAAGTAGAAGAGAAGATAATATGCGAGCTGAGACTCTAAATTCATAATTTTCAATGTATAAGGACGAAACCCAAAAGGCCTCATAGCTAGGCATGTTGAAAGATTTAATATAATTGCACTAGTGTTATTACCAGTTGCTTGTCTCATACCCATTGTGTTTCACTTCTTTCATGTGGTTTTCATATTTCTTCCGTGTGTAACTCTTCACAGGGCTTGTTTGTGGGTTTAAGCAATCTCAATTAACCCTGATTCTGCTTGAATCTACCTTGCCCCTGCATCAAGTGGTATCAAAGCGAGTTCTTTCTTGTGGATTGGATCATGGAGAACCTTGTTGGATTGGTTGTAGGGTGGAAGATTTGAGATCTGACCTATAACTTGCAAAAGGTTACGATCTTGCTGGAACCTGATTGTCAAGATGGTTCGTAGTAGAGGAAATGATAATGCTATCGTAGATATGTTGAGGCAGATTGTAACTAGGCTTGAAGCTATAGAGACAACCCAGAGAAGAGGTGCACATATTTAAGATGTTAGTGATGAAGAAGATGTAGCACCTAATCATAAACCCGAAGTTGAACAAGATTAAGGAAAGACTCTTGAGAGTTTTGTCTAAAGCTAACTCCAGACCTGTGGTTGAAGTTTCTTGTTGTGATGGAAGACTTGAGACTAGTGCACTTTTCGATTGGATCTCTGAGATGGATAAATACTTTGAGTATGAAGGTACTCCTGACAATAAGAAGGTTAAGATAGCAATCACAAAGCTGAAAGGTCATGCATCTCTTTGGTGGGATCATTTGCAAACTGAGAGACAAAAGAGAGGAAAAGAAAAGATCAAGACATGGATGAAAATTCTTGGAAAGATGAAGAAGAAGATTCTTCTAGCTGATTACCAAGTTAGTTTGATGAGAAAAATGTAAAATTTGAGACAAAAGGACATGAGTGTGAAAGAATATACTGAGGAATTTTATAAATTGGATATCAGATCTAGACATGTGTAGATGATGAAGTTGAGAAGGTGGCTAGATATTTGAATGGCCCGAGGACATCGATTCAAGATGAGATCAACTATGTTAAAATAGATAGTGTGGAAGAAGCATACCAATTTTCTTTGAAGGTGAAATAATGATTGACAAAAAGACATGATCAAAGATAGAGAGGAAGAGGTGGTAGATTTCAAAGAAGTAGAGGTAGATCTTATGGAGAAAGTAGCAGATTTGACAACACAGTGCAAGATAAAGGATGGAAAGATGAACTTGCTGGTAGAAGAGGTAACTACTCTAGAGGTAGCTATTATGGTTACTCCAGGAATAACAATAGTGGGAAAAGAGAAGGGAAATCTTGGTTTACATGTACTTGTTACAAATGTGGTGAAGAAGGACATAGAACCTTTGAATGTACCAACTCTGGAAAGAAGATTGGAGGTAATGAAAGAAATAATTTGGCTTGTGAAGAAGTTGAGGAATTGAATGAACCTAAACATGGTGAAAACTTGATGCTAAGAAGGATCTTGTGGAATGAAGAAGCTAATGAGGAACCTATTATGAGGAAGATTTTGTTCAAAATGAGATGTAAGATCACTGATAAATGTTGTAAGGTAATCATTGAAAATGGAAGTTCTGATAATTTGGCATCTGAAGAGTTGGTTAACAAGTTGCAGTTGCAGAGATTGAGACATCCTAAGCTTTACCATATTTCTTGGATCCAGAAGGAGCATAAACTACTTGTAAGTGAACAATGTCTTGTTAAATTCAAAATTGGAAGTTACCATGATGAAGTCTTGTGTGATATTATGCCTATGGATTGTTGTCATATTCTTTTGGGTAGACCTTGGTATGATAGGAAAGCCTTGCATGATGGTAGATTGAATCAATATACTATTTGGATGGATGGAAAGAAACAAATATTGTTTCCTTTGGTAGAAAATTTTGATGAAGGTCATTGTACTACAGTCAAAGTATGCTTGGTTGATGGTAAAAAGTTTGCAAGAGAACTGAAAGAACATAATATTTGTTTTTCTCTAATTCCAAGGAAAACTGAGAAACAAGATGAGTTAGAACATGCACCCGAAGTTAAACCTTTGTTGGCTGAATTTCATGGCATCATTTCTGATAATGTACTTGATGATTTACCGCCTATGAGAAGTATAAGTCATTGTATGGATTTGATACCTGGAGCTAGTTTTCCTAACAAAGCACCACATAGGTTAATACTTGATGAAAAGACAGAATTGAATAGACAAGTGCAAGAATTGCTTGAGAGAGGTTTGATTAGGGAAAGTTTGAATCCTTCTATAGTACCTACTATGTTAGCACTGAAAAAGAATGGAGAATGGAGAATGTGCACTGATTCTAGAGCTATAAACAAGATAACAGTAAAATACAGATTTCCTTTGCCTAGGATGGATGACATAATGGATAGTTTGAGTGGAGGAAAGTATTTCACAAAGATTGATTTGAAAAGTGGATATCATCATATTAGGATTAGAGAAGGGGATGAATGGAAAAATGCTTTTAAGACTAATGAAGGTTTGTATAAATGGTTGGTTATGCCTTTTGGTTTGACTAATGCACCTAGTACTTTCATGAGGCTAATGAATGAAGTTCTGAAAAGATTCTTGGGTAAGTTGGTGATTGTATATCTTGATGAAATTTTGATATTCAGTAAGAGTAAGGAAGAACATCTTGAACATATCAGACAAGTATTGTAGAGATTGAAGGAAGAAAATTTGCTGATTAATTTGAAGAAATGGAGACATTATTTGATGCCTAAAGATTTTGTGTTGTATATTGACCATAAATCTTTGCAGTATTTGGGAAGTCAGAAGAAATTGAATCAGAGACATATGAAGTGGGTTGAGTTATTGCAGAATTTTTCCTTTTCATTGAAGCATAAGAGTGGACAGTTAAATAAGGTTGTTGATGCCTTGAGCCAAAGAAGAAGTTTGTTGACAAAAATGAAAGTTGAGGTACTTGGTTTTGATAGTTTGAAATATTTATATAAGACTGACATTGATTTTTTAGAATGTTGGAGAGCTTGTAAGGAACAAACAATGAGTGATAAGTGGATTGATTATTTCATTCAAGAAGACATGTTGTTTAAAGGAATTCAGTTGATCTATAAGAGAGAACATAATAAAGGAGAAACATAGTGGTGGACTTGTTGGACATTTTGGGATTGATAAGACTATGAATTTGATTTTGGAAAGATACTTTTGGCCATAGATTTATAAAGATGTACAAATAATGGTTAGATGTTGTAGAATTTTCCAAACAACAAAAGGAACTAGTCAGAATGTGGGATTGTATACACCTTTGCCTGTACCTGATAAACCTTGGGAAGATGTGAGAATGGATTTTTTTTCTTGGATTGCCTAAAACTCAAAGAGGTAATGATTCTATTTTGGTAGTGGTTGATAGATTTTCAAAGGTGACACAATTCATACCTTGTAAGAAGACATCTGATGCATTACATCTAGCTAAATTATTTTTCAAGGAAGTGGTAAGATTGCATGGTTTGCCTAAATCTATTGTTTCAGACAGAGATACTAAGTTTACTGGTTACTTTTGGAGAACACTTTGGAAAAAGATGAATACTGAGTTGAAGTTTAGTTCTACATTTCACCCTCAGACAGATGGACAGACTAAAGTTGTGAATTTTTTTTTGGGAAACTTGTTGAGATGTTTAGTTGGAGATAAGCCTGCTAATTGGGATTTAATTTTGGCACAAGTGGAGTTTGCATATAATAATTCTGTGAATATAAGTACTAAGAGAACACCATTTGAGATTGTTACTAGATTTCATCCTAAGGGAACCACAGAGTTGAGAGATTTACCTACTGAGACCAGAAGAAGTGCCGAAGCTAAGGATTTTGCAGTCTTCATGAGAACTTTACATGATGAAGTCAAAATGAATTTGGAGGACATTAATCTAAAATATAAACAAAGAGCAGATAAGAGAAGGAGACATAAATCTTTTGAAGTTGGAGATGAAGTTATGATTCATTTGAAGAAGAATAGATTTCCAGTTGGTACATACAAAAAGCTGAAAATGAAGAAGTTTGGACCTTGTAAGATTTTGAAGAAGTTTGATAGTGGAAATGCTTATGAAGTAGAATTACCAGAGGACATGGATATAACACCTATATTCAACATTTTTGATATCTTTGAGTACTTTGAATCAACTGATGAGATAGAAGATGATCTGGATTATCCTAAGAAGAATAAAGACAACATTGAGAAGACCTTGAATAGTGGAGTAAGCAAGAGTACAAGGGTAAAAGAATACATGGAATACCTAGTTCAGTGGAAAGATAAGCCCGTTGAAGATAGTTTATGGATTACACAAGTTGAGTTGGATCTTTATGATTCAGGTCAGAGTATGAGAAATGCCTAATGTGGACATCAGTTCTTTATTTACCCTAGGTATCTGATGTAGGAGCATCTTGGGTCTTTGAGAAATCTTGCATCACCAAAAATATTTTCTATTTCCTATACCTGTCTGTTGTTTGTTTTGTAACCATTGCTGCTGTTGGTTTCTCACCTTGCAAAGTTAATTTGGTGTTATGGACCTAATCTTGAGAATTATCCTAAGAGTGCACATCCTAATTCATTTAGACCTGGAAGTTATCGCCATTTTCCTTGGGCATCAATTCACCGCTAGTTTGCATGAAACATGTAGTATTTTGTCTTGTGTGGTTCCGTGTGGAGAAATTGGATCTTGCGAAGTTCAAGATATATTCTTGGATCATGTGTGGACCTAGATGTGGCTTCACAACATGATGTGTTATGTCTTTCTTTACTTTTGGTTTCTCTTCCTAAGTGGACCTATCATGTAATTAAATGCCTAACTGGCTGACTTGTGGCTTTGTTGGCTATATATTTGGAGCTTAGGTTGATGTAGGGAGGTAGTTCTAGATAGTAGAAGGTGATAGTAGTGGAAGTCAAAGAGAAGATAATATGCAAGCTGAGACTCTAAATTCATAATTCTCATTGTATAAGGCTGAAACCTGGAAGGCCTCACAATCGGGCATGTTGAAAGATTTAATATAATTGCACCAGTGTTGTTACTAGTTGCTTGTCTCATACCCATTGTGTTTCACTTATTTCATGTGGTTTTAATATTACTTCCATGTGTAACTCTTTGCAGGGATTGTTTGTGGGTTTAAGTAGTCTCAATTAACCCTGATTCTACTTGAATCTACCTTGCCCCTGCATCACTATTATTTTTTGAGGGATTTGATACTAGGCCTATGCTCTTCACTTTTTAAGTGAATCAAAATGCCAAAAATATCAAATTCTTTGATGTAAATAAAGGCTATGGAATAATCAAGCACTTAAATAAAAAACCCCTTGTTTGTGGAGGAGAGTAGAAATACTAAATTCCCATTAGTTAGTGGGTTTGGTAAATTGGACATTGTTAATTGTGCTTGGGAGGAAAGAACAGTAGGGCTATTCTCTTCACCTTTTGGTGAACCAAACTCCTCAACCTATCTCTTAATTCTATTTATTCATTTTTAAAATGAACTTGCTAGATCTTTAGTGGGCTCAACTCCCTAGATTTTCCTTAATGAGGCTGGTGAGAGGGACAACCCAAAGTGGGATACAATTTCATTTTCTGTAATAATCCGACCCACTATAAAAATAAATGCATTCATTATTAATGGGGTGGATGACAAAAGGATATTAAGTTTTGAACTTCCTCAAGTAGTCCTTCAGGATTGCGCAAAACTCTGATATACTAGTGGTGGGAAGACCCTTATTTTTGGGGGATGAAACTTGATATTCATTTTGAATAGAATCTTGAATAAATACATTGTTAACTTAGAAAGCCTACCTTGTAAAGCCATGTTTATGAACCAATTCAATGTCAACTAGGTAGATTACTTGGAGTTACTTATTGTGACAAACTCGTGATAACATTCGAACATATTCAAACACTTTGTGTGTAGAGGGTTTAAAAAGAACAACTGTATTTGTGGTTTCTTTGTTTGAAGATACATAGAACAAGTGAGAAACATCCATTTTGCAAAATCATCTTATACTTTTAATATCTTCATAAAAAGAACAATCACTAAGTTTGGGGAAAACAATTTCAAATCAAACCTTTGTTGATGCCGGTTTCTATACAATCTCACAAACTTAAAATATCTTTACAAGAAGATGACACTTGCATAAAAAGAGAGGTCCCTCAATTTTATTTTCAAACTCATTTTTGTGAAACTTAAGAATGAGAGGATAGTCTCCCAAACCTATTTGAAGAAAGAGTCAATCCAATGGCTATGAACACCGATTTTTATGACTATCTTCATAGGGGAGATGTTGAAAATCAAGGAAACACTAACCAAGAAAACCAAGGGCCTAAAGAGAAAACCAAAGATAAGGCCAATAGGGCGGCCCAAGATCTCGAGTTCCTTGAAATCATGGAGAAACTTTTAGAATGAAATAAGGAATGATGTCTCCTTAACTTAGCCCAAGAAGGGGTAAAGCTTCCTCACGACTATGACATTTTAGTTCTTAAGAAAGATGAGGAAGAGGATAATCCTATAGGTTCTATGAACAAATAATTGAAAATGTTTCAAGCACAAATTGATACAATGAAGAAAGTGACTGAACCTAAGCCCTTTTCCATCGAGGCTTTATGCCCATTTCCATTTGATAAGAGCTTGGTTATGGAGCCTTTCCCTCTTAATGTGGTCTTTCCTAAATACGATAAATATATGGGTAAATCAGACCCCTAAGACCATTTGAGAGAGTTTTGTGCCTTGAGTATAGAATTCATGCATGACACAACCTATTTAATGAGGCTATTTCTGAGGAGTTTAGGAGGCCAAGCCATGGAATGGTTCTCCAAACTTCTACAAGGGATTAAAACATTTGAGGAATTAGATTCAAAATTTGTGACTCATTGTTCCTATAACATAGAGCACGAAATCACCATGCTCAACCTATGTGATAGTAAACAAAGAGATGGTGAGTCATTCTAGGGTTTCTCCAAAGATGGAGAACGGTCTTTGCATGATATCCATGAAGCATACCCGAGAAAGAAAAGATGGAAATATTTATGAACAAGTTAAATATGGAGATGAACTATAGCTTCAAATTCAATGTCCCCCTACATTTGAAAAGATAATCGAAAATGGGATCAAAATTGAAGAAGTGTTGGTCAAAAGAGGTGAAATCAAACTATTCAAAGATAAGAAGACCTATACCAACACTAATAACAACAATAACTTAAATAATTATAATAATAATAAAAGAGCCAAAAATCACAATGATAAACCAAGATTATGGTTGAAAAACACCAATTAAAATCTTGTGAATGATGGAGTTGTGGAAGCACACAACTTGAAGGCTACTCCCTTTAATTTATCAAGCGGGTCAAACCCAACATATAATGTTAATCAAATGACCAAAGCTCCTTACAAAAACACCACCACCACCAACAACAACAACACAAATCCTTTCGATAATTTGAATATCAATGAGCCTAAACCTTTCTTTTCCACATATCAAAAAAGAAAATTCACATTTCTAGGTGAACCTTTTGAAAATGTGTTAAGAACTTTAGTGGCTAACAAAATTATTGTTCTACCCAAATCAAGGCCATACGAACCACAAGTCAAACCAATGTGGTGGAATGACTCTCATCATTGGGAATATTATCGTAACAAAGGACATAAGACAAATGAATGTATGAAATTGAAACACTTAGTCCAATACCTAATTGATGATGGAACTATAAAGGTAGAAGGACCTCAAAATAATGAGGATCACATAGCTTTCAAGATCCCTTTCCTAAATCATGAAAAGGGGGAATCATCAAATACCAATTACAATAATAAAAGGGGTAATGAAAAGGTGAATATTTCCCATACTTAAGACAACACCATGTAAATAATTTAAGTGGTGATGAAAATACAATAAATGTGATTGTGGTGAAATAAAAACCAAAGGAAGAAACATCTAATATTGTGACTAGGGGGCAAGCATCAAAGATCACTCTATCAGGAGGTGCTCCTAGAATTATCCTACCTAATCCAACATCCTCTTCATCTTCAAAACAATATAATTTGGTGGACCAAATACAAAGAACCCTTGCCAAAATTTCTATCTTAGAGTTGCTTAAACTTTCACCTACTCATAAGTAGATTTTGGAAAAAGCCCTTGTTGAGACCAATGTACCTTTGAATTTGGATGTGGATAAGTTCTAAAATATGGCAGGTCATCTTGTTGCACCCCATTCTTTATCCTTATTGGAGAAAGATGATATGTCCTTGAATCACTCGCAAAACTTGCCTTTACATATTGAAGTGTTGATCCATAAGCATAGAGTTAGGAGAGTCCTCATTGATGGGGCAGCCGACTTAGATATCTGCACCTTAAACTTGGTTAAAGCCTTAGGATTTTCTGATGAGGCTATTGACCAAAAGAATAAAATAACCATTAAATCTTATGATGAAGAAAGAGACTCTAAAGGTATAATAGTACTCCCCACTCGAGTTGGTCCAATGCAAAAAGAGACCATTTTCCAAGTCCTAGATCTGAAATTGACCTACAACATCTTGTTAGGAAGGCCATGGATCCATGAAATGCAGGTAGTACCTTTGACATATCATCAATGCCTCAAATTTCCATACATGGGACAAGAAGTCATGGTAAGTGGGGATTCAAATCCTTTCCAATATTGCAATAATATGAAGACCATAAATGACTCCTTAGTCCCACATAATGCAGAAGGGTCTATGTCAAAAAGGATAGAGAAAGGACAAAGTTCCAAAGATCTTCCATTCTTTAAAGGAAAATAAAAGGAAGAGAAAGAAGATGTTGTTGTTGAAAATTACCAAGTTCCCACTAACTTAATTACATCGACTAAGGGAAAGGAGAAAGTTAGTGAGGAAAGTACCCATGATGAAGAAAAAGAAGAACAAGAAAGAGCCATTCAAATCTACATCAAGGATTGCCATTATCAAAAGATGGATAACATGATGAAGAATTTTGAGAAGGAATGCCAAATCAAGAAAAAGGGTGTGGGTGAATACTCTTTATCTAGTCAATCAGGAGATTCATATCACAACTGGCAAAGAAATGTCACTCTTTTACTCAACTCCTTCACAATGACATAGCATTTAGATTGGACAAAAAGTGTGAAGAAGAATTCACATTACTTAAAAGGTATATGATGAATCAACCTACTTTGATGCCACCAATAAGAGGGAAGCCATTAATTTTGTACATTTCAGCAAAAAAACATGCTTTAGGAGCACTCTTGGCTCAAGAGGATTAAAATGGTAAAGAAAAATCCATCTATTACATAATTAGGACATTGGTTAAATATGAGCTCAACTGCACATTTATAGAAAGAGCATGTTTGGAAGTAGTTTTTTCTTCCCAAAAACTATGACATTATATGTTATCTCATAAAATCAAACTTATAGCAAAAATTGATCCATTAAAATATATCTTAAGAAAAATAGCCCTCACGAGAATATTGGCCAAATGGGTCATGGTTCTAAGTGAGTTTTATATTGAATATGTGGACATAAAGGAAATCAAAGGCCAAGTAATAGCAAAAAACTAGCAGAGTCACCTTTACAAAATGAACATCCTATTCAAATAGAATTTCCAGATTCAAAGATAATCAATGTTGAAGCAAAGACATGGAAGCTATACTTTGATGGCTCTTACACCCAACATGGCTCAGGTGTAGGAATATTATTAATTACTCCTCAAGGATAAAAAAATCCCTAAGTCATACAAGCTACTACTTCCATGTACAAACAATATAGTTGAGTATGAGGCATTAGTTATCGGCATCAAATTAGCATTGGAGTGGAAGGTGACAGAGTTGTAGATATTTGGAGATTCTCAATTGGTCATTAATCAGATAAATGATGAGTATCAAACCAAAGATGATAAGTTGGTACCATACAAAAACATTATAGAAGATCTTAAGAAGTACTTCACATTGATAACATTTGAACAAGTGTTGAGAGATAAGAACAAAGCACCAAATGCAATGGCTATATTAGCTTCACTTCTTCAAATGCTAGATCAAAGTGCCAGATACATGAATTCTTGGTAGAAGAAGTTGGACAACCCACATTTGACCCCTCCCATCCCCACACCATTTTCCTATTAGTGGGAGATGAATCACCTTGGTATGGATCTATTTATAAATTCCTAAAAGACCAAACCTTACCCATGGACCAAACCCGAAACCAAAAGAAAATTTTCATAAGACAAGACTCTCGTTACACCCTGGTATCCAACATATTGTATCGTAAAATTCTAAAAGGAATTCTTTTAACATGTTTAGAGAAGGAGGAATCAACTTTAGCCTTCAAGAAATCCATGAAGGAATTTGTGGGTCACATTCAAATGGTTTACCCTAGCAAAGAAACTTCTTAGGATAGGATATTATTGGCCTACTCTGGAGAAAGATGCTTGTCACTTTGCAAAAACTTGTTCAAAATGTCAATACCATGGGAACCTGATTCATGTGCCAACACAAGAACTGCATCCAATGACTACACCTTGGCCCTTTTATCAATGGGGTTTGCAATTAATAGGGATGATTTATCCACCATCATCAAATGGTCATAAGTTCATCATTACAACAACTGAATATTTTACCAAATGGGTAGAAGTTGTGTCATTATCCATTGCCACAAGAAATAAAATTTCCATGTTCATATTAAACCACATAATTTTTAGGTATGGTGTTCCTCAAGCCATCATAATGGATAATGCAAAACATTTCAAGAACAAGGACTTGAAAAAACTATGTACAAAATTCCATGTGGTACATCACTCATCTTCAATATATTACCCACAAGGTAATGGACAAGAAGAAGCTACAAACAAAAGCATCTTAAAAATATTGATGAGAACAAAGGATAATTTAGGTAGAGATTGGAACATTCCAATAAACCCTACTCTATGGGCTTATAGAACAAGTATCAGAATGCCAACATGAGATACACCATTCTCACTAGTTTATGGAGTAGAAGCAGTTTTGCCTTTGGAGGTAGAAATCCCATCTTTAAGAGTCTCATTGCATGGATTACTAAGTGAAGAATACTATAGGGTTACTAGACTACAAGAATTGGAGCTACTAGATGAAAGACAACAACAAGGTTTTGACCATTTAAAAGTGTATCAGAATCGAATGTTAAGGAATTACAACAAGCACATTAAACCAAGGACATTCCAAATAGGTGATCTAGTCTTGCGAGAAAACACTAAAAATGAAGCAGAAAGAGAAAAGAAAAGGAAATGGGAAGAAAACTGGTTAGGACCTTTTGTGATCACTTCTTGTTTTGGAATGGACACCTACAAACTAGCTGATTGTGAGGGAGAAGAGTTGCAAGAACCCATCAATAGTATACACCTGAAGAGATTCTACACATGAAGCAGATGAAAGGGTATAAAGAAAAAGAGTCATAAAATCTAATGAGAGAGAATCCTATTTATTGTACATAGTCAGAAGAGAACCTAAAAAATTAAAAAATATTGAAAACCAAAAATGCAAAAAACAAATCAGAAATGCAGAAAAGATAAAAAACAATGGAAAAATGAGCATGAAGAAATCCAAAAACATTCAGAAATGATCCTCAAAAAGATGTTGTCTCGGTGAAAACATAGCAAATAGGTGGCTTGATGATTTGAAAACAAAAAAAAAATTTGAAAAAGAGAAAATACAGAAAAATGAAAAAAGAAAAAAAAGTGCCTTGGTGAAAACCTAGCAAATAGGCACCTTGTTAGCAAAAAAAGGAAAAAATCTTGAAAAATAGAAAAAGAGAAAATTCATTCAATTGGTGAGAACCTGGTAAATGTGCGCCATTGAAATTCCAAGTCAGTCTCATGCCTGGTTGGCATCCTTGTAAATATCGCATTCACCAACATTTCTATATATATTACATAATAAAACCCCATAGTTACATTTGTAAGTACCTAAAGCTTTCATCACAAATCTGAAAAATGTCCCAAGTTGAACAAATGCAACAACATAAAACTAGGCGAAAATCTATTCTAAAGGAGGAAGGATTCATCAAAGAAAACATCATTGACACAAAATCAATTCATCAAAATACAAGTGCAACACCTACATGATCAAATCCTAACATCAATCAAACAAATTCAAACTGTTGATCCAAGATCTCACAAAGAATTTATCTTTATCGGGATTAAAAATATGAAATGGATGGAACTATACTTGAAATATGGATTTGAAAAAAGGTGTAAAATTTTTATAAGTATTTACTTGATTGATGAAATCATGTCTTTCTAGAAAATCGATGAAGTCTTCAACCTAATAAGCAATAATGAAAGCATGATATTTTATTGGTTTCTGAATGAGTGTCTTAAAGATCAAGGTCTTAACTTTAGTATGTATCATTCCTCTAAATACATTGTCATCAAAGAATCATCGAGGACATGTACCTATGGAAAAACCAAGATCTTTTTTTGTTTACACAACAAGATACCTTGGATATTTTGATGTTAAATATCATAATACCAAAGTCCACTTGCAACATTGAATCTAATGAAAGCTATATTCATACTATCATGATTGATTCTAATTAATGATAGTTGTACCAAGAATAGGAATGCAACATGGAAAGGGAAATCGGTATTCATATCATTATGATTGAACTAGTGATGATTGTACCAAATTTTAGGTCTCAAAAACTGCTCAATGATGAATATAAGCTCCTAATTTATGAATAGTGATAGCTAGTTGCATCCATCCTAGATTAAATTCATTCAAGTTGTTTATTTTTCTTAGCTCAAAAAATGATTTGAAAAGAAAAGAAAAGAAAAGAGGGGGTGGCTCAGTTAAATCAAAATCAAAATCAAATGTTCATCAAAACCTTATGTGATAGAATGTGTTGGAAATAAAATTTAAAAAAATAAAAATCAAAGGTGCATTTGCATTAGATTAATTGCATTTAGGCTCATTTATCATCTTATCGTCTGCATTCATTACATCAATCATTATAGTTCATATCATTAAGTTCATTTTAAAAGTTTCATTGCATTAGATTGCATTCATTTTAGGTCCCATCATTTTAATTCACATGAGGAGGTCATTAATTACATGGCATTAAGTTCATTCTAAACATTTCATTTAAATTCATCTCATTAGTACATTTCATTAGAGATTAAGGTGCAATCATTAGGGTTCATTACATATAAAACTTTGAAATTACATTTAGGAGTATAAGTGTATTAAGTGCATCATTGCATTGTATTAGGTCATCCATTTATGTTAAGATCATCATTAATTACCAGGCGATTTTAACAAATTATTAAGATCATGTATTACATCCATCTATCATTAATTGCATCCATATATTATTTTAATTGCATCTATTTAGCATAACATTAATCATTATGCTCACTAAATTCATACATTAAAAATCATTAAATATCCATACATCCATCGCATTACATTACATTACATCATCCATAATATCATATAAATGCATCCATAAAACATCATCGTATAGCATTAATCATTAAATCATTAAAACATTAAATATTCATCATTATACATCATTAACCATTAAACCATGTATTAAATACATCCATCTAATCTATGTCATAAATAAGACATCCTCATTTTCATAAATAGACATAAACATGTGCATTCATATCAGAAACTGCATTTGAAAAGTATAAAAACATGGCATATAGAGATAAATCATATAGATCTACATATCATATAAAGCACCTGAAAAGAGGACCAACACATAATGAGATCATATAATGTAAACCTATCAAAGAAAATAAAGTCCATGGTATCATCAATGTCCATCTCAAATATGCGAATCAAAGTCTAGCCAACATGAAAAGTATCGATCATAAATAACATCATCTGATAAAAGAATATAAGTACAATATCTTGATATAAAAAAATCATAATGTACATGAAAAGAATGGCTCAATCATATATCTCAACTACCATAACCGTTGGCACCATTAGTACCAAGACCTGTATCAGTTCCTCGACTAGAGCTTGCCTATAGCCCATGCTGGCTCATAGCAGCCATAAATGTCTACATCATAGTACTGAGCTATGTCACCTTCTATCTGACCTCTGAAATATCAGACTGTAAAGCCTAAACATTGAATGCCAATGCTGGTGTAGGAGGGGCTGTGCTGGAGGAGCCTAGGGAGGAGACTGTAGAGGAGCTTGTGCTAGAGGAGCCTATGGAGGATTCTATAGAGGAGCCTTTGGTGGAGGAGCCATGGAAGAATATGGTACAAAAGAAGATGGAATTTGAAGAAGGAGGAGGACCCTATTGAGGAGGAGGTGTCAGGGGTGCCTGTGCTTGATCCACCTGAATCTAGGTAACCTGTGCGCCAACCTGCTTGTATACCCAAACTCTGTGTTGGCCCCATCTAGCTAGACTATGTCCACACCCACCTGATGAAGTGCTCTGAATGGACAACCCCTAAACCTAACCCATCCACCTCTCATGTAGACTCCACCTCTGACTAGAGCGGGGGAAGCAATCACAGGAATGACAATCCTGCCACCTCATCTTCCTCTGCTTGCCCATTTTCCCCAATGACCCCATCTACCACCACCACCGCCATCACCCCCATCATCATCAGACTACTCCTTGATCCCGAGTACTGGCTCTACTGGATCAATGAACCTAGGGAATGGGCTCTATAAGAACCACTCTATGTAATCGTCAGTCATGCCTACATCAACAATATGCTCCCTCATGTCTCGGGTAAGGTGAGGTAGCTGTAGAAGCTAATCTCAAGCTATCCTATATTCTATTTGAGGACCCCAAAGGGATCTCCACCTATACTCGAGCATATAGAGTCGAACCCTGTGGCATCCACTATACTCGCCTGAACTATCATAAAAATTGATGAAAATAGAATCGCTCAATAATCAAGGGTGTATGCCCTATCATCCAACGTGGCATTCACATAAAGGGAAGCTTAAATGCATCCTCAAGCCATGGATCACATCCAAGATATGGTCTCTAGATCACCTAATCTATGTCATCAATGATATGGTGCCAATAATCCACCTTGCCTAGGTGGGCCTGAACAACCAGCCCCTCATAAATGAATGCAAAAGGTCATTTGCATCTCGATGTATA
Source organism: Chamaecyparis obtusa (assembly GCA_027943335.1). NCBI lineage: Eukaryota > Viridiplantae > Streptophyta > Pinopsida > Cupressales > Cupressaceae > Chamaecyparis > Chamaecyparis obtusa. The sequence goes on from BSBK01004020.1 coordinate 334,601, forward strand.
ACTGTAATGGGCCTAGTGATAGGAATATTCTCCCATGTCCATAGCTATAGAAGTACTACTCCTGCAAAAAGAGTAGCACTACACTAATATACAACATTGATCATGTAGCTCGTGATATAACTGAGCCAACACGCATGAGCCCCAATAAAACCTATGAGGATGGGTGATCATATCCTCAAGGATCCTACCCCGGCCAACTAAAAATCCATGTCCCCGTCGATCAGGAACCAAGAAACCACCAACAAGAACTTCTAATACTACTGGGAGCATCGGGAATGAAGGAAACTGAGCCTATAGAATGCTCTCATCTCTAATGGTAGGGTCAACAAAGAGACATCTATAGGCACTACCGTCATAGACCTGATCATAATAAACTATCTCCCCATGGGTGGGGATCCTCAGAAGATGATACACATCCTTGGGGGTGATCGTCATCTCCCCTATTGGTAAATGGATTATGTTATGTTTAGAGTGCCAACACTCTGCCATAGCGGTAAGGAGACCCTGATTCACATGAAATCGGGGGAGAGAGAGTAGAAATGATAAATCACATCAACCTATCACACATCACTCCGGTCTACTGAGATCATCAATCATGTCAAAAGGAAATGGAAATAAGCCTCAGACACCTAGCTTCTGAAGCTGAGCCTGTAGAAGCCAATTTAAACACACCAGCAATCAAAATCATTAACAATTGGATCATCATAAGTCAATCGACCAATCAAATCTAATCAAACCACAATCAATTTTCCTAATTCTATTCAAAGAGGACGTAAAATTCATCATCACTATCAACCATCTAAATCAAGATTGGCCATCAACATTCAATATCAAATGACTAGAACTGACATCACACAACTTGCTAAAGATAGGACTCAAAAACCTAAGCCAATTGACTAATTGATGACATTAGACAAATAGGAAAATTGACTGAAAGGTTCACAAATTTTGCTAAACAGGGTGTACACGCTATTTCATTACTTAAATGCACTGAAAATCAAAAGCGTAGCCAAAAACATCAAAAGCGCAACAAAAAGTTTTAAAAGCACAGAAACAAAGTGAAAGCGTTGCAGGATTTAGTAAGTGTTGCAAGATGACCCTATACGAAATATTGAAATTATCAAAAGCACATTCAAAATTGAAAGCACAACAAAAAATTGTAGAGGCAAAATCTTTCCCTAAACTTAGCGTTTGTATGCGCAGTAGGAAACATTGGACACACTACAGAAAACCATGGATGCGCTGAAACATATGTGTACGCACTGCTAAAAAGCTTGGATGCACAACGAAATTTAAAAAATGAAAAAAATATGATTTTTCCTAGAAAAATCCAAAATTTTCAAAATTAAATGCAAAAATGGACAAAGTAAGTTTCCAGGGGTACATACCGGAGGTCCAAAGCCAGGCAAGCATTGGTATCGTTGACCACACTCAAATTTGTTCTCTTGAATCAGGATCACCATCATAGAAGGCTCAGAGGGTCAGAGTGCAAAAATAAAAGAGGGTGAAAATGAATAGTGAAAATGACCTTTTACCCCTATATAGCCCATTTTGACCTAAAAGGGGTACTTTTTACCAGAAAATGACTCACGACCCAAATTTTCACACCCAATCAGCTAAATCAGGGGCATTTGTCATTACAACATCGCAAATTCATTATCGAAAATGAAATCAAAATTCACACTTAATTGAAAATTTTTCAATACAAATGATTAAAAATGCAACATCTTTCAAATTTCATTTCATTTTCGAGGGGGGGCATACACTCGGATTATCAGGATCGACAACATAATCATCAAATTAGAGGCATATCATTAAATGAGAGGCATAACATCAAATCATAGGCATATCATTAAATGAGAGGCATAACATCAAATCAAAGGCTTAATCTTTCATCAAATTTTTTTTGCTAATAATCAAGTGGGGCATCTAAATTAGAAAATCAGGTCAAATCAGGCATCACATCGGAGATCTATCATCAAAACAATTAGCAAGGGTATTAATCAATCAAGACTTTATCAGGAATTCATTAGAAAATCAACATCGATCATCAAAATCAGGAGTCTACATCAGGACATTCTTTGAACCAATGCACTTCGCACATCAATTCAAAGAGGGGCAATTGTAATCACCTGAAAATGGATAAGATCAAATCATGTGGGAAACTAAGGCAAAATCAAAGCATAATTGCAATCAAACCAAAATCTAATTTTAATTGAAAATCAAAAGCCAATAAATCAATTTAAATCAAATAAATCAAGTTAATCTAATTAATTGTATAGTTCAATTTAAATCAAATTAACCCATTCAAGGGGTACACATGACTAAACAAATCAATTAAATTCAATTAATAAATCCCTATTTTCCTTCAAACACCACATGGGAAGAAAATGCCTCAACCAATAGGATTTAAGGATCAAGCTCACATCGAATCTCAATCACACATAAGGTGAGACTATCTTGACCACCCATTTTGTTTCTTTGTCCCAAGCTTTGAGGACAATCCATCTAAATTGTCCCTAAAGGTAGAACCATGGACTTAATCTCAACTCAACCATGATCAAATCAACTCCACCCCCTACACTTGCCAAAAATCTATAAAAGCAAGGCATAAATTAGTGAGAAATCATCCACAAATTTGAGAATTGCATCAAACCTCTTGAGATTTTGAGCTAGAAAGATAAATTTATACTTAATTAAGCATAGTTTCAATTTGGAATTCACTTTATTAGTTTCATATCTTCATCATTCTCATTTTAGAGCTATCACTAATGCAGGCTTGCTGAGAGCTTTTGCATTAGCATATCTAAATAGAAAGCCATAAAGTGCTCATTAGTTGTTTTTGCATTTAAATAGCTCACTAATTGTGGTATTTTGCTAATTTAGATCATTTATTAATAAACTAACTCTATGAAGGTGCTTTCCACAACATACACATTAAATCATAATCCATAATGAATTTTGCATCAAATAACTTCAATTTATTTAACATTCAACCATTCATAAATGTAATCATGATACCTAATAACATAGTTCGAAGTAAAATCATAACACATCATCCATAAGCTTGATAATTAACATCTCATAAAAAACATTTAAGTTGAAGCAAAACATATTACATCTTCCAATAAGGATAGTAATGAGATGTCTAATCATTATCAAGTGAAGTCTCTAACCAAGTCAATGTAGTGCCTCCATATTTTTTCTTTCAATTTTTCAGTGTCGTACTCTTTTAGGCCACATTGTTGTGTGCATTTATGGATATTATTTCAGTGATTGTGGATTTATCTGGATTATGTTTATGCTATGATGTTATGTGGTTTCATATTTAGATGATTATGTTATTATGATGTGATGTTTCATGTTCGGTTGGTTTATGATATACTTACCCCATACTAGCATGTGTATGGTGTTTATATGTATGTATCTATATTATGTGTCTTTATGGTAGAGGGCGGAGGCATAGCTACTCACTTTGTCGAGATCCACACGACTGACCATACCCTATCATTGCTTGTTATATGTTATATGTACATGTGTTGTTTTGTGCTGGTAGGTTTGCAGGTACAGGGCATCGTCTTCCCTGAATTGGCAGGAGTGAGCATGCCTATAAATACTCGTCTCAATGGTAAAGAGGGGAGATGACAGATGGACCCAAAACCCAATCCTTAACCTATTTATCCTAATTGATGGATAAAGTCTTGGTTGACTACCTTGCTCGAGTTTGGTCAGGTTGACCTAATTCATGGATCCCATCTTGTGAGTTTGTATGATGCATGAATGTTACTGAAATATTGCTTTGATTTAATTATTTTGCTAAGGTTATTTTAATTAATAATATAGTGGAAAAATAATGATTAAAGTATTTCTTATGTCATTGAATAATTATTAATTAATTAAAAATCAAATATGAGAATATTTGAATTTAATTAATTAATTGTGCTAAATTTTGATTTAATACGTTTTTATTAAATTGTTGAAGAATTAGTGCATGTTTTAATTGTGTTATAAATTATTAAATAATTTAAATGTGAAATTTCATATTGCATGTGCTTTATTTATTTATTTATGTGAAATTGGATTTCATAAAATAACTTGTAAATAGAGTTCCATGTGAGATGTGCATGAATAATTTATTTTATAATTAAATATTGGTATTTTCCCTCAACTCAAAAAGAGGAGTTTGAATAGGAGTTGTTTGGTGACTCATTAGGGTTTGCATGATAGGTGGGTTTGATTTTCTATTTGGGGAAAATTTGCATTCATTTTGCAAAATCAGGTTTTGTTGGAATTTTCAATTTTGGAGAGGGAGCATTTTTGGAATATTTTGTGCTTTCTTGTGTTCTTGAGAATTTGGTGTGAGAATTTTTCTGGGTGAAGCGTGTGTGCATCTGGAATTGGAATTCTACAAGCTGTGATTTAGAGTTGTAGGATTGAGCTCTACATTTTCAGATTTGGGAGATTTAGCATCCTACAGGCAATTCTATCTCAGTTTCTAGCATTGGATTGAGGTAGGGGATTGATTTAATCTTCCTGTAATTTCATTTATAAAATTTTCATTATATAGTTGTGCTTGATTTGATTTGAGGATGCAAAACTATTTTTCAATTATGTTTCATTAAGGGTATTAGGAAACCCTTTGTTTTATGCTTTTGATATTTATATTGTGACTTGGCATAGTAATGTTATGCTGCTGAAATTTTTGAGAAAAATTCATCCTAGGGCATTTAGAAAATAAAAATTTAAATCTCTATAGTAAGTTCTATAGTATGAATGATTTAATTAAATGGGTTGATCTCGAAAATTCAATTTGAGTTGGAAAAATATATTCTGTGTAAAAAATCTCATTCTCTGTAAAATATATACAGTAAAAAAAAATATTCTGGAAAAGACAAAAAAAAAAATGTCTTTGATTCTAATTGGTTGAGGTTGAAATCAATAAGTTTAAGTCTGTTTGTTTTAAAAAAAAATCTATAATTTTTTTTTCTGTTTTTTCCATATTTCCAATTCTGGAAATAAAGAGAGACAGTCTGCCATTTCCATTTTCAGAAATAACAGACCTGTCAAATCATTCATTCTTTTTGTTAAATATAATATATAGTTAATATTATAATAAATGAAATGTAGTGCATATAAAAAATAAAAATTAATTCATGTCTTTTGGTAGATTCCTTTGTTTTTTTTCAATTTTTTTTTAAAAAGTGCAAAGCACTTTGTTGGTACGTAGGGTACTTGCGCAGGAAGGTACACTGCGCATGCACAGTACCTGCAGGCATAGGTACACTGCGCTTGGGAATGGAGATTTGGGGGGGGGGGGGTGGGTGCAGTGGGGCCCCCCACTTTTAATTTGTTTTGTTAATATTTTTTTATATTAACTTTTATTTTATAAAATATGTTTTATTAAAAGTTTTATTTTATAAAATATGTTTTATAAAAAGTTTTATTTTATAAAATATGTTTTATTAAAAAGTTTTATTTAATTTTTATTTTAATAAATTTAATGATTTTAATTTGTTAATAATAAATTTATTAATTAATTTATTTTACTTCGTAAATAATGAATTTATTGAATTAGTTTAATAAATTTTATTAACAAATTTTATTTTGTGAAAATTAAACTTTGATGTTTAATAGTATTTTATAATTAAACTTTTATTTTATTTATTATTTATTTAATAAATATTGTCTTATTGGAAAATATACCTTGTGTTCTATGGGCAATTAATTAGGTTTAGTCAATTAAATAAATTATGATTGTCTATTCAATCTGGTTTAAGTGTAAAGAATATTGTGTGTTGCTTTATTATGGTCAAATTGGACTTTTACTCAATGTTGTAAACGTATGATTTTCCTTCTCATTTGTACATGCATTATTTTATACTAAAATTGGCTATTTTTCACCATATGGTTTTTATCTTTCCTGTAAGTTTGGGTTATCAGTGTTATGGGATCTAGATGACCTAGGAAAGACAGAGGCCTGGGATTTGTCTTCTGATCATGCTATTTATCATGTTTGGCGTGAGTGTGTATTCTATATTTTCTAGTTGACCTTATAGGCTCTTGTTGTACTATGTGATTCAGTGAACATGATATGTAGTCAATCCTAGTTTCTGTGACGATTCTGGATATATAACAATTTAATTTATCTGTGACTTGATCTAGGAGAGATCTATGAGCCTAGGGTAGTTTACCTAGATATGTGTTAGGAGGTGGCTTGCAATAAGCGTCGGGGCCCACAAGTGGCTGCTGTTGACCACTTATTGTAAGTTATTGTAAACAAGTGATAACCTAAATTAAACTAAGGGAAATAAATGAACCTAATAAGATAGTTTCCTCTCCCATGCTTGAGTGCTAGTACAGACGGAGATGAGGATGAGATGATGCCTGCCGCCTATTGAGGTGTTTGTTCTGGCATAGTTAGTGGCTTCGTCAGTACGAGAAGTCATTGATTCCGTGTATGGTCACTTGAGTGCCGGGATCTAGAGAGATTACCAGGATGAGACTCAAGGGTTAGACATACATGATGACACCTTCCTACACATAGTCTAGTTATCCTACATGGTCGGTTGCCTCTGGATTAGTGAGTCATACCTCTCACTACCTTGGTTGACTTTGAGTTAGTAAGCTTTCAAGATTCCTTTCCTAGTAGTGTTTCCTGGTTTGATTTGATTATCCGATTGGGGTCCAATGTTATCTCCTCAGGACGGTGGGGTAGACCTTTGTGGTTCTATACAGATGGGTGGTAGTGATTCTTTACCATTTGAGATTCGATGTCTTGGTACCAGTGCTTGATGGTGTCTTTTTCAGATGGATTCCTTATGTTACTTCTTCATTGATTTTCTTATGTACTTATTCTTTATTGTAAATCTTGTATTAGAGTATCGCATGTGATACCTAATCTGGATATTGTAATTTAGTTGTTAGAATGATTAATGCATACCCTACAACATGTGCAGTGGATGTATGTTTATTATAATTAATGATTATTCATGAAATGTAAACATTGCTATGTAATTGTTGTATTTATTTTATGGAATCATTTGTTGATGTTATTTAATGTGTTATGTGAGTAAGTAATACTATGTCATGGGACCCATTAGAGTTGTAACCTATGTTTACGATGTGTGTTATGTGAGATAATGGTTATTGCTTCATGTAATTGTTTATCTTGTTTGATAACTTTAGAAAAAAAATTGTTCACCAAACTTAGTAGCATGTTCTAGGTTAGTTTCTTTTGGGTTCCCTGGTGGGGCATTACATTTGGTATCAGAGCGGAGTTTCTACACTGGGAACTCTAGGTATGTACGCTCATTAGGTCTTATGTGTGTAGTTTAAACTTGAAAACAAAATTTAGACATATAACAATTCTATTTTTAGACTATTACTTTATGATCATCTTGTCTTGGTTTATGTTTGATATATGTTCGTGAGTGTTTGCTGGTTTCTTCATGTTGCAGGAATCATGCCTGTAACTAGAGCAACTAGAGGTAGAGGTAGAGGCAGGTCAGTTGGATGTGGTAGTGGAAGGAAACCTAGCCCTTCCACCAGTGTTGAGCAAGTAAGTAACCGCCAGCAGTCAAGAGATGAGCGGGGTGGTGAACAACAGGGAGAATTTGATGGGTAGGATACTAGATAGCTCCTTCGAGCAATCCTTGCTCATCTTGGACCTGATCAGGATAGGGCAAATCAGGAAGGTTCACATCATTCCCATAGGAATGAAGGAGAGAGAGAGAGGGAAAGATCCAGGAGTCCTCTTAAGAGGAAATTTACTGTGGATCCTTCAGTGGTTGCAGCAAACCATATGAGGGACCTTATGAGGGGAAAATGTATTCCCTTTGATGGGAAGGGTACAGAACTTGAGGCAGAGACATGGTTAATAGCATTGGAATGAAATTTTTCCATGCACCCATTCAGCAGCAACACCAGAGCTAGATATGCTGTGACTCAGCTCACAGATTTTACAGCAGTATGGTGGAAAATTGAGGAAGAGAAGCTGGGTGTTGGGATGGATACAGTTACTTGGGAATTTTTCTTGGAGAATTTCTGAGAACGTTTCTTATCAGATCAATGGAGGAAATAGAGGGCCGATGAGTTTCATAATCTAAAGCAGCTGACTATGACCGTGAGTGAATATGAGCGTAAGTTCTTTGAACTTAAGTAGTACACTAATTTTGGTCAGGACACAGCTCTATTGGTGCAGCATTTTATTAGGGGGTTGAATGCCTGCATTATTGGAAAGGTCTTACTCTTTCAGCCTAAGACCCTCAGAGAAGCGGTTGTGAAGGCTACACTCATTGAGGCTAATATAGCTTTAGGCTATGATCGGCAACTAGGTGGTTCTTCAGGATCAGGGTTCAGAGGGAACTAGTCCCAAGGTAACAGAAACTTCAAGAAGTCATCAAACTTCTATAAGGGTAATAAAAACCATCAACAGGCTAAAACCCTTCCACCTCCTTCTCAGAGCAGTGGTTCTCATTCTAGGAACTTCTGGAATCCATGCACTCTAAGCGCAATCAAACTACTCAACCAGCTTAGAGTGTACAACAGAGTGCTAGCAAAGGCAGCTTTCAGCAATCCAGTACACCATCCGGAGGAAAGAGTAACTTCAGAAACATAAGATGTTTCACATGTGGAAAATTTGGGCACATAGCAGTGAATTTCCCACAGCGTCCCCCACAGTACTCTTCTCAGAGGCCAACAGCTTCTGAACCCATAGTTGGAGATACAGGGCACACACATAGAGTGTTCGCTGCATTGGATCAGCGGCAGGCAAATCATCAGGGTATGGTAGTTGAGACTGCAGGTACTATTTGAGGCATACCCATTTTTGTTTTATATGGTTCTGGTGCTACTGACTCTTTTATATCTCCACTTTTAGTTTAGTGTTGTGGGTTGGTGGCTGTAAAGCAAGGTAGTTTTTGGCAAGTGGAACTAGCCTCAGGAGCTAGGGTTGTGATAGGATCTTTGGTCCCTAGGTGTGAACTAGATTTGGGTAAATTCTCTACCACTGTAGATCTACATGTGATTCCTTTGGGATCATATGGGGTTGTGCTGGGTATGGATTGGTTAGAAGCTCATGGAGCTAGCATTGACTGTAGGAAGAAGACCATCATTTGCAAGGATGATGAGGGTATAGAGTGTCAGATAGTGGGTATTCCACGACCTATTTCTCTCTGAATGATTTCAGCTATGCAAATAAAATGTTTTATGTGAAAGGGTTGCCAGATGTTTGCGGTGACTCTGAATGAGATTAATGAAGAGGAGAGTGAAGAAAGGACCCTAGATCATCCAGTGTTGTAGGAATTTCTTGATGTCTTTCTAACAGAGATTCTAGGTATGCCACCTAAGCGTGACATTGATTTTCGAATCAAGCTTGTTCCAGGAGCTGAGCCTATCTCTAGAGCTCCATACAGGATGACTACTCATGAGTTGAGTGAGCTCAAGCTTTAGTTGGAAGAATTGTTGGCAAAAGGGAGCATTAGACCTAGTGTTTCTCCATGGGGAGCACCAATCCTCTTCGTTAAGAAGAAGGATGGATCTTTACGCTTGTGTATTGACTACATACAGTTGAACAAGGTAACGATCAAAAATAGATATCCATTGCCATGCATTGATGATTTATTTGATCAGATTAAGGGAGCTAAGGTGTTCTCTAAAATTGATCTAAAGTCTAGGTATCATCAGCTATGAATTCATGATGCAGATATTTATAAGACTGCATTTCGTACAAGATATGGGCATTATGAGTTCATAGTGGTACCTTTTGGTTTGACGAACACTCCATCAGTGTTCATGTGCTTAATGAATGGAGTGTTTCAAGAGTATTTGGATCGGTTTGTATTGGTCTTCTTGGATGACATATTGATATAATCTAAATCCATAGAAGAACATGAGGAACATCTTAGATAGGTTTTGTAGTGTTTGAGGGAGAATCAACTTTATGCTAATGCAAAGAAGTGATTTCTTTCAGACAGAGATTCAGTACCTTGGTCATATGATTTTAGGAGAAGGTATCTTGGTAGATCCTTCAAAGATTCAGGCAATTGTGGAGTGGCCAGCACCCACTAATGTGTCTGAAGTTTGTAGTTTCATGGGTTTGGCCAGATATTACCGCAGATTTGTCAAGGACTTCTCTAGGGTTGTACATCCTATCACCTCATTGCAGAGGAAAGGGAAGAAGTTCAGTTGGATAGAGAAGTGTGAGGAAGCTTTTTAGAAGCTTAAGGAGTGTTTGACCAGTGCCCCTATTCTAGCAGTGCCAGATCCAGCCAGAGATTTTTTTGTTTGTACTGATGCATCTTTAGAGGGTATTGGAGCAGTCCTCATGCAGGAAGGATGAGTGATTGCATATGAGTCCCAAAAACTCAAGGATCATTAGCTTAATTATCCTACACATGATCTTGAGTTGGAAATGGTTGTACATGCTTTAGTTAGATGGAGACACTTCTTATTAGGGCACTGTTTTGAGCTTCATAGTGATCACCATAGTCTTCAATATATATTTACCCAACCTAATCTGAATGCTAGACAGAGAAGGTGGATGTAATTACTTTGTGAGTATGATTTTGAGATCAAATACATCCAGGGTAAAGAAAATGTGGTAGCAGATGCTTTGAGTCACAAGAAGAAGATTGTTTTAGCTATGACTCTTAGTGTGGATTTGAGGAGCAGGATTCTTCAATCACTTCCCAGAGATACTTTGTATCAAGAGGTGAGTTCAGTGATTGAGTTAGGGAGACCATTGGAGGGTAGGTTCTCAGGTTTTGTCTTAGAGTCTGATGGACTTATGCGACACAAGGGCCAGATATATGTACCCCCATTGGATGATTTACGTTCATTGGTTTTATCAGAGGCTCATCGTGCACCTTATTCAGCACATCCAGGTGTTAAGAAGATGCACACAGACTTATGACAGCTTTATTATTGGCCTGGCATGAAACATGACATTGCAGATTTTGTGGCTAGATATTTAGAGTGTCAGAGGGTCAAGGTGGATCATCAGCATCCAGCAGGGCTTTTACAGCCTAATCTCATTCCATCCTAGAAGTGGGATATTATTTCTATGGACTTCATTATTGGATTGCCTATGACTCCTCGTAGACATGATGCTATCATGGTGGCTATTGATCAGTTGACTAAGGTGGCACACTTTTCTCCCATGAGATCTTCTTATACAGCAGCTTCTGTGGCCAGGGTCTTCATGCAGGATATAGTGAGACTTCACGGAGTTCCACGTAAGATTATCTCTGATAGAGATCCTATTTTTACATCTACATTTTGGACTTCACTATAGCATGATCTTGGTGCTCAGTTGAATTTCAGTTCAGCATATCACCCTGAGACCGATGGTCAAACAGAATGGGTTAATCAGGTGTTGGAGGATATGTTGAGGATGTATGTCATGGACAGATAGACTCACTGGGAGGATTATCTATATCTAGTGGAGTTTGCTTACAATAATGGATATCATAGTTCCATTGGCATGTCACCCTTCCATGCATTATATGGACGTCCTTGTCGTACACCATTGAGCTGGGATAGGCTGGAGGATTGTATTCTTATTGGTCCAGATATGCTTTGTGACATGGAGCAGCAGGTGATTCGTATCGGAGAGCATGTGGCTACTACACAGGATAGGCAGAAGAAGTATGCAGATGCTCACCGAATTGATAGATAGTTTGTAGTTGGGGACAAAGTTTTCTTGAGAGTGCATCTGCGGAAGAGTCTGATCTGTTATGGAAAGGGTTTGAAGTTGGCACCTTGATTTGTTGGTCCATTTGAGATCTTAGAGAGGATAGGTCCAGTTGCATACCGTCTTGCTTTGCCACCCAGCTTATCATGCATTCATGATGTATTCCATATTTCAGTACTTAGACGATATATTCTTGATGTTACACATGTACTTGATTGGAATGCTTTACAGGTGGAGGACGGGAAGCTGGCATTGGAGCCCATACGTATCCTACAGCGTCGGGATTTGATCCTCAGGGGTCGAACCGTCCACCAAGTAAGGGTCCAATGGGATCCAAACAATGAGACAATAGCTACTTGGGAGGATGTAGCTAGATTCTAAGAATCTTATCCCAACTTGTTTGCAGGCTTCCAGGAGTAAGCCTGATACAAGGGGGGGTGGATGTAGTACCTCCATATTTTTGCTTTCAGTTTTTCAGTGCTATACTCTTTTAGGCCACATTGTTGTGTGCATTTATGGATATTATTCCAGTGATTGTAGATTTATCTAGATTATGTTTATGCTATGATGTTATGTGGTTTCATATTTAGATGATTATGTTATTATGATGTGATGTTTCATGTTCGGTTGGTTTATGATATACTTACCCCATACTAGCATGTGTATGGTGTTTATATGTATGTATCTATATTATGTGTCTTTATGGTAGAGGGCGGAGGCGTAGTTACTAGCTTTGTCGAGATCCACACAATTGACTGTACCCTATCATTGCTTGTTATATGTTGTATGTACATGTGTTATTTTGTGCTGGCAGGTTTGCAGGTACAGGGCATCATCTTCCCTGAATTGGTAGGAGTGAGCATGCCTATAAATACTCGTCTCAATGGTAAAGAGGGGAGATGATAGATGGACCCAAAACCCAATCCTTAACCTATTTATCCTAATTGATGGATAAAGTCTTGGTTGACTACCTTGCCCGAGTTTGGTCAGGTTGACCTAATTTGTGGATCCCATCTTGTGAGTTTGTATGATGCATGAACGTTACTGAAATATTGCTTTGATTTAATTATTTTGCTAAAGTTATTTTAATTAATAATATAGTGGGAAAATAATGATTAAAGTATTTCTTATGTCGTTGAATAATTATTAATTAATTAAAAATTAAATATGAGAATATTTGAATTTAATTAATTAATTGTGCTAAATTTTGATTTAATACATTTTTATTAAATTGTTGAAGAATTAGTGCATGTTTTAATTGTGTTATAAATTATTAAATAATTTAAATGTGAAATTTCATATTGCATGTGCTTTATTTATTTATGTGAAATCAGATTTCATAAAATAACTTGTAAATAGAGTTCCATGTGAGATGTGCATGAATAATTTATTTTATAATTAAATATTGGTATTTTCCCTCAACTCAAAAAGAGGAGTTTGAATAGGAGTTGTCTGGTGACTCATTAGGGTTTGCATGATAGGTGGGTTTGATTTTCTATTTGGGGAAAATTTGCATTCATTTTACAAAACCAGGTTTTGTTGGAATTTTCAATTTTGGAGAGGGAGCATTTTTGGAATATTTTGTGCTTTCTTGTGTTCTTGAGAATTTGGTGTGAGAATTTTTTTGGGTGAAGTGTGTGTGCATCTAGAATTGGAATTCTACAAGCTGTGATTCAGAGTTGCAGGATTGAGCTCTACATTTTCAGATTTGGAAGATTTAGCATCCTACAGGCAAAATTCTATCTCAGTTTCTAGCATTGGATTGAGGTAGGGGATTGATTTAATCTTCCTATAATTTCATTTATAAAATTTTCGTTATATAGTTGTGCTTGATTTGATTTGAGGATGCAAAACTATTTTTCAATTATGTTTCATTATGGGTATTAGGAAACCCTTTGTTTTATGCTTTTGATTTTTATATTGTGACTTGGCATAGTAATGTTATGCTGCTGAAATTTTTGAGAAAAAATCATCCTAGGGCATTTAGAAAATAAAAATTTAAATCTCTATAGTAAGTTCTATAGTATGAATGATTTAATTAAATGGGTTGATCTCGAAAATTCAATTTGAGTTGGAAAAATATATTCTGTGTAAAAAATCTCATTCTCTGTAAAATATATACAGTAAAAAAAAATATTCTGGAAAAGACAAAAAAAAAAATTGTCTTTGATTCTAATTGGTTGAGGTTGAAATCAATAAGTTTAAGTCTGTTGGTTTTAAGAAAAAATTTATAAAAAAATTTGGGATTTTTTCATATTTCCAATTCTGGAAATAAAGAGAGACAGTCTGCCATTTCCATTTTAAAAAATAACAGACCTGTCAAATCATTCATTCTTTTTGTTAAATATAATATATAGTTAATTTTATAATAAATGAAATGTAGTGCATATAAAAAAAAAACAATTAATTCATGTCTTTTGGTAGATTCCTTTGTTTTTTTTCAATTTTTTTTTTAAAAAGTGCAAAGCACTTTGTTGGTACGCATGGTACCTACATAGGCGGGTACACTGCGCATGTACAATACCTACACTGCACTTGGGAATGGAGATTTGGGGGGGGTGCGGTGGGGCCCCCCACTTTTAATTTGTTTTGTTAATGTTTTTTTATATTAACTTTTATTTTATAAAATATGTTTTATAAAAAGTTTTATTTTATAAAATATGTTTTATAAAAAGTTTTATTTTATGAAATATGTTTTATTAAAAACTTTTATTTAATTCTTATTTTAATAAATTTAATGATTTTAATTTGTTAATAATAAATTTATTAATTAATTTATTTTACTTTGTAAATAATGAATTTATTGAATTAGTTTAATAAATTTTATTAACAAATTTTATTTTGTGAAAATTAAACTTTGATGTTTAATAGTATTTTATAATTAAACTTTTATTTTATTTATTATTTATTTAATAAATATTGTCTTATTGGAAAATATACCTTGTGTTCTATGGGCAATTAATTAGGTTTAGTCAATTAAATAAATTATGATTGTCTATTCAATCTGGTTTAAGTGTAAAGAATATTGTGTGTTGCTTTATTATGGTCAAATTGGACTTTTACTCAATGTTGTAAACGTATGATTTTCCTTCTCATTTGTACATGCATTATTTTATACTAAAATTAGCTATTTTTCACCATATGGTTTTTATCTTTCCTGTAAGTTTGGGTTATCAGTGTTATGGGATCTAGATGACCTAGGAAAGATAGAGGCCTGAGATTTGTCTTCTGATCATGTTGTTTATCATGTTTGGCATGAGTGTGTATTCTATATTTTCTAGTTGACCTTATAGGCTCTGGTTGTACTATGTGATTCAGTGAACATGATATGTAGTCAATCCTGGTTTCTATGACGATTCTGGATATGTAACTATTTAATTTATCTGTGACTTGATCTAGGAGAGATCTATGAGCCTAGGGTAGTTTACCTAGATATGTGTTAGGAGGTGGCTTGCAATAAGTGTCGGGGCCCACAAGTGGCTACTGTTGACCACTTATTGTAAGTTATTGTAAACAAGTGATAAACTAAATTAAACTAAAGGAAATAAATGAACCTAATAAGATAGTTTCCTCTCCCATGCTTGAGTGCTAGTACAGACGGAGATGAGGATGAGATGATGCCTGCCACCTATTGAGGTGTGTGTTCTGGCATAGTTAGTGGCTTCATCAGTACGAGAAGTCATTGATTCCATGTATGGTCACTTGAGTGCCGGGATCTAGAGAGATTACCAAGATGAGACTCAAGGGTTAGACGTACATGATGACACCTTCCCACACATAGTCTAGTTATCCTACATGGTCGGTTGCGTCTGGATTAGTGAGTCATACCTCTCACTACCTTGGTTGACTTTGAGTTAGTAAGCTTTCAAGATTCCTTTCCTAGTAGTCTTTCCTGGTTTGATTTGATTATCTGATTGGGGTCCGATGTTATCTCCTCAGCATGGTGAGGTAGACCTTTGTGGTTCTACACGGATAGGTGGTAGTGATTCTTTACCATTTGAGATTCGACGTCCTGGTACCAGTGCTTGATGGTGTCTTTTTAGATGGATTCCTTATGTTACTTCTTCATTGATGTTCTTATGTACTTATTCTTTATTGTAAATCTTGTATTAGAGTATCGCATGTGATACCTAATCTGGATATTGTAATTTAGTTGTTAGAATGATTAATGCATACCCTGCGACATGTGCAGTGGATGTATGTTTATTAGAATTAATGAGTATTCATGAAATGTAAACATTGCGATGTAATTGTTGTATTTATTTTATGGAATCATTTGTTGATGTTATTTAATGTGTTATGTGAGTAAGTAATACTACGTCATGGGACCCATTAGAGTTGTAACCTGTGTTTACGATGTGTGTTATGTGAGATAATGGTTATTGCTTCATGTAATTGTTTATCTTGTTTGATAACTTTAGAAAAAAAATTGTTCACCAAACTTAGTAGCATGTTCTAGGTTAGTTTCTTTTGGGTTCCCTGGCAGGGCGTTACAGTCAATATGGTTGATGAAGACCCACAAAACTACTCTATCCATAGAAAATCAAGATACACAAATTGGAGACGTGATAGATGTAAGGAAACTCAGGTATGGGAACAACTTCCTACACTAATCTCTAAAGGAAAGTATTATGCAAATTCTTTTAAATCCTTACAATTTCAGATTCATTAACTACTTTAACAATGATATTGCAGCCATATACCATGCATACAAATAATAGAGAATGACACAATGATTTACCATGGGGAAAACCTTTCGGTAAAAACCCCAGCACTCCAAAACCTGCACAATGTATTAACCGAAACTATTATAGTTTACAATACACTTGCAATGCAAGTTCTTTCAGAAGATTTCCAACTCTTGAAGACAAATCACGATAGCATAAAAATGTTCCAACAATACACTACTCCTATCTTCGCAACCCTAAAAAATGCTTATATCCTGCGCTTCCCTTTTTAGGGCAACTTCCAAAGATAGCCGTATTAGGGTTTTACCATTCTCTGAGAAAATAGGAACCCGATGTCAGAGCGTACAGTACTCAACTTTATCAGTTTCCACATGTCTTACATGTCTTCACCTGTCATTGAATCTTCCAGACATAGCTCTTACGTGTCATAGGAATCCGTCATAACCATTTCAGCCATGATCTCCTTACACACAATTCAAGATGCCGACACATCAAGTGGAGTAACACATCAATATGCCAACTAGACATGTACACTCACACTTAATTACATTATTTGCAAGAAATACATTTTACAAAATAAATAATAAGAATAGGAATTATCCAAGGTTGAGACACCTTATTCCTAACAATAGAAGGGGCCAAATTCCTGCCATGAGGATCAAGGATTCTAGCAAATCCCAGTGGGAGTCTTAATTTTGACAATAGACTAAGATTTTAATGAAGCTATAACATTATCTAAAGAGGGGAGTTTATTTTTAAAAACAAACTATGGTTCTAGAATAGAAGTAGATGTTAACTTAATAAAAATATTAGAGATTGATTTTTCAAATCCCTCTTCAAGAAAAAGGTTTATTCCACTTTCCATCAAGAAAATGAAGATTAACATAGTTGAATTTCATACCCCTCGTCTCAAAGAACAAAGATGCTTACTAGCAAAATGACCTTAGAGAAGGTATTAGAATGATGGAGGTAAGTGCCAAAGAATTACCAATGAGTTTCATAATGGACGGGTCAATGGATTCCAATAGGAGATGGGGAAGAGAAAACCAAGACATAGAGGTTGGAGAGAAACCCTTAGAGATTTTAGAAAGGGGCATCATTGAATGAACCGGAAACAAATTATTTTTGAACCAATAAAAGGATTTAGATAAACTTTTAGATCTTTAAAGTATTGTTCTTCAAAAACACTGAACCTTTAAAATACTGTGCTTCAAAAACATTAAACAATTATCAATTAAAGATATTATTGTATTATACATTTTTAAAAGTGATATTTTTCAAAATAGATTTTTTTTTGTAAGAAAGTAATCATAATCTATGAGATTGACAATATATAAATTTATCAAAGTGATTGTACATTCTTTAGAAAAGTTATTTGAGAAGGAGGATATATTTTCTAAATCAAGTCAAAATTTGATATTGCTACCATGATTCAACTATGTAGTTTCTGTGTTAAACTCATTGTCCAATATTTCAAGAGAAGTGGTTCACAAGAGCCCGTCTCTCATGAGAATGAATGGAACACTCAGAAAATGATGCTTACAGAGGTGAAACATTGGACCTTTAGTGGGGTCACTAGTCATCCCAATAGTACTCCAACTCAAAATACTACACAACTAAATTGTAATAACAATATTAGAAACAAATAATCTATCAAGAACAGACAATGGAATCTAGTCTACTACAGATGATGTTAGAAACCATATAATTAATATTTATTGTTAGAAACCATAAGCTTCCAATATCAGCATGAAGTTAGTTTCTGATCCAGTTGGTCAAGAAAAACTTGGAATCAAGCCTTTTAGATTTATCTACCATATTCGACAGCTGGTACTTTTCCTTTGATGGGTCTGCCACCTTTTTTTGGGGCAGATTGAACCTGTTTACGATTATTAAGTGAAATAATTGAAAGTTAGCTTTAAAAACTTGAAAGTAAATGGGCCACAAACTAAGTGTAATATATATTTGATCGAAACATAGATCAAATATATATTAAAAGGTTCTGTGCAATAGTCACCTATGCAACTCGTACCAAAGATTAATTCAATTGCTTATGCATCCATAGTGTAGAATGCATAACCTGTGGGCTGTGCAACACCATGTATAGCGGTTTTGTGATGGAATTGTGGGCTGAATTTGATGGTTTCTTTAATGAATTTGTGGCAGCCCATTTGTGTCATGAAAAAGACATGATAATCATAGATGTCAATTCAATGGCTGGAAAGCATGTCTAATGATTTACGCCAATAGGCATAGGGATTCATTGTTATAGCTTTTTCACATTTAGTGGCCCACATTGAGGGCTGTGTAAATCATGTGTAAAAGTGCATGGTCTTAGTTTCTTATTTTTGGAATTTAAAAATCTTGAGTTAGACCACCATCTTTTAAAGAACTAAAAAGCATGATATGTGGTCAAAGAAGATAATAATGGTAGAAAATGATTTGTGATAGCTAGAGGTTAACGGTTTTACAATGTGGTAGGATCAATAGCATATGCAACATTTGTAAATGTTCAATCGTTTCAATTGAAGGAAATCGGAAGAAAGGACACTATAGCACTAAGTTTGATGATAGAGACAACTTTGCTAAAATTCTTAGAATAGTAACAACAAATTATATAAAGGAGATTCGAGGATGCTCCAAACTAGTTTCATGAAGGTCAATAAGGTGAGACACTTCAAATGTTGGGAAGAGATTTTGAAACTCTTCAAATGAAAGATGGAGAACTTATTTCTTACTTCTATATAAGAGATTTCAAGTTTGATAAATCTATTGGTAATCCATGGTAAAATAATGGAAGAATAGAAGATTGTGGAAAAATCTTAGTCTTTTTTTTTCAAAATTTGACCCAATAATTATTCATTTAGAAGAGGTCAAAGATCTCTAAAAGATGACCATCAAATACCCCCTAGAATCTAGGATCTAGGATCTAAGTTTCCCACATTTAATCTAATCTAGGTTTACTCTTTTATCTAAGGAGGATATGCTGAGGGGATTACCAATCATAGAAAAGTCAAGTGGAAAACGTGAATCCTATATTTTAGGAAAGAACGTAGACAACCCTTTCAATAAAGAAATTCTTTAGAAGAGTTGGTGTATACATATTTGTGTGGTCTAATGAGAATTCCAACAATAAGTAAAAAAAATATATTTTTATGATCTTTATTGATGATTATAGTCATAAGACATTGGTCTACTTTTTGAAATACAAATACCAATCCTTTGAGAAGTTCAAAGTGTTTAAGGCTTGGGATGAGAAGGAAAGTGGATGCATTATCAAGCTCATAAAATTAGGCATAGAAAGAGAGTATACCTCCAGAGAATACATGTTTTTTACAACAACAAAGGTGTAGGTACTCAAAATTGTCCCAAGTCTTGCGATGACACTTTTCACTAACTTTTCTTCTACATTGTTTGAATGATTTTTATTATTCACCTAATCTTTGCATCATTCTTTTGCCTCTCAGTTAAATAAATTTAAATATTTAATTGTGTCTTCTAATCAATCCATTTTGGTCATCAATTTTCTCTAAATTAATTAGTCTTTCTTTCATTAAATAGTATTTTAATCATTTAATTAATCTTTTTTAATAATCCAATTTCCATATTTCTTCCTTCTATATTAAATAATTATCATCATTAATTTTATAATCCCTTGTCTCATTTTTCTCTCTTAATTCATTAATTTAATTAAATTTACCCGCTTTGACCCCCTCAATTAAATAAATTTTTAAATTTATTTAATTTAAATTACTTCCATGTGATGATAATTAATAAATTTTATTTATTACTTGGTGGGGTTATCTAGAAATAGAAACTCTATCTAACTTTGCAAACTCCAAGGATATTTTGGAAACATGGTGGGGTAAACATGTCAAAGATTATATAGAAGTAGTAAACGAGGGTATTTCTCATGGATGGAGGAGGAAATATTTGGCTAACACTAATATCCCAGAAAGGGAGAAGGAAGAGCTAACAAGAATCTTAAATAATAGGAATATTACCTTCTAGGAAAATGAGGATATATTAACTTGGGATGGTTTGAAATCAAGGGAATACAATACTAAGGATGTGTTTGAGCATCTCATCAAAAAATATTTAAGACCAAAGACTAATATCCCTCTCAAATTATGTTGAGATAAGAGATGTTTACCCAAGGTTGGAATGTTTTCTTAGATTTCTCGGGAGAAGAAGATATTGAAAAGAGATAGAATTTTAAAAAGGCTATGAAGGCCCTAGTAGGTGTTTGTTGTTTGAGCAAGAGGAGGAGACTGCACATCACATACTATTGACATGTTAGTTCTCTAACCAATGTTGGTAGTGATTGCGTAATAAGTTAGGATGGATCTCATCCCTTCCTAACTCCATCCTAAGTTTCTTCCAATCATGGCCTATAATCAAAAGGAATTATCCATGCATTAATTTATGGTTAACAACAGCTTCAATTGTTATATTGGAATTACAGAAAGAATAAAATAGATTCTTGTTCAAAGAAAAGAAGATGAATTGGGAGAAGCTAACAAATAAGATGGAAGCATCTATTGTTGAAATTACCTACAACAAGTTTATGCACCAACCCGAGAAGGAAGGCACGATGACCAATTGGGATGAAAAAATGAGATGTCGTTGGTTAGGTTTAAAGATACCACCCTATGTTGGTCAGGGTGGGAATTAAAGTAAAAAGAAGAGCCGAAGTGTAAAGTGTAACCCTCCTAAAAAAGGATGGTTCAAAATCAACTTTGATGGGGCATCACAGGGAGATCTAGGGCAGACATGCATAGGTAGTTGTATCTATAACTTAGATGGTGAAGATGTTGAAAGTTTGAAAAAACCAATAGGTTTAGAGACCAACAACACTACTTAACTCCTAACATTAATGGAAGGACTGATGATATGCCAAGAAATGAAGGTTGACAAGCTAGAGATAGAAGGGTATGTTGCAATAGTTATAAATACACTTAGAAAGGGCTCAATGCATAACTAGAAGCTTAATGTAGTCCTCTTAAGAGCCCTAGCTTTAATCAAATTCTTTAAAAAATGCAATTTCAATCATATATACAAGGAAGGCAACATGAGGGCTGATAGAATTGAAAATGAGAGGTAGACGATATATAAATAAGGGGTAAGTGCAAAAAGATGGGGGACCAAAAAGGGGGTATAAGATGCCAATTTTTTCCTGAAATCAGCAAACTCTGAACTTCAACAAGAAATTGAAGATAGTTAGACTCAAAATTTTAAGATGCAACAAAAACAAGAGTTGTAATACTCTGAATCTAGTTCCTAAACTACTAACTTATTTTGAAAATGGTGCAGATTAAAGCCCTCAAAAAGGGGGAGCACAAAAAGTGGTCCTATTTTTTGTCCAAAAACATAACATAGCGTCTGGTGTGCTCCCCCTAAAATGTTAATTTTTTTTTGAATTTTTTTAATCACTCTGGTGAGAAGTTAGCTAACACCACATAGTTTATCCTAGATTTTTTTGGTAATTTTTTGATGAACGTATAATTTTTGATGACTTTACGAAGTGCACACATCTTGAAAACATAAAATTTTTGTGTGCTCCCCCTTAGAAATCATTTAAAACTAATCAAAAATTAAATTTTCTTTTTTTTTAAAAGTGTGTAGAATGGAGTCTAGTTTCTAAAAATGTAATTTATTGCAAAATTCGATGAATGAGCCAAAATCTATGCCCAAATTACTGCATGTTGGTTTTTTACAAAAAATGGACATACACACAAAAAAAATTAGAGTTGAAAAACTTAACATAATCAGAACTCAAAATAAATTATATGCTTAGATAGCTAACAGAGAGATCTGCAATATTACGTCATCTGATTTTTACGTTCTTGAGCCATGAGTAAACTTGATGAGGAGCACACAAAAAAAGATGTCATTTTTTTGTATGTCTCTTGAAAAACACATCTCAGGCCTATTTCAATCGTCCAAGCCTTTGGGTTGGATCTCCAAGGCAAATCCAAGCCTTAGGATTGGTAAATTCAAATCCTTTACAAAGCGTGAATTTTAATTTCTTATACTTTAAGTTATATTTGTATAAATTATAAAATATAATGCTTTTAGGATGTTTGGGATAGGTTCCAGCTTCATAGGAGTTAACATGAAGATTCTAGATTTGAAAAATTCCAGACTTAGCCAAATTTTAGGATTCAGCAAGCCTTCAGCAGGGTTACCTCCCACAATCCATCATGGATTTCTAAGGTCAAACTAAAGTTGGCAAAAGGATTCCCAAAGGGTTTTAAATCATTTTATCACAAATCACTTGGTTTTGACCCCATCTCTATGACAGACTTAGCTTAGCTCTCACCCAAATCTCTCTCCCTCTCACACACACACACATCACCCTCTCTCTATCCCCTTTGTCTACTCTCTCTCTCTCTCTCTCTCTCTCTCTCTCTCTCTCTCTCTCTCTCCCTCCCTTATCAGGGAGGGAGACAGAGAGTGAGAGATAAGGGGGAGAGAGAGAGAGAGAGAGAGAGAGAGTAGATCAGGGGGAGAGAGAGGGTGATGAGAGAGAGAGAGAGATAGAGAGAGATAGAGATTTGGGTGATAGCTAAGGTAAGTCTGTCATAGAGATGCGGTCAAAATTGAGTGATTTGTGATAAAATGAGTTAAAACCCTTTGGGAATCCATTTGCCAGCTTGAGTTTGACCTTATAAATCCATGATGGATTGTGGGAGGTAACCCTACTGAAGGCTTGCTGAATATTGAAATTTGGCTAAGTCTGGAATTTTTCAAATCTAGAATGTACATGTTAACTCCTATGAAGCTGGAACCTATCCCAAACATCCTGAAAGCATTATATTTTATAATTTATACAAATATAACTTAAAGTATAAGAAATTAAAATTATACTTAAATGTTATATTTGTATAAATTACCCTCTCTCTCTCTCTCTCTCTCTCTCTCTCTCTCTCTCTCTCTCTCTCTCTCTCTCTCTCTAGTTTTTCATAGCGTGCATGCGCTATGTAAAAATATGGATTGCACTTTTCTAGCTTTGCATACTGCGCACGAGGGGTGAAAATTTTGGGATTTTACAAAGTGCGTGCACCCTATTTGGTGCACACGCTTTGTTTTAGATTGCCCAAGCCTAAGGCTTGGGCAACCCAAGCCATAGGGTGTGTGCCCTATAGGGCGCATGCCCTTTAGTGCGTACACACTATGCGTGATGGGACCAAAAAGAAAAGTGGCATCTTTTTGGTCTCCAATCTTTGTACATATACCCTAAGATAGATGAAAGGGTTGTAGGAAAATTGATGTAAGGGTCATAATTAGATAGATGAAGGCCTCACTATGTTTACTTGTGTATATGTGTGTGTGTATGTGTGTCTATATTTACATATATATATATATATATATACACACATGTATATATATATATATACACATGTATATATATATATACATACATGTATCTATATATATATACACACATGTATCTATATATATATATATATACATGTGTGTGTGTATATATATATATATACACACACACACACACACACACACATGTATATATATATATATACACATGTATATATATATATATACATGTGTATATATATATACATGTATATACATGTGTATATATATATACATGTATATACATGTGTATATATATATATATATACATGTGTATATATATATACATGTGTATATATATATATACATGTATATATATATACACATGTATATATATATATATATATACATGTCTATATATATATACATGTATAGATATGTATAAATATATGTATACATAAATATATATACATGTATATATATATGTAGATGTATATATACATATACATATATATACATATATATGTTAGGAATGGGAAGACTGAGAGGGGGGGGGGGTGAATCAGTGTTCACTGTATTTTATCTTTTTAACTT
Organism: Chamaecyparis obtusa; assembly: GCA_027943335.1. Classification (NCBI taxonomy): domain Eukaryota; kingdom Viridiplantae; phylum Streptophyta; class Pinopsida; order Cupressales; family Cupressaceae; genus Chamaecyparis; species Chamaecyparis obtusa. The sequence continues at coordinate 358,892 of BSBK01004020.1, forward strand.
TAACCTTTAAACTGAACTTAAATTCTTAAGTACTGAAATGAACATCCATATAAACATGAAACATGAAATAAACACATAACACCAATGTGGTTATGCGGAAACCCAAATAGGTAAAAACCCCAGTGGGAATTGACACCCACTAATATTTTGTACTAGTGTTTGTTAGGATTAACAAGGCAGAAATAACAATTATGTGCAAATATAACTAATATCAGAAAATAATAAACCACACAGAATAGAACACAATGGCACACAGATTTAACATGGTTCACCCAATCCCTGGGCTACGTCCACCAACAGCAAGTCCAATATTATTATTATCCAGTGATTACAACCTGATTACAATCCGTAATCCCTTACAGCCCAACTCTGCCGCAAGTACTAAAATCATACCTCGTAAAAATCCCTAACCCTAAGCCATATTATACAATATTTTTCCGCTTTAGGGTTAGAATGAGTTATAAGTAGTCGGGAGGAAAAGTGTACAGTACTTTCCTGGATAGTACTTTCCTGATTAGTCACCACAAGCTAACAATCTCCCACTTGGTGACTGATCAGTATCCACACTATACTAAAAAACCTCCCACTTGGAGACTGATCCTGTAGCAATACCGCTACCCACATGAGGCTCCCACTGGATTGAACCACCTTGGACTCAGTTGTTCCTTTATTTTGTTCAGTCTAAAAGACCAACTGAAGCTGAACATGAGTTCAACTTCTCCCTTGTTACTACCTTGGTAAACATATCTACTGGATTATCATCAGTATGAATCTTTTCCAGCCTTAACTGTCCATCATCCAAAACTGATCAAATGAAATGGTACCACAACTGTATGTGTTTTGTCTTTGAGTGAAAAGCAGAATTCTTTGCAAGATGAATGGCACTTTGGCTATCTGTATGTAGAAAATTATCCTTTTGTGGATGTCCCAATTCTTCCATGAAGAATTGAAGCCATATCATCTCCTTGGCTGCCTCTGTAGCAGCAACATACTCTGCCTCTGTAGTGGATAAAGCAACCACCTTTTGTAGTCGAGAAATCCAACTCACTGCTGTCCCACCAACAGTAAATATATAACCTGTAGTACTCCGCCTGCTATCTATATCTCCTGCCAAATCTGAGTCAACATAGCCTTGTACAGTAGTAGTAGAACCCCCAAAGTCTAAACACTTACTGGATGTGCCTCTCAAATATCTGAGAATCCATTTGACTGCATTCCAATGCTCAATACCAGGGTTACTCATATAACGGCTAACGACTCCCACTGCGTGTGCAATATCTGGCCTAGTACATACCATAGCATACATTAAGCTCCCTACAGCTGAAGCATAAGGTACCTTAGACATTTTAGTCTCTTCTTCTGGTGTCTTGGGACACATATCCTTAGTCAATTTCAAATGACCAGGCAAAGGTGTCCTGACAGCTTTGGCATTTTCCATACAGAAACGTTGCAACACCTTCTCAATATAATCAGCTTGAGATAGAGACAATTTCCTAATTTTTCTATCTCTACAAATTTTCATACCAAGGATTTGTTTTGCTGCCCCCAAATCCTTCATAGCAAAAGATTTTGCTAACTGTTGTTTCAACCCCTTAATGTGATCCATGTTAGACCCAGCTACAAGCATATCATCAACATATAAACATAAAATAATGTAGCTGTCATCATCCAACCTCTTAAAATAAACACAATGGTCAGAATGACACCGACTATATCCATGCCCATTCATAAAAGTGTCAAATTTAATATACCATTGCCGAGGTGCTTGCTTCAAGCCATATAAACTTTTCTGCAATCTGCACACCAAATTCTCCTTACCCTTGACCTCAAATCCTTGTGGCTGAACCATATATATTTCTTCATCCAAATCACCATGAAGAAAGGATGTTTTAACATCAAGCTGCTCTAAATGCAAATCTTCAGTAGCCACAATACTTAAAACAGTACGAATAGAAGTCATTTTAACAACTGGAGAAAATATCTCATCAAAATCAATACCATGTTTCTGTGCAAATCCTTTTACAACTAATCTGGCTTTAAATCTTTTCGTACCTCCATCCTCTTCTTTGATCCTATAAACCCATTTATTCTGTAAAGCCCTTTTACCTGCAGGTAACTTACATAAATCCCATGTCTGATTTTTCAGCAAAGAGTCCATTTCATCTGTCATTGCAGACTCCCACTGAAGCTTTGTATCCACCTGCACAGCTTCATTATAACATTCAGGTTCACCAGCATCTGTTAACAGAATAGAATACAAAGATGGAGAAAATATTTCTGGAGGTCTACTTAGCCTTGTTGACCGTCTAACACTCACTGGGGTGTGTGGTATTTGTTGTTGCTATTGTTGCGGAGCATAAGGAACTACTGGAACATGAACTTGTGGAGTATCATCCAGTACTACATAGTCATTTTCTTTCTTCTCATGCTGCAGCAACAGATCTTTGTACAATACTTTCTCATTGAATATGACATCCCTGCTTCTTACAATTTTATGATTTTCAAAATCCCAAAGCCTATAACCAAATTCATCAATGCCATACCCAACAAATACACATTTCTTTGACTTAGCTTCCAGCTTGGTTCTATTTTCAGAATCTATAAGTGCAAAAGCTTCACAACCAAAGGTTTTGAGAAAAGAATAACTCATCTTCTTACCACTCCATGCTTCCTCTGGAATACCACAGTCCAAAGGAGTAGAGGGGCCTCTATTGATTAAATAAACAGCAGTGTTCACTGCCTCTGCCCACATATTTTTGGGCAGCCTAGCATGCAACCTCATACTCCTTGCACGCTCCATTATTGTCCTGTTCATGCGTTCAGCCACTCCATTTTCTTGTGGAGTCCTTGGTACAGTTTTCTGCCTATGAATACCATTAGAGGAACAATATTCTTCAAATTCTGTGCTGCAATACTCGCCACCATTATCAGATCTGAGACATTTTAACTTTTTACCAGTCTCAGTCTCAACCAAGCATTTCCATTTCTTAAAAGTTTGAAATACATCAGATTTCTGTCTAAGGAAATAAATCCATACTTTTCTTGTTGCATCATCTATAAATGTAACATAATACAGAGAGCCACCAAGGGAAGATACCTGAGCTGGTCCCCATACATCTGTATGCACAAGCTCTAATCTCTCATTTTTCTTTTCCTTCCCACTCTTCACAAAACTAACTCTCTTTTGTTTTCCATAAACACAACTTTCACAGAAATCCATATTGACACATTTCAGACCAGGTAAAACTTTCTTTGAATGAATTAATTTCATACCTTTTTCACTCATGTGCCCGAGTCTGTTGTGCCACAGTGCTGTGTCAAAATCTACAGCAACAGTTTGATGTTCTTCCTGCTCAACTGTAGCCACTGTTCCTGAGCATTCATTATCTTCTGAAACAATTAAAGTAGAAGGAACAGTATGACCTGTACAAAGATATAAGGTGCCTACTTTCACACCTTTTGCTACTACTAAGGAACCTTTTGAAACCTTCCAATTTTTATCATTAAAAGTAACTGTGCAACCCTCATCACCCAGTTGCCCTGCTGAAATTAAATTCCTACTCAGCCTTGGAACATGTCTTACCTCTTGTAGTAGCCAATGATTCCCATTCTGCAACTTAATCTTAATTTTTCCCTTTCCAACAATCTGACAGGGTTCATTATCTCCCAAATAAACTAGCCCAAAATCCCCTTGGACATAATCAACAAAATAACTTCTATGGGGTGTAGCATGAAATGAAGCCCCAGAATCTAAAACCCATGAATCATCAATACTTTCTAAGGACAAGAGCAAAGTATCCTCCTCAGATTTGTTACTTACCACATTTGCCTCCTTGTTTCCATCATTTTTGTCTCCTTGATCTTTCTTTCGAGACCAACAATCTTTCTTCTTATGACCTGGTTTTCCACAGTACCAGCAATCATTTGGCCCTTTAGATTCAGACCTCTTTCCCTTTGATTTTCCTCTTGATTTCCCACGATTTCCAGAGTTGTTTCCTCTATCTCTTGTTCTGCCTCTGCTTTCTGTGTTCAATACACTACCCGATGTGGATGCCCCTGAGCTTTTCCTACGAATTTCCTCACTCAATATAACACCAATAACATCATCATACTTTAGGGTATTAGAACCAGAAACAGAATTACTAACAGCCATTACCAAGTCATTCCAGCTTTCTGGCAAAGAACACAAAATCAAGAGAGCCCTAACCTCTTCATCAAAAGTAATTTTAACTGAGGTTAATTGACTTGTAACTGTATTAAACTCATTCAAATGATCAGTAACTGATCCACCTTCTACCATTTTCATATTAAATAAACGCTTCATAAGAAATACCTTGTTTGAAGCTGAAGGCTTTTCATACAACTTCGCTAGGGTTTCCATCAGATCTTTAGCTGTCTTTGCTTCAGTAATATTGAATGCCACCGATTGTGCCAGGCATAGATGAATACTCCCCAGTGCCTTCCTATCCAAAATATCCCAATCCTCCTGAGACATTGATTGCTCTTTCTTGGCTACTCCCTCTAATGGCCACCATAGATCCTTCTGATAGAGATAATCCTCCATTTGCATCTTCCATAACTGGAAGTTCTGCCCATTAAAATTATCAACCTTCAGCCTACCCTCTTCTGCCATTTCTCCCACTTAACCGAGAGACTCTCCCACTAACTCGTGAGACCTGCTTCAGAGAATAGATGAAAAGAACGAATGAAATAACCTCGCTCTGATACCACTTGTTAGGATTAACAAGACAGAAATAACAATTATGTGCAAATATAACTAATATCAGAAAATAATAAACCACACAGAATAGAACATAATGGCACACAGATTTAACATGGTTCACCCAATCCCTGGGCTACGTCCACCAACAGCAAGTCCAATATTATTATTATCCAGTGATTACAACCTGATTACAATCCGTAATCCCTTACAGCCCAACTCTGCCGCAAGTACTAAAATCATACCTCGTAAAAATCCCTAACCCTAAGCCATATTATACAATATTTTTCCGCTTTAGGGTTAGAATGAGTTATAAGTAGTTGGGAGGAAAAGTGTACAGTACTTTCCTGGATAGTACTTTCCTGATTAGTCACCACAAGCTAACAGTGTTTAGTGATCCTTGTTAGAAGATCCTTAACCTTGTTAGGAGTTTCTTTACAATGTATTAAGTATAGTAGACCTTGTCAAGGGTAAGCCCCTATTAGGATTCTTTTACAATAGTCCCTATTAGAGGAATGGATGCACTATCTAGAGCTCACTACTCAAGTGGTGAAGGCTACAACCTTCTGATCTCAGATACACAGTATATCTACTAGATGAACTGTCACTGTGACATTGCTTGTCAGATCAGTTCCTCTGATGCACTAATGCTTTGACCTCTTGCAAAGCTCTAATACATCTTATAGACTCTTCGCACACTTCTGCTCTACTTATCACAACTCTATATCAACTTCCATACTAGTTACAATGGGTGCATCTCATATTTATATGCGCATACAAAATAAACAACTAGGTCGGCCCTTAGACCTATTACATACAAAGCTTCCAATTAAATTGGATCAAGCATGTTTACAAACAAACATATACATATATCGGCAACCTAATTACAATAGGTGCATAGCATTTACATCATTAGATTATAATTGCAACTCAAAATGCTAAAATCGACTGCTTACTCTGTTCTTCACTGGCACACACTGGCTGTGCAACTTCAATTGTTTGTATCTTTCTCATACTTGCATATCTTATCATGCACTTATAGACTAAGCATGGATATAGTCTAAATAACTTAACTTCCAGGGAACACACCATTACTCGGTCGTACGCATGAACGCTGATGCTTTGAGCTATAGGAACTCTGTACACTATCCAGTCTTCAACACTTGACTGATTTATGATCTTCTCATCAAGTGTGCTGACTCCAAACTACTATATGACTTTGTTGCCATAATAAAAACACTATATTAAGTCATATACATTAGTCTAGCCAACTTTCCAACAATCTCCCCCTTTGTCATTGATGGCAACAAATGAATATGGCCCAGTTGCTAACTGTCCTTAATACAAAAAACTTTTTGTCATCTATACATACACTTATATCTCCCTATAAATATTATGATCCATATTCTATACACAACTCCCCCTTTGACATTAATGACAAAGGTGTGTCAAAAACTATATGTACATATACTCACTGAGGGAAAACATCCAGATATGCTATCTTTAGGTTTTGGATCTCCTTCTTCCAAAATGTGATCAAGGAGTTTACTATTTGGAGATGAGTGGATAGTGCATACTGTAGCTTCTCCATCTTCTTCAAGTTAGTGTTAGGACCATGATCATATGTTACCATTGTGGCATCTATGTCCTTGATGTTCTGATTGAGTATATCTAATGAGGGTGCAAGAGCATTCCTGAGTTGTGTTTACCTTGCCCTGATCTTTGACATTTCTTTTTCTTCCTGCTCAATCTTTTCCATTTGTCATTGGTATACATTATTACACATGTTTACATCTATGGAGGTGTCTTTCACTGAACTCTTGACTTGTTCAATCATAGCTTCTGCCTCTTTTATTTTCTTGAAGTGGGCATTAGTAAGCTTATCCTGATCCATGCACTCTGCAATGATTCTTCTTCCTTGATCTACAAATTATTTCAAGGATTCTTGACCAGTCTTAAGTGAGCTTAGGTCAAGTGCAAAGTTGCTCATTAATTCATTCAACCTCTTCTTTAGGTACTTTTCTTCTACAACTAGGGATGCAGATTCTTCAAGGCTTGAGAAATTACTTTTGAAATGTGAGATGATTGTACTCACATCATCAACATAATGTATTTTTGACACTTTCTTTTCCTCTAGTAACAAATTATTCAGAATGTTTATTGATTCTACCAGGAGGGGATTCCTCATCATTTGTTTTTCTTTGGCCTTTTCCATGGCTAGAACACTAAATTTTATCAAATCTTCTTCTTTCCATGAGTCCAAAGTAGATGTTTCAAGTGTCAAACCTAACAACAATGCTATTGAAGGAGTGATGGGAATGTTGCCCATCACTTCTTGTTTCACCTTGATTATCTCTACTAACATTTCATCCTTTTTCTCACTTTCTTTTACCTTTTCTTCTTCTTTCTTTTCTTCCTCTTTTTCTAATTTTTATTTTTCTATTTCTTTTTCTTGTTCTTTCTTTTCTTCTTCTTTCTCATCATCAAACAATACTTCTTCATTATGAGTGGGAGGTGTGCTGCTGCATAAGATTTTAGCTTCTTGTGTGCTCACAAAAGCTTCTTCAAACTTATCAAACTCAGTGGCAGTGGCCGCCATGGATATCTCCACATTATCAATGATAATTGTGTTGTCTTTTTGTGATTATGTAGTGGGTGCAGACTTTATTGCCTCTGTATGTGTTACCACTATAGGTGCTGAATCCTGACGACCTATAAATGGTATATTGGAGGTCTCATATTCTTTGTCTTTCTTACTAGGTACTTGAGTGATGGGCGCAGATGGAGGTTTCATGTATTTCTCTAAAAATACCTTCTAAAAGGCCTTCTATGTTTCCTTTGTTATCAACTCATAGTCTTTGTTCATAATGTGTAGTGTTCTCATCTTTTTCCTTAAGTGCAGCTTCACCAAATTCAATATCAGTGTCTTTTCTTCAACATATCATATTGGAAGATTGGAATCCAGTGTTTGTTCCCTAATTCTGAAGTCTTCTTCAGTGGCTTGTCTCTTCAATGTATCCATAATCTCCCATACCTTATCTGGGATAACTATCTTCAATTCAAGAACTGTCTTCTTGAATTTTATCATGTGTTTGATCAGCATCTCATGAATCTTTGACTTATCAATTTCATGATATTTGTCATAAAACTTGGCTATCTAATCTACCCTTCCTTCTTCTACTACTCTAGTCCTTAACACTTGAAGACTAGGTATGAATCCTACTTCCGGAGGTGGCTGTACATTTTTCCTTTTGCTTCTTGTGGTTCTAGCTGAAGGGTGACTTGTGGAAGTTTGTTTTCTTCTCTTGGGCATCTTAGGAGATGCATTTGTGGACTCAACATCAACTATAATAGTGGGTGCATGACTAATATCATCAATTTTACCCTGTTTATCCTTTGGATCATTAGTCTTCTAAATCTTTACCTTTTTCATCTTGGGATCATTAGACTTAGCTTCCACTATGGATCCATTCTCAATTTCCAAAGCAATCTTTTCTTCCCTTGCTTTGTTTAGGTCTTCTTGTGTTACTCCATGAATTCTAAGTATCTTAGACGTAATCTTAGAGGCTTTCCTCTTAGTTGTTGTGATGTTCAGAACTGCATCAATTTCCCTTGTCTTTTCCTCATAAGTACCCCACCTACGCTCATTAGGATCAGTAGGAGCTAAAAGAAATACTTGAGCATATGCTTCTAAAACTTGTTCCTCTACTTCATATCCTAGTGGATGAATCCACCTTGTTCTAGGTACAACTACCTCCATGCATGTTGTGTCTATTTCAACCATAAAGTAGATAGTATCCTTATATTTTTCAACAATGTTTTTCTAGAATTCTGTACCTCATTTGCATCTTAACACTGAAGGTCTTCAACTCCAATGTTATGTAATCTCTCAATGTGCTCTTAGTGGATGCCTTATTAGATATCTATGGCATGGTTGGAATGGACTCGTCCAAATATAAATCTAATACTTTCCCAACTATATGAAGGTACATATAAATGATCAAAGACCCAAACCTAAATATCTTAGTCTTATCATGCTTGACTACCTTGATGATATCAATCAACTATGCACACAAGATCTCACATAGATTAAACTCTCCATCTTCCTTCACAAGTCTAATGGCTGCTAGAATTCTACCCATAGATACACTATTCACCCTGCTGGTGTGATGAAACCTGTATGCAAGTATCATAGACATCAATTTGATGTTAGCTTTCTCAATAGGCTCAATTGTCATCCCGCGCCTATCACTCCTTGACTTACATGTTTTCTCAACAAATTTTTTGACATCCTTGCCCATAGGAAGGACGACGCCAGACTTAGATAGGCCTATCATCTCATATATTAGGTCACTAGTGATTCTTACTGGCACATCACCTATCCAAAATAGGTCATCATGAATTCTGCTCAAAAGTATTTTAATCCATGCTGTCTCATAGAACTCATATTGCATAGCATACTCCACTATAGGGTGATCATTCCACTTTGAATATTCATCTAAGAAGGTTTTTTTTGGTTTTAGCATGGTTTCCATGTGCGTCCTTCTTCTGTCCAATCCTACTGGTTCCTTCTTGCAGTAAATGTATGCCCTAATGTCTTCGATATGCATAACGCCCATAAGCATGTAGGAGAATGCTCCCTCTAAGTCATCTAGGGTAGACTTAAATGGATGCTTCTTAAATACATATCTTTTTTTTTCTACAACATCAAATACTATGGGAGTGGCCATCACTTACTTGATTTATCACTTTCCAAACATTCTCTCAGATAATATGAAGACTTCTGAATTGGCATGACAAACTAGGGTTTCTACAACCAATCAAATGAACTATTAATGCCAAGAGGAAATATTCTGTTTATGATCAAGAATTTTATACTATAGTTCAGGCATTAAAGAAGTGGAGACATTATCTGCTTCCTAAGGAGTTTGTTTTGTATACTGATCATCAAGCTTTGCAATATTTGAATAGTCAAGGAAAGTTGAATCAGAGGCATTTGAAATGGGTTGAGTTTTTGTAGAGTTATACATTTGTTTTGAAACACAGAAGTGGAAAGTCTAATAGGGTTGCAGATGCTCTTAGCAGAAGGCAACTATTGCTGACAGAGATGCAGATTGAGGTGGTTGGGTTCAAGGAACTCAAGAATTTGTATCCAGAGGATCCTGATTTTGGTGAAGCTTGGAAGGCTTGTACAGAACCTGTTACTCTAGACAGGATGAAATGGCTGGATTTTATCATCCAAGATGATATGCTATTCAGAGGGAGTCAGTTGTGCATTCCACGAAGTTCTATGAGGGAGAATCTCATCAAGGAGAAGCATAGCGGAGGATTGGCTAGACATTTTGGTCGTGACAAAACCCTTTCTTTGGTTGGTGAGAATTATTATTGGCCACAATTGCAGCAAGATGTGAAAAAGTTTGTACAGAGTTGCAGAGTATGTCACATGGTGAAAGGAGTGAAGTAGAATATAGGGTTGTATCAGCCATTACCTATACTAGAGAAGCCTTGGGAGGATATCAGTATGGACTTTGTTCTTGGTTTACCGAGGACACAGCGGGGACATGATTCAATTTTTGTAGTAGTTGACCGATTTTCAAAGATGGCACATTTCATTCCCTGCAAGAAGACTAATGATGCTATTCATGTAGTAGAATTGTTTTTCAGAGAAGTAGTGAGACTTCATGGTTTGCCAAAGACCATAGTTTCAGACCGGGACACTAGGTTTGTTGGATATTTCTGACGTACATTGTGGAAGAAGTTGAAGACAGATTTGAAGTTCAGTTCATCCCATCATCCACAGACTGATGGACAGACAGAGGTGGTGAATAGAAGTTTGGGAAATTTGCTGAGATGTTTGGTTGGAGATAAGCCAACAGGATGGGATTTGATTTTACCACAGGCAGAATTTGCATACAATAATTCTGTCAATAGGAGCACTGGTAAATCACCATTCCAGATTGTATATGGAAGTAGTCCAAGAAATGCATCTGAATTGAGGAAGATAGATAAAGGAGAAATAAGTAGTGCTGAAGCTGAGGATTTTGCAGAACACTTGAAGAACATCTATGAGGAGGTGAGGAAGCATATTACCAAGATGAATGCACAGTATAAGGCTAAGGCAGATGAGAAAAGGAGGTATAAAGAATTTCAGGTTGGTGATGAAGTCATGGTTCATTTGCGGAAGGAGCGGTTTCCAGTTGGTACATATAACAAGCTGAAAATGAAGAAGTTTAGACCATGTAAGATACTGAAGAAGCATGATTCCGGAAATGCATATGAGGTAGAATTGCCTACTGGGCTGAATATTTCACCAGTGTTTAACATTTCAGATCTGACAGAGTATCATGAAGGAGGTGTTGAAGATGAGATCACAGCAACACAGTGGAGTATTCCAGCAACTAGTTCAGACACTAAGGAGATCGAGGATATACTGGATAGTCGTGTTGGCAGAAGCACAAAGAATAGGACATATGAAGAATATTTGGTCAAATAAAAAGGATGACCTATTGAAGATTCATCATAGCTAACAAAGGAGGAGGTTAACCGTCTTGGTTTTCCTCTACACACCTAAGTCGTGACAGGGTCACTTCTCAAATTACCCCGGGTGTTTGATGCAGGAGCATCCTGGGTGTAAGAGCAATCTTGCATCACCCAAAAATATTTCTATTTTTATATTCAATAAGGGCTATTTTGTGCAGAGCTGCTATTTATAGAAAGTTACTATTTTTGGTAATTTTCGTACGTGCTCAGAATGATCTGATTTCTTTCTTGGAGGTTCATTTTGGTCATATAAGTCTGCCAGCAAAGTTTCATGGCTAGATCAGGTGTAGTTTTGAAGATATTGAAGATTTTCGGTATTGGCAGCAGGATACAGAAACTTCAAACTCAGTTTTGAAGGCTTTAGAGGCCACGGATGAGGTTGAAAATTTGGGTGACGAGTGCTTGCGCCGGTCAACCCTGTAGGGCGCTTCGTGGCGTTTTTGAAATGGGGTTATAATAGTCAATCGGGTCAACTGGTGATGACTTATGATCTCCGGAAGTCGGGTCACCTGAAATGGCGGAAAATAATTTTTCTTCAAAATTTTTGTTCGGGTTTCAAAAGTTATTTTGAGCCGACTTTGATGTAATAAATTAAAAAATAAAATAATTCTAAGTTTGGTCGGCCCTTAGGGCTAAATTTCTGGAACCTTCTCGAGTGGTGGAAATTGCCTATATAAGGAAGGCTGTATTATTGTCTTAGGCAGTTCAGAATAGTTCTGGGTAGTAGATCTGGGTAATAGTTTGAGGCTTTGTCCTATAGAATATTGTAAGGGAATGCCCATGTGGCTTTGCATATTATAATTCTGAAAGTTTGTAATTCCACATTTGTGGAGATAACAAGAAGCTAATTTTCTGTTCTTGCATATTGTTGTTGTTTCTTTATTTCTGTTATGTGTTTGTGGTATTAAGGGGAGCACCCTTCATCAAGTGGTATCAGAGCAGGAGTTCTTGAGTGTGTAAACAGATCACCGACTGTGAGGCAGTTTGCACCAGGACTGTGGCTAGGGTTTCAGCGTGCATCGCAAAAATGCCTCCACGAAGGGAACGTGGCGGAAGAGCTGGTGTTGTAACACCTGAGGTTAGAGAGCTGTAGAGACAAGTGCGAGCATTGCAAGAAGAGATTCGCAGAGGAATGAATCTTAATGTCAGAGATGAAAGCGAGGATGAAGCCGAAGAAGAATATCAAGAAGGAGAAGCTGAAATTGTGAAACAGGAGGAAGAAAGACTTTTTCGGGTGATTTCCAAGATTGGGAAAAGACCTAAGATTGAGGTTCCTACATTTTTTGGAAATTTTAACCCAGAAGAATTGATCGACTGGATCAATGAATGTGAGGAGTATTTTGAGTATGAAGATTTTGAGGATCCTGATAGGGTCAAATTTGCGAAGGCCAGACTGAAAGGTCATGCGAAGATCTGGTGGCAAGAAATTCAATTGGAGTGAAATAGAAGAGGGAAAGATAAAATCACAAGATGGGATCGGATGGTGGAAAAATTGAAGCGACAGTTCATTCCTGTTGATTATGAGCTTGACCTACTGAAGAAAATGCAAAGTTTGAAGCAAGCAGGAAAATCTGTTCAGGAGTATACAGAGGAGTTCTATTGACTCCTCATCAGAATAGGCCATGCTGAAGCTGATAAGGAGAAAGTTGCCCGATACCTTAATGGGTTAAGGCCAAGCATTCAGGAGGAGTTGAATCTGGTTCGAATGAACAGTATTGAGGAGGCATACCAATTTGCCCTAAAAGTAGAGGAAAAGCTGAACAAGAAGTTCGAGAGCAGACAAAACGGAAGAGGTCACGGTGGACGATCTGGTGGACGGTCATATGGTGGCCGAAATGAAGATCCGAAAAAGAAGGATGAGGCCAGTAGAAGTCAAAATCAGTGAGGAAATAATTCCAATCACTTCCAGGATCAGAATAATAGAGATCAGAGAGGAAGAGGAAGAGGACAAGGATCTGGAAGAGGTGGCTTCCGTGGAACATGTTTTCACTGTGGAGAAGAAGGTCATAGGGCATTTGAATGTCCTCAGCACCAAGGAAGAACAGACAGAAGAAATGAAAGCCAGGCCAGAGTTGCACATGTAGATGAAGATGCCAGATCATCAAATTTTGAAGATGTTGAAAGAGGAGAAACGTTGATTAACAGAAGAGTCCTGTTGAGTGGTGAGAATGAACCTGAGCAAAGAAAGAGCCTATTTCGCACCAGGTGCAAGTGTGAAGGTAAATGTTATGATGTGATTATTAATAGTGGAAGCACTAAAAATTTGGTGTCAGAAGAGATGGTGACAAAGTTGAAGCTCAAGAGACAGAAACACCCACATCCATATCGGATTGCCTGGGTACAGGATGACCACAAGGTCATGGTCAATGAACAATGCCTGGTGAAGTTCAAGATTGGCGGATACCAAGATGAGGTATTGTGTGATATCATATATATGGATGCATGTCATATGTTGTTGGGTAGTCTATGGCAGTTTGACAGATGTGCTGTACATGATGGTCATGCGAATACCTATTCCCTGACAAAGGATGGAGTGCGACATAAGCTAAAACCATTGAAGGAGACTGGAGAAAAGGTATGTGGTAATGCAAAGATAACTTTTGTTGATGGAAGAAATTTCCTAGATGGTATGAGGCATGAGCATGTATGTTTTGCTTTAATTTCAACAGCTGGTAAAGAGGAAGTAGAAGATGTTCCCGTAGAAGTTGCAGATTTGTTGAACGAGTTTCAGGATATTGTATCCGATAACGTGCCTGATGGATTACCACTAGTCAGGAAGATCAGTCATCAGATGGACTTGATCCCAGGAGCGAGTTTGCCGAATAAGGCAGCACACAGAATGACACCTGCAGAAAGTGAGGAGTTGAACAGACAAGTACATGAGTTGTTACAGAAAGGATTGATTCGAGAGAGTCTGAGTCCCTATGCTGTACCAGCAGTATTAGCACCAAAGAAGAATGGAGAATGGAGGATTTGTACAGATTCTAGGGCAATAAACAAGATCACAATCAAGTACAGGTTTCCATTGCCACGAATGGATGATATTATGGACTGTTTGAGTGGAGCTGTGTATTTCTCAAAGATAGATCTAAAGAGTGGATATCATTAGATTCGGATTAGAGAAGGAGATGAATGGAAGACTGCCTTCAAAACAAAGGAAGGACTATATGAGTGGTTAGTCATGCCTTTTGGGCTAACCAATGCACCGAGCACTTTCATGCGGCTCATGAAGGAGGTTCTGAAAGAATTTCTGGATAAGTTTGTCATTGTTTACCTAGATGATATTTTGATCTTTAGTAAGACATTGGATGAGCATACGATGCATATTCGTATGGTATTTGAGAAGTTGAGAGAAGATAAATTGTTGATTAATTTGAAGAAGTGCAGTTTTGTGAAGAAAGAGTTAGTGTATTTGGGATTTGTAGTTTCAGCAGAAGGTCTGAAAATGGACCCAGAGAAGGTACAGGCTATTCTTGAATGGCCTACTCCAAGGAATGCTACTGAGGTAAGATCTTTTCATGGTCTAGCTAGCTTTTACAGAAAGTTTATCAGAAATTTTAGCAGTATTTGTGGACCCTTGACTGAAACAATGAGAGGGGATAGAAAAGAGTTTAAGTGGACTAATGGGGCAGAAAAGAGTTTTCAATTGTTAAAACAAAAAGTTACAGAACAACCTGTTTTAGCACTTCCAGATTTTAATAAGGTGTTTCAAGTAGATTGTGATTCTAGTGGTACTGCAATAGGAGCTGTTATGAGCCAAGAAGGTAAACCTGTTGCTTATTTCAGTGAGAAGTTAAATGATGCCAAGAGGAAATATTCTATTTATGATCAAAAATTTTATGCTATAGTTCAGGCATTAAAGAAGTGGAGACATTATCTGCTTCCTAAGGAGTTTGTTTTGTATACTGATCATCAAGCTTTGCAATATTTGAATAGTCAAGGAAAGTTGAATCAGATGCATTTGAAATGGGTTGAGTTTTTGCAGAGTTATACATTTGTTTTGAAACACAGAAGTGAAAAGTCTAATAGGGTTGCAGATGCTCTTAGCAGAAGGCAACTATTGCTGACAGAGATGCAGATTGAGGTGGTTGGGTTCAAGGAACTCAAGAATTTGTATCCAGAGGATCCTGATTTTGGTGAAGCTTGGAAGGCTTGTACAGAACCTGTTACTCTAGAGAGGATGAAATGGCTGGATTTTATCATCCAAGATGATATGCTCTTCAGAGGGAGTCAGTTGTGCATTCCATGAAGTTCTATGAAGGAGAATCTCATCAAGGAGAAGCATAGCGGAGGATTGGCTGGACATTTTGGTCGTGACAAAACCCTTTCTTTGGTTGGTGAGAATTATTATTAGCCACAATTGCAGCAAGATGTGAAGAAGTTTGTACAGAGTTGGAGAGTATGTCAGATGGCGAAAGGAGTGAAGCAGAATACAGGGTTGTATCAGCCATTACTTATACCAGAGAAGCCTTGGGAGGATATCAGTATGGACTTTGTTCTTGGTTTACCGAGGACACAGCGGGGACATGATTCAATTTTTGTAGTAGTTGACCAATTTTCAAAGATGGCACATTTCATTCCCTGCAAGAAGACTAATGATGCTATTCATGTAGCAGAATTGTTTCTCAGAGAAGTAGTGAGACTTCATGGTTTGCCAAAGACCATAGTTTCAGACCAGGACACTAAGTTTGTTGGATATTTCTGGCGTACATTGTGGAAGAAGTTGAAGACAGATTTGAAGTTCAGTTCGTCCCATCATCCACAGACTGATGGACAGACAGAGGTGGTGAATAGAAGTTTGGGAAATTTGCTGAGATGTTTGGTTGGAGATAAGCCAACAGGATGGGAATTGATTTTACCACAGGTAGAATTTGCATACAATAATTCTGTCAATAGGAGCACTGGTAAATCACCATTCCAGATTGTATATGGAAGTAGTCCAAGAAATGCATCTGAATTGAGGAAGATAGATAAAGGAGAAATAAGTAGTGCTGAAGCTGAGGATTTTGCAGAACACTTGAAGAACATCCATGAGGAGGTGAGGAAGCATATTACCAAGATGAATGCACAGTATAAGGCTAAGGCAGATGAGAAAAGGAGGTATAAGGAATTTCAGGTTGGTGATGAAGTCATGGTTCATTTGCGGAAGGAGCGGTTTCCAGTTGGTACATATAACAAGTTGAAAATGAAGAAGTTTGGACCATGTAAGATACTGAAGAAGCATGATTCGAGAAATGCATATGAGGTAGAATTGCCTACTGGGCTGAATATTTCAGAAGTGTTTAACATTTCAGATCTGACAGAGTATCATGAAGGAGGTGTTGAAGATGAGATCACAGCAGCACAGTGGAGTATTCCAGCAACTAGTTCAAACACTAAGGAGATCGAGGATATACTGGACAGTCGTGTTGGCAGAAGCACAAGCAATAGGACATATGAAGAATATTTGGTCAAATGAAAAAAATGACCTATTGAAGATTCATCATGGCTAACAAAGGAGGAGGTTAACCGTCTTGGTTTTCCTCTACACACTTGAGTCGTGATAGGGTCACTTCTCAAATTACCCCGGGTGTCTGATGCAGGAGCATCCTGGGTGTAAGAGCAATCTTGCATCACCCAAAAATATTTCTGTTTTTATATTCAATAAGGGCTATTTTGTGCAGAGCTGCTATTTATGGAAAGTTACTATTTTTGGTAATTTTCGTACATGCTCAGAATGATCTGATTTCTTTCTTGGAGGTTCATTTTGGTCATATAAGTCTGCCAGCAAAGTTTCATGGCTAGATCAGGTGTAGTTTTGAAGATATTGAAGATTTTCGGTATTGGCAGCAGGATACAGAAACTTCGAACTCAGTTTTGAAGGCTTTAGAGGCCCCGGATGAGGTTGAAAATTTGCGTGACGAGCGGTTGCACAGGTCAAGTCTGTAGAGCACTACGTGGTATTTTCGAAATGGGGTTATAATAGTCAATCGGGTCAACTGGTGATGACTTATGATCTCCGGAAGTCGGGTCACCTGAAATGGCAGAAAATAATTTTCCTTCAAAATTTTTGTTCGGGTTTCAAAAGTTATTTTGAGCCGACTTTGATGTAATAAATTGAAAAATAAAATAATTCTAAGTTTGGTCGGCCCTTAGGGCTAAATTTCTGGAACCTTCTCGAGCGGTGGAAATTGCCTATATAAGGAAGGCTGTATTATTGTCTTAGACAGTTCAAAATAGTTCTGGGTAGTAGATCTGCGTAATAGTTGGAGGCTTTGTCCTAGATAATATTGGAAGGGAATACCCATGTGGCTTTGCATATTGTAATTCTGAAAGTTTGTAATTCCACATTTGTGGAGATAACAAGAAGCCAATTTTCTGTTCTTGCATATTGTTGTTGTTTCTTTATTTCTGTTATGTGTTTGTGGTATTAAGGGGAGCACTCTTCATCAAGTGGTATCAGAGTAGGAGTTCTTGAGTGTGTAAATAGATCATCGACTGTGAGGCAGTTTGCACCAGGACCGTGGATAGGGTTTCAGCGCGCATCACAAAAATACCTCCACGAAGGGAACGTGGCGGAAGAGTTGGTGTTGTAACACCTGAGGTTAGAGAGCTGCAGAGACAAGTGCGAGCATTGCAAGAAGAGATTCGCAGAGGAATGAATCTTAATGTCAGAGATGAAAGCGAGGATGAAGCCGAAGAAGAATATCAAGAAGGAGAAGCTGAAATTGTGAACCAGGAGGAAGAAAGACTTTTTCGGGCGATTTCTAAGATTGAGAAAAGACCTAAGATTGAGGTTCCTACATTTTCTAGAAATCTTAACCCAGAAGAATTGATCGACTGGATCAATGAATGTGAGGAGTATTTTGAGTATGAAGATGTTGAGGATCCTGATAGGGTCAAATTTGCGAAGGCCAGACTGAAAGGTCATGCGAGGATCTGGTGGCAAGAAATTCAATTGGAGCGAAATAGAAGAGGGAAAGATAAAATCACAAGATGGGATCAGATGGTGGAAAAATTAAACCGACAGTTCATTCCTATTGATTATGAGCTTGACCTACTGAAGAAAATGCAAAGTTTGAAGCAAGCAGGAAAATATGTTTAGGAGTATACAGAGGAGTTCTATCGACTCCTCATCAGAACAGGCCATGCCGAAGCTGATAAGGAGAAAGTTTCCCGGTACCTTAATGGGTTAAGGCTAAGCATTCAAGAGGAGTTGAATCTAGTTCGAATGAACAGTATTGAGGAGGCATACCAATTTGCCCTAAAAGTAGAGGAAAAGCTGAACAAGAAGTTCGAGAGCAGACAAAACGGAAGAGGTCGCGGTGGACGATTTGGTGGACGGTCATATGGTGGCCAAAATGAAGATCCGAAAAAGAAGGATGAGGCCAGTAGCAGTCAAAATAAGCGAGGAAATAATTCCAATCACTTCCAGGATCAGAATAATAGAGATCAGAGAGGAAGAGGAAGAGGACAAGGTTATGGAAGAGGTGGCTTCCGTGGAACATGTTTTCATTGTGGAGAAGAAGGTCATAGGGCATTTGAATGTCCTCAGTGCCAAGGAAGAACAGACAGAAGAAATGAAGGCCAAGCCAGAGTTGCACATGTAGATGAAGATGTCAGATCATCAAATTCTGAAGATGCTGAAAGAGGAGAAACGTTGATTAACAGAAGAGTCCTGTTGAGTGGTGAAAATGAACCTGAACAAAGAAGGAGCCTTTTTCACACCAGGTGCAAGTGTGAAGGTAAATGTTGTGATGTGATTATTGATAGTGGAAGCACTGACAATTTAGTGTCAGAAGAGATGGTGACAAAGTTGAAGCTCAAGAGACAGAAACACCCACATCCATATCGGATTGCCTGGGTACAGGATGACCACAAGGTCATGGTCAATGAACAATTCCTAGTGAAGTTCAAGATTGGCGGATACCAAGATGAGGTATTGTGTGATATCATATCTATGGATGCATGTCATATGTTGTTGGGTAGACCATGACAGTTTGACAGATGTGTTGTACATGATGGTCGTGCGAATACCTATTCCCTGACAAAGGATGGAGTGCGACATAAGCTAAAACCATTGAAGGAGACTGGAGAAAAGGTATGTGGTAATGCAAGGATAACTTTTGTTGATGGAAGAAATTTCCTACATGGTATGAGGCATGAGCATGTATGTTTTGCTTTAATTCCAAAAGCTGGTAAAGAGGAAGTAGAAGATGTTCCTGTAGAAGTTGCAGATTTGTTGAACGAGTTTTAGGATATTGTATCCGATAACGTGCCTGATGGATTACCACCAGTCAAGAAGATCAGTCATTAGATGGACTTGATCTCAGGAGTGAGTTTGCCGAATAAGGCAGCACACAGAATGACACCTGCAGAAAGTGAGGAGTTGAATAGACAAGTACATGAGTCGTTACAGAAAGGATTGATTCGAGAGAGTCTGAGTCCCTGTGCTGTACCAGCAGTATTAGCACCAAAGAAGAATGGAGAATGGAGGATGTGTACAGATTCTAGGGTAATAAACAAGATCACAATCAAGTACAGGTTTTCATTGCCACGAATGGATGATATTATGGACTGTTTGAGTGGAGCTGTGTATTTCTCAAAGATAGATCTGAAGAGTGGATATCATCAGATTCGGATCAGAGAAGGAGATGAATGGAAGACTGCCTTCAAAACAAAGGAAGGACTATATGAGTGGTTAGTCATGCTTTTGGGCTAACCAATGCACCGAGCACTTTCATGCGGCTCATGAAGGAGGTTCTGAAAGAATTTCTGGGTAAGTTTGTCATTGTTTACCTAGATGATATTTTGATTTTTACTAAGACATTGGATGAGCATACGATGCATATTCGTATGGTATTTGAGAAGTTGAGAGAAGAGAAATTGTTGATTAATTTGAAGAAGTGCAGTTTTGTGAAGAAAGAGTTAGTGTATTTGAGATTTGTAGTTTCAGCAGAAGGTCTGAAAATGGACCCAGAGAAGGTACAGGCTATTCTTGAATGGCCTACTCCAAGGAATGCTACTGAGGTAAGATCTTTTCATGGTCTAGCTAGCTTTTACAGAAAGTTTATCAGAAATTTTAGCAGTATTTGTGGACCCTTGACTGAAATAATGAGAGGGGATAGAAAAGAGTTTAAGTGGACTAATGGGGCAGAAAAGAGTTTTCAATTATTGAAACAAAAGGTTACAGAACAACCTGTTTTAGCACTTCCAGATTTTAATAAGGTGTTTCAAGTAGATTGTGATGCTAGTGGTACTGCAATAGGAGCTGTTATGAGCCAAAAAAGTAAACCTGTTGCTTATTTCAGTGAGAAGTTAAATGATGCCAAGAGGAAATATTCTGTTTATGATCAAGAATTTTATGCTATAGTTCAGGCATTAAAGAAGTGGAGATATTATCTGCTTCCTAAAGAGTTTGTTTTGTATACTGATCATCAAGCTTTGCAATATTTGAATAGTCAAGGAAAGTTGAATCAGAGGCATTTGAAATGGGTTGAGTTTTTGCAGAGTTATACATTTATTTTGAAACACAGAAGTGGAAAGTCTAATAGGGTTGCAGATGCTCTTAGCAGAAGGCAACTATTGCTGACAGAGATGCAGATTGAGGTGGTTGGGTTCAAGGAACTCAAAAATTTGTATCCAGAGGATCGTGATTTTGGTGAAGCTTGGAAGGCTTGTATAGAACCTGTTACTCTAGAAAGGATGAAATGGCTGGATTTTATCATCCAAGATGATATGCTATTCAGAGGGAGTCAGTTGTGCATTCCACGAAGTTCTATGAGGGAGAATCTCATCAAGGAGAAGCATAGCGGAGGATTGGCTGGACATTTTGGTCGTGACAAAACCCTTTCTTTGGTTGGTGAGAATTATTATTGGCCACAATTGTAGCAAGATGTGAAGAAGTTTGTACAGAGTTGTAGAGTATGTCAGATGGCGAAAGGAGTGAAGAAGAATACAAGGTTGTATCAGCCATTACCTATACTAGAGAAGCCTTGGGAGGATATCAATATGGACTTTGTTCTTGGTTTACCGAGGACACAGCGGGGACATGATTCAATTTTTGTAGTAGTTGACCGATTTTCAAAGATGGCACATTTCATTCCCTGCAAGAAGACTAATGATGCTATTCATGTAGCAGAATTGTTTTTCAGAGAAGTAGTGAGACTTCATGGTTTGCCAAAGACCATAGTTTCAGACTGGGACACTAGGTTTGTTGGATATTTCTGGCGTACATTGTGGAAGAAGTTGAAGATAGATTTGAAGTTCAGTTCATCCCATCATCCACAGACTGATGGACAGACAGAGGTGGTGAATAGAAGTTTGGAAAATTTGCTGAGATGTTTGGTTGGAGATAAGCCAACAGGATGCGATTTGATTTTACCACAGGTAGAATTTGCATACAATAATTCTGTCAATAGGAGCACTAGTAAATCACCATTTCAGATTTATATATGGAAGTAGTCCAAGAAATGCATCTGAATTGAGGAAGATAGATAAAAAAGAAATAAGTAGTGCTGAAGCTGAGGATTTTGCAGAACACTTGAAGAACGTCCATGAGGAGGTGAGGAAGCATATTACCAAGATGAATGCACAGTATAAGGCTAAGGCAGATGAGAAAAGGAGGTATAAGAAATTTTAGGTTGGTGATGAAGTCATGGTTCATTTGCGGAAGGAGCGGTTTCCAGTTGGTACATATAACAAGCTGAAAATGAAGAAGTTTGGACCATGTAAGATACTGAAGAAGCATGATTCGGGAAATGCATATGAGGTAGAATTGCCTACTGGGCTGAATATTTCACAAGTGTTTAACATTTCAGATCTGACAGAGTATCATGAAGGAGGTGTTGAAGATGAGATCACAGCAGCACAGTGGAGTATTCCAGCAACTAGTTCAGACACTAAGGAGATTGAGGATATACTGGACAGTCGTGTTGGCAGAAGCACAAGGAATAGGACATTTGAAGAATATTTGGTCAAATGGAAAGGATGACCTGTTGAAAATTCATCATGGCTAACAAAGGAGGAGGTTAACCATCTTAGTTTTCCTTTACACACCTGAGTCGTGACAGGGTCACTTCTTAAATTACCCCGGGTGTCTGATGCAGGAGCATCTTGGGTGTAAGAGCAATCTTGCATCACCCAAAAATATTTTTATTTTTATATTCAATAAGGGCTATTTCGTGCAGAGCTGCTATTTATGGAAAGTTACTATTTTTGGTAATTTTCATACGTGTTCAGAATGATCTGATTTCTTTCTTGGAGGTTCATTTTGGTCATATAAGTCTGCCAGCAAAGTTTCATGGCTAGATCAGGTGTAGTTTTGAAGATATTGAAGATTTTTGGTATTAGCAGCAGGATACAGAAACTTCAAACTCAGTTTTGAAGGCTTTAGAGGCCCCGGATGAGGTCAAAAATTTGGGTGACGGGCGCTTGCGGGGGACAAGCCTGTAGAGCACTTCGTGGCATTTCAAAAATGGGGTTATAATAGTCAATCGGGTCAACTGGTAATGACTTATGATCTCTGGAAGTCGGGTCACCTGAAATGGCAGAAAATAATTTTCCTTCAAAATTTTTGTTCGGGTTTCAAAAGTTATTTTGAGCCGACTTTGATGTAATAAATTGAAAAATAAAATAATTCTAAGTTTGGTCGGCCCTTAGGGCTAAATTTCTGGAACCTTCTCGAGTGGTGGAAATTACCTATATAAGGAAGGCTGTATTATTGTCTTAGGCAGTTCAGAATAGTTCTGGGTAGTAGATTTGGGTAATAGTTCGAGGCTTTGTCCTACAGAATATTGTAAGGGAATGCCTATGTGGCTTTGCATATTGTAATTCTGAAAGTTTGTAATTCCACATTTGTGGAGATAACAAGAAGCCAATTTTCTGTTCTTGCATATTGTTGTTGTTTCTCTATTTCTGTTATGTGTTTGTGGTATTAAAGGGAGCACCCTTCATCAAGTGATATTAGAGCAGGAGTTCTTGAGTGTGTAAATAGATCACCGACTGTGAGGCAGTTTGCACCAGGACCGTGGCTAGGGTTTCAGCGCGCATCGCAAAAATGCCTCCACAAAAGGAACGTGGCGGAAGAGCTAGTGTTGTAACACCTGAGGTTAGAGAGCTGCAGAGACAAGTGTGAGCATTGCAAGAAGAGATTCACAAAAGAATGAATCTTAATGTCAGAGATGAAAGCGAGGATGAAGCCGAAGAAGAATATCAAGAAGGAGAAGCTGAAATTGTGAACCAGGAGGAAGAAAGACTTTTTCGGGCGATTTTCAAGATTGGGAAAAGACCTAAGATTGAGGTTCCTACATTTTTTAGAAATCTTAACCCAGAGGAATTGATCGACTGGATCAATGAATGTGAGGAGTATTTTGAGTATGAAGATGTTGAGGATCCTGATAGGGTCAAATTTGCGAAGGCCAGACTGAAAGGTCATGCGAAGATCTGGTGGCAAGAAATTCAATTAGAGCGAAATAGAAGAGGGAAAGATAAAATCACAAGATGGGATCGGATGGTGGAAAAATTGAAGCGACAGTTCATTCCTATTGATTATGAGCTTGACCTACTGAAAAAAATGCAAAGTTTGAAGCAAGCAGGAAAATCTGTTCAGGAGTATACAGAGGAGTTCTATCGACTCTTCATCAGAATAGGCCATGCCGAAGCTGATAAGGAGAAAGTTGCCTGATACTTTAATGGGTTAAGGCCAAACATTCAGGAGGAGTTGAATGTGGTTCGAATGAACAGTATTGAGGAGGCATACCAATTTGCCCTAAAAGTAGAGGAAAAGCTGAACAAGAAGTTTGAGAGCAGAAAAAATGGAAGAGGTCGCGGTGGATGATCTGGTGGACGGTCATATGGTGGCTGAAATGAAGATCTGAAAAAGAAGGATGAGGCCAGTAGCAGTCAAAATCAGCGAGGAAATAATTCCAATCACTTCCAGGATCAGAATAATAGAGATCAGAGAGGAAGAGGAAGAGGACAAGGATCTGGAAGAGGTGGCTTCCGTGGAACATGTTTTCACTGTAGAGAAGAAGGTCATAGGGCATTTGAATGTCCTCAGCACCAAGGAAGAACAGACAGAAGAAATGAAGGCCAGGCCAGAGTTGCACATGTAGATGAAGATGCCAGATCATCAAATTCTGAAGATGCTGAAAGAGGAGAAACGTTGATTAATAGAAGAGTCCTGTTGAGTGGTGAGAATGAACCTGAGCAAAGAAGGAGTCTGTTTCGCACCAGGTGCAAGTGTGAAGGTAAATGTTGTGATGTGATTATTGATAGTGGAAGCACTGACAATTTGGTGTCAGAAGAGATGGTGACAAAGTTGAAGCTCAAGAGACAGAAACACCCACATCCATATCGGATTGCCTAGGTACAGGATGACCACAAGGTCATGGTCAATGAACAATGCCTGGTGAAGTTCAAGATTGGCAGATACCAAGATGAGGTATTGTGTGATATCATATCTATGGATGCATGTCATATGTTGTTGGGTCGACCATGGCAGTTTGACAGATGTGCTGTACATGATGGTCGTGCGAATACCTATTCCCTGATAAAGGATGGAGTGCGACATAAGCTAAAACCATTGAAGGAGACTGGAGAAAAGGTATGTGGTAATGCAAGGATAAATTTTGTTGATGGAAGAAATTTCCTAGATGGTATGAGGTATGAGCATGTATGTTTTGATTTAAATCCAAAAGCTCGTAAAGATGAAGTAGAAGATGTTCCTATCGAAGTTGTAAATTTGTTGAACGAGTTTCAGGATACTGTATCCGATAACGTGCCTGATGGATTACCACCAGTCAGGAAGATCAGTCATCAAATGGACTTGATCCCAAGAGCGAGTTTGATGAATAAGGCAGCACACAGAATGACACCTACAGAAAGTGAGGAGTTGAACAGACAAGTACATGAGTTGTTACAGAAAGGATTGATTCGAGATAGTATGAGTCCCTGTGCTGTACCAGCAGTATTAGCACCAAAGAAAAATGGAGAATGGAGGATGTGTACAGATTCTAGGGCAAAAAATAAGATCACAATCAAGTACAAGTTTCCATTGCCACGAATGGATGATATTATGGACTGTTTGAGTGGAGCTGTGTATTTCTCAAAGATAGACCTGAAGAGTGGATATCATCAGATTCGGATCAGAGAAGGAGATGAATGGAAGACTGCCTTCAAAATAAAAGAAGGACTATATGAGTGGTTAGTCATGCTTTTTGGGCTAACCAATGCACCGAGCACTTTCATGCGGCTCATGAAGGAGGTTCTGAAAGAATTTCTGGGTAAGTTTGTCATTGTTTACCTAGATGATATTTTGATCTTTAGTAAGACATTGGATGAGCATACGATGCATATTCGTATGGTATTTGAGAAGTTGAGAGAAGATAAATTGTTGATTAATTTGAAGAAGTGCAATTTTGTGAAGAAAGAGTTAGTGTATTTGGGATTTGTAGTTTCAGCAGAAAGTCTGAAAATGGACCCAGAGAAGGTACAGGCTATTCTTGAATGGCCTACTCCAACGAATGTTACTGAGGTAAGATCTTTTCATGGTCTAGCTAGCTTTTACAGAAAGTTTATCAGAAATTTTAGCAGTATTTGTGGACCCTTGACTGAAACAATGAGAGGGGATAGAAAAGAGTTTAAGTGGACTAATGGGGCAGAAAAGAGTTTTCAATTGTTGAAACAAAATGTTACAGAACAACCTGTTTTAGCACTTCCAGATTTTAATAAGGTGTTTCAAGTAGATTGTGATGCTAGTGGTACTGCAATAGGAGCTGTTATGAGCCAAGAAGGTAAACCTGTTGTTTATTTCAGTGAGAAGTTAAATGATGCCAAGAGGAAATATTCTGTTTATGATCAAGAATTTTATGCTATAGTTCAGACATTAAAGAAGTGGAGACATTATCTGCTTCCTAAAGAGTTTGTTTTGTATACTGATCATCAAGCTTTGCAATATTTGAATAGTCAAGGAAAGTTGAATCAGAGGCATTTGAAATAGGTTGAGTTTTTGCAGAGTTATACATTTGTTTTGAAACACAGAAGTGAAAAGTCTAATAGGGTTGCAGATGCTCTTAGCAGAAGGCAACTATTGCTGACAGAGATGCAGATTGAGGTGGTTGGGTTCAAGGAACTCAAGAATTTGTATCCAGAGGATCCTGATTTTGGTGAAGCTTGGAAGGCTTGTACAGAACCTGTTACTTTAGACAGGATGAAATAGCTGGATTTTATCATCCAAGATGATATGCTATTCAGAGGGAGTCAGTTGTGCATTCCACGAAGTTCTATGAGGGAGAATCTCATCAAGGAGAAGCATAGCGAAGGATTGGCTAGACATTTTGGTCGTGACAAAACCCTTTCTTTGGTTGGTGAGAAATATTATTGGCCACAATTGCAGCAAGATGTGAAAAAGTTTGTACAGAGTTGCAGAGTATGTCAAATGGTGAAAGGAGTGAAGTAGAATATAGGGTTGTATCAGCCATTACCTATACCAGAGAAGACTTGGGAGGATATCAGTATGGACTTTGTTCTTGGTTTACCGAGGACACAGCGGGGACATGATTCAATTTTTGTAGTAGTTGACCGATTTTCAAAGATGACACATTTCATTCCTTGCAAGAAGACTAATGATGCTATTCATGTAGCAGAATTGTTTTTCAGAGAAGTAGTGAGACTTCATGGTTTGCCAAAGACCATAGTTTCACACCAGGACACTAGGTTTGTTGGATATTTCTGGCGTACATTGTGGAAGAAGTTGAAGATAGATTTGAAGTTCAGTTCATCCCATCATCCATAGACTAATGGACAGACAGAGGTGGTGAATAGAAGTTTGGAAAATTTGCTGAGATGTTTGGTTGAAGATAAGCCAATAGGATGGGATTTGATTTTACCACAGGCAGAATTTGCATACAATAATTCTGTCAATAGGAGCACTGGTAAATCACCATTCCAGATTGTATATGGAAGTAGTCCAAGAAATGCATCTGAATTGAGGAAGATAGATAAAGGAGAAATAAGTAGTGCTGAAGCTGAGGATTTTGCAGAACACTTGAAGAACATCCATGAGGAGGTGAGGAAGCATATTACCAAGATGAATGCACAGTATAAGGCTAAGGCAGATGAGAAAAGGAGGTATAAGGAATTTCAGGTTGGTGATGAAGTCATGGTTCATTTGCGAAAGGAGCGGTTTCCAGTTGGTACATATAACAAGCTGAAAATGAAGAAGTTTGGACCATGTAAGATACTGAAGAAGCATGATTCAGGAAATGCATATGAGGTAGAATTGCCTACTGGGCTGAATATTTCACAAGTGTTTAACATTTCAGATCTGACAGAGTATCATGAAGGAGGTGTTGAAGATGAGATCACAGCAGCACAGTGGAGTATTCCAGCAACTAGTTCAGACACTAAAGAGATCGAGGATATACTGGACAGTCGTGTTGGCAGAAGCACAAGGAATAGGACATATGAAGAATATTTGGTCAAATGGAAAGGACGACCTGTTGAAAATTCATCATGGCTAACAAAGGAGGAGGTTAACCGTCTTGGTTTTCCTCTACACACCTGAGTCGTGACAGGGTCACTTCTCAAATTACCCCGGGTGTCTGATGCAGGAGCATCCTGGGTGTAAGAGCAATCTGGCATCACCCAAAAATATTTCTATTTTTATATTCAATAAGGGCTATTTTGTGCAGAGCTACTATTTATGGAAAGTTACTATTTTTGGTAATTTTTGTACATGCTCAGAATGATCTGATTTCTTTCTTGGAGGTTCATTTTGGTCATATAAGTCTGCCAGCAAAGTTTCATGGCTAGATCAGGTGTAGTTTTGAAGATATTAAAGATTTTTGGTATTGGCAAGAGGATACAGAAACTTCGAACTCAGTTTTGAAGGCTTTAGAGGCCCCAGATGAGGTCAAAATTTTGGGTGATGGGCGCTTGCGCGGGCCAAGCCTGTAGGGCGCTTTGTGGCATTTCCGAAATGGGGTTATAATAGTCAATCAGGTCAACTGGTGATGACTTATGATCTCCGGAAGTCGGGTCACCTGAAATGGCGAAAAATAATTTTCCTTCAAAATTTTTGTACGAGTTTGAAAAGTTATTTTGAGCCGACTTTGATGTAATAAATTGAAAAATAAAATAATTCTATGTTTGGTCGGCCCTTAGGGCTAAATTTCTGGAACCTTCTCGAGCGGTGGAAATTGCCTATATAAGGAAGGCTGTATTATTGTCTTAGGCAGTTCAGAATAGTTCTGGGTAGTAGATCTGGGTAATAGTTCGAGGCTTTGTGCTACAGAATATTATAAGGGAATGCCAATGTGGCTTTGCATATTGTAATTCTGAAAGTTTGTAATTCCACATTTGTGGAGATAACAAGAAGCCAATTTTCTGTTCTTGCATATTGTTGTTGTTTCTCTATTTCTGTTATGTGTTTGTGGTATTAAGGGGAGCACCCTTCATCAAGTGGTATCAGAGCAGGAGTTCTTGAGTGTGTAAATAGTTCGCTGACTGTGAGGCAGTTTGCACCAGGACCGTGGCTAGGATTTCAGCGCGCATCGCAAAAATGCTTCCACGAAAGGAACGTGGCGGAAGAGCTGGTGTTGTAACACCTGAGGTTAGAGAGCTGCAGAGACAAGTGCGAGCATTGCAAGAATAGATTCGCAGAGGAATGAATCTTAATGTCAGAGATGAAAGCGAGGATGAAGCCGAAGAAGAATATCAAGAAGGAGAAGCTGAAATTGTGAAACAGGAGGAAGAAAGACTTTTTCGGGCGATTTCTAAGATTGGGAAAAGACCTAAGATATAGGTTCCTACATTTTCTGGAAATCTTAACCCAGAGGAATTGATCGACTGGATCAATGAATGTGAGGAGTATTTTGAGTATGAAGATGTTGAGGATCCTGATAGGGTCAAATTTGTGAAGGCCAGACTGAAAGGTCATGCGAAGATCTGGTGGCAAGAAATTCAATTGGAGTGAAATAGAAGAGGGAAAGATAAAATCACAAGATGGGATCAGATGGTGCAAAAATTGAAGCGACAGTTCATTCCTGTTAATTATGAGTTTGACCTACTGAATAAAATGCAAAGTTTGAAGCAAGCAGGAAAATCTGTTCAGGAGTATACAGAGGAGTTCTATCGACTCCTCATCAGAACAGGCCATGCCGAAGCTGATAAGGAGAAAGTTGCCCGATACCTTAATGGGTTAAGGCCAAGCATTCAGGAGGAGTTGAATCTGGTTCGAATGAACAGTATTGAGGAGGCATACCAATTTGCCCTAAAAGTAGAGGAAAAGCTGAACAAGAAGTTCGAGAGCAGACAAAACGGAAGAGGTCACGGTGGACGATCTGGTGGACGGTCATATGGTGGCCGAAATGAAGATCTGAAAAAGAAGGATGAGGCCAGTAGCAGTCAAAATCAGTGAGGAAATAATTCCAATCTTTTCCAGGATCAGAATAATAGAAATCAGAGAGGAAGAGGAAGAGGACAAGGATCTGGAAGAGGTGGCTTCCGTGGAACATGTTTTCACTGTGGAGAAGAAGGTCATAGGGCATTTGAATGTCCTCAGCGCCAAGGAAGAACAGACAGAAGAAATGAAGGCCAGGCCAGAGTTGGACATGTAGATGAAGATGCCAGATCATCAAATTCTGAAGATACTGAAAGAGGAGAAACGTTGATTAACAGAAGAGTCCTGTTGAGTGGTGAGAATGAACCTGAGCACAGAAGAAGCCTGTTTCGCACCAGGTGCAAGTGTGAAGGTAAATATTGTGATGTGATTATTGATAGTGGAAGCACTGACAATTTGGTGTCAGAAGAGATGGTGACAAAGTTGAAGCTCAAGAGACAGAAACACCCACATCCATATCGGATTGCCTGGGTACAGGATGACCACAAGGTCATGGTCAATGAACAATGCCTGGTGAAGTTCAAGATTCGCGGATACCAAGATGAGGTATTGTGTGATATCATATCTATGGATGCATGTCATATGTTATTGGGTAGACCATGGCAGTTTGACAGATGTGCTTTACATGATGGTCGTGCGAATACCTATTCCCTGACAAAGGATGGAGTGCGACATAAGCTAAAACTATTGAAGGAGACTGGAGAAAAGGTATGTGGTAATGCAAGGATAACTTTTGTTGATGGAAGAAATTTCCTAGATGGTATGAGGCATGAGCATGTATGTTTTACTTTAATTTCAAAAGTTGGTAAAGAGGAAGTAGAAGATGTTCCTGTAGAAGTTGCAGATTTGTTGAACGAGTTTCAGGATATTGTATCCGATAACGTGCCTGATGGATTACCACCAGTTAGGAAGATCAGTCATCAGATGGACTTGATCCCAGGATCGAATTTGCCGAATAAGGCAGCACACAGAATGACACCTACAGAAAGTGAGGAGTTGAACAGACAAGTACATGAGTTGTTACAGAAAGGATTGATTCGAGAGAGTCTGTGTCCCTGTGCTGTACCAGTAGTATTAGCACCAAAGAAGAATGGAGAATGGAGGATGTGTACAGATTCTAGGGCAATAAACAAGATCACAATCAAGTACAGGTTTCCATTGCCACGAATGGATGATATTATGGACTGTTTGAGTGGAGCTGTGTATTTTTCAAAGATAGATCTGAAGAGTGGATATCATCAGATTTGGATCAGAGAAGGAGATGAATGGAAGACTGCCTTCAAAACAAAGGAAGGACTATATCAGTGGTTAGTCATGCCTTTGGGCTAACCAATGCACCGAGCACTTTCATGCGGCTCATGAAGGAGGTTCTGAAAGAATTTCTGGGTAAGTTTGTCATTGTTTACCTAGATGATATTTTGATCTTTAGTAAGACATTGGATGAGCATACGATGCATATTCGTATGGTATTTGAGAAGTTGAGAGAAGAGAAATTGTTGATTAATTTGAAGAAGTGCAGTTTTGTGAAGAAAGAGTTAGTGTATTTGAGATTTGTAGTTTCAGCAGGAGGGCTGAAAATGGACCCAGAGAAGGTACAGGCTATTCTTGAATGGCCTACTGCAAGGAATGCTACTGAGGTAAGATCTTTTCATGGTCTAGCTAGCTTTTACAGAAAGTTTATCAAAAATTTTAGCAGTATTTGTGGACCCTTGACTGAAACAATGAGAGGGGATAGAAAAGAGTTTAAGTGGACTAATGGGGTAGAAAAGAGTTTTCAATTATTGAAACAAAAGGTTACAGAACAACCTGTTTTAGCACTTCCAGATTTTAATAAGGTGTTTCAAGTAGATTGTGATGTTAGTGGTACTGCAATAGGAGCTGTTATGAGCCAAGAAGGTAAACCTGTTGCTTATTTCAGTGAGAAGTTAAATGATGCCAAGAGGAAATATTTTGTTTATGATCAAGAATTTTATGCTATAGTTCAGGCATTAAAGAAGTGGAGACATTATCTGCTTCCTAAAGAGTTTGTTTTGTATACTGATCATCAAGCTTTGCAATATTTGAATAGTCAAGGAAAGTTGAATCAGAGGCATTTGAAATGGGTTGAGTTTTTGCAGAGTTATACATTTGTTTTGAAACACAGAAGTTGAAAGTCTAATAGGGTTGCAGATGCTCTTAGCAGAAGGCAACTATTGCTGACAGAGATGCAGATTGAGGTGGTTGGGTTCAAGGAACTCAAGAATTTGTATCCAGAGGATCCTGATTTTGGTGAAGCTTGGAAGGCTTGTACAGAACCTGTTACTTTAGACAGGATGAAATGGCTGGATTTTATCATCCAAGATGATATGCTATTCAGAGGGAGTCAGTTGTGCATTCCACGAATTTCTATGAGGGAGAATCTCATCAAGGAGAAGCATAGCGGAGGATTGGCTGGACATTTTGGTCGTGACAAAACCCTTTCTTTGGTTGGTGAGAATTATTATTGGCCACAATTGCAGCAAGATGTGAAAAAGTTTGTACAGAGTTGCAGAGTATGTCAAATGGTGAAAGGAGTGAAGTAGAATATAGGGTTATATCAGCCATTACCTATACCAGAGAAGCCTTGGGAGGATATCAGTATGGACTTTGTTCTTGGTTTACCGAGGACACAGCGGGGACATGATTCAATTTTTGTAGTAGTTGACCGATTTTCAAAGATGGCACATTTCATTCCCTGCAAGAAGACTAATGATGCTATTCATGTAGCAGAATTGTTTTTCAGAGAAGTAGTGAGACTTCATGGTTTGCCAAAGACCATAGTTTCAGACCGGGACACTAGGTTTGTTGGATATTTCTAGCGTACATTGTGGAAGAATTTGAAGACAGATTTGAAGTTCAGTTCATCCCATCATCCACAGACTGATGGACAGACAGAGGTGGTGAATAGAAGTTTGGAAAATTTGCTGAGATGTTTGGTTGGAGATAAGCCAACAGGATGGGATTTGATTTTACCACAGGCAAAATTTTCATACAATAATTCTGTCAATAGGAGCACTGGTAAATCACCATTCCAGATTGTATATGGAAGTAGTCCAAGAAATGCATCTGAATTGAGGAAGATAGATAAAGGAGAAATAAGTAGTACTGAAGCTGAGGATTTTATAGAACACTTGAAGAACATCCATGAGGAGGTGAGGAAGCATATTACCAAGATGAATGCACAGTATAAGGCTAAGACAGATGAGAAAAGGAGGTATAAGGAATTTCAGGTTGGTGATGAAGTCATGGTTCATTTGTGGAAGGAGCGGTTTCCAGTTGGTACATATAACAAGCTGAAAATGAAGAAGTTTGGACCATGTAAGATACTGAAGAAGCATGATTCGGGAAATGCATATGAGGTAGAATTGCTTACTGGGCTGAATATTTCACTAGTGTTTAACATTTTAGATCTGACAGAGTATCATGAAGGAGGTGTTGAAGATGAGATCACAGCAGCACAGTGGAGTATTCCAGCAACTAGTTCAGACACTAAGGAGATCGAGGATATACTGGACAGTTGTGTTGGCAGAAGCACAAGGAATAGGACATACGAAGAATATTTGGTCAAATAGAAAGGACGACCTGTTGAAGATTCATCATGGCTAACAAAGGAGAAGGTTAACCATCTTGGTTTTCCTCTACGCACCTGAGTCGTGACAGGGTCACTTCTCAAATTACCCCGGGTGTCTGATGCAGGAGCATCCTGGGTGTAAGAGCAATCTTGCATCACCCAAAAATATTTCTATTTTTATATTCAATAAGGGCTATTTTGTGCAGAGCTGCTATTTATGGAAAGTTACTATTTTTGGTAATTTTTGTACGTGCTCAGAATGATTTGATTTCTTTCTTGGAGGTTCATTTTGGTCATATAAGTCTGCCAGCAAAGTTTCATGGCTAGATCAGGTGTAGTTTTGAAGATATTGAAGATTTTCGGTATTGGCAGCAGGATACAAAAACTTAGAACTTAGTTTTGAAGGCTTTAGAGGCCCCGGATGAGGTCAAAAATTTGGGTGACGGGCGCTTGCGCAGGTCAAGCCTATAGGGCGCTTCGTGGCATTTCTGAAATGAGGTTATAATAGTCAATCGGGTCAACTGGTGATGACTTATGATCTCCGAAAGTCGGGTCACCTGAAATGGCATAAAATAATTTTCTTTCAAAATTTTTTTTCGGGTTTCAAAAGTTATTTTGAGCCGACTTTGATGTAATAAATTGAAAAATAAAATAATTCTATCTTTGGTCGGCCCTTAGGGCTAAATTTATGGAACCTTCTCGAGCGGTGGAAATTGCCTATATAAGGAAGGCTGTATTATTGTCTTAGGCAGTTCAGAATAGTTCTGGGTAGTAGATCTGGGTAATAGTTCGAGGCTTTGTCCTACAGAATATTGTAAGGGAATGCCCATGTGGCTTTGCATATTGTAATTCTGAAAGTTTGTAATTCCACATTTGTGGAGATAACAAGAAGCCAATTTTCTGTTCTTGCATATTGTTGTTGTTTCTCTATTTCTGTTATGTGTTTGTGGTATTAAGGGGAGCACCCTTCATCACATTCCTCAGCGCATTGACATGGGTCACCATCTTACATTGTTTAGTTGAGTGACCATTATAGTTACATATCTGATATGTAACATTCTGAGAGCTTCTTACATTTGATTGATTCTGATTTCTTTGATTATGAGTCCTATTATTTTGGCTTGTCTTGCAATTCATAGCTCTATGACCAAATTTATTGCATGAATAATAGTAACCATTGAAAGGACTTACCTCTGTATAGTTCCTTGCTATGTGTCCATGCTTGTTACATGCATAACAAGTACAGTTTATAGGCTTGCACTCATTCTTAGGTGGTTCATTATGATCCTTGGTCTGACTTCTAGTCTCTTTAGCATTTGAGGTGCCTTTTGGTGCCTTCATTCTTTCTCACATGTTATCAATCCAATTTTGTGCTTCATTGTATCCAATGCAGCTAGTCTCTCCTTTAGCTCTTCTTGCATGTAATTGATATTCTATTAAATCAAAACTTGTGTGTAATTTATCAATGTGATTCTTAGCCTCTTTCAATTCAGATTTCAATCTTTCCTTGTTTTTTCTTAGCTCTAAGATTTTCATGTTTGCTTGCCTCAATTCTTCATTCAGTTGAAGGTTCTCTTTGACTTGTTCATCATAGACTTCCTAATTTTTAGTCATCTTATCATCAAATTCTTCAAGTTGTTCTTTTAAGGATTTATTTTCTTCATTCATCTTCTTGACTATTGTCCCTAGATCATTGGTAGGGCATTCTTTCAAATCTTTCCTTAGCCTTTTGATGACTAATTGAGCATCACTAAGTTTTTCCCTTAGTTCTTCAGTTTCTCTTCTAGATTTGTCCAGGTCTTCAAGAGCAGCTTCCAGATTTCTTTTCAGATGTTTCATTTATACTTTGTCCATGATCTCCTCAAGTGGTTAAAATTCTTTGCTGAGGACTAGAGCACTAATACCAATTGTTAGGAATGGGAACACTGAGAGGGGGGGGGGGTGAATCAATGTTCATTGTATTTTATCTTTTTAACTTTAACCTTTAAACTGAACTTAAATGCTTAAGTACTGAAATGAACATCCATATAAACATGAAACATGAAATCAACACATAAAACCAATGTAGTTATGGGGAAACCCAAGTAGGTAAAAACCACTATGGGAATTGACACCCACTAATATTTTATACTAGTGTTTAGTGATCCTTGTTAGAAGCTCCTTAACTCTATTAGGAGTTTCTTTACAATGTATTAAGTACAGTAGACCTTGTCAAGGGTCAGACCCTATTAGAAGTCTTTTACAATAGTCCCTATTAGGGGAGTAGATGCACTATCCTAGAGCTCACTTCTCAAGTGGTGAAGGCTACAACCTTTTGATCTTGGATACACACTATATCTGTTGGATGAACTGTCACTGTGACACAGCTTGTTAGATCAGTTCCTCTGATACGCTGATGCTTTGACCTCTTGAAAAGCTCTAATACATCTTATAGAATCTTTACACACTTCTTCTCTACTTATCAAAACTCTATATCAACTTCCATACTAATTACAATGGGCACATCTCATATTTATATGCACATACAAAATAAACAACTAGGTCGGCCCTTAGACCTATTACATACAATGATTTCAAATAAATTGGCTCAAGTTTGTTTACAAAAAAACATATACATATGTTGGCAACCTAATTACAATAGGTGCATAGCATTTACATCATTAGATTATAACTGCAACTCAAAATGCTAATAGTTGGTTGCTTACTCTATTCTTCATTGGCACACACTAGCTGTGCAACTTCAACTGCTTGTATCTTTCTCATACTTGCATATTTGATCATGCACTCCTAGACTTAGAGCATGAATATAGTATAAATAATTTAACTTCTAGGGCACACACCATAACTTGAGCATACGTACGTGCGGTGATTCTTTGAGCTATAGGAACTCTGTACACTGTCCAGTCTTCAACACTTAAACGATTTCTGATCTTCTCATCAAGTGTGCTGACTCCAAACTACTATATGACTTTGTTGCCATAATGAAAACACTATATTAAGTCATATACATCAGTATAGCCAACTTTCCAACAATCTCCCCTTTTTTCATTGATGGCAACAAAGGAATATGGCCGAGTTGCTAACTATCCTTAATAAAAAAAAACTTTTTGTTATCTATACATATACTTATATCTCCATATACATATTATGATCCATATTCTATACACAAATCCCCCTTTGACATTAATGACAAAGGTGTTTCAAAAACTATATGTACATATACTCATTGAGGGAAAACATCTAGATATGATATCTTTAGGTTCTGGATCTCCTTCTTCCAAAATGTGATCAAGGAGTTTACTATCTGGAGATGAGCACATAGTGCATACTATAGCTTCTCCATCTTCTTGAAGTTAGTGTTAGGACCATGATCATATTTTACCATTGTGGCATCTATGTCCTCGATGTTCTGATTGAGTATATCTAATGAGGGTGCAAGAGCATTCCTGATTTGTGTTTGCCTTGCCTTGATCTTTGACATTTCTTTTTCTTCATGCTCAATGTTTTATATTTGTCATTGGTATACATTATTACACATGTTTACATCTGTGCATGTGTCTTTCACTAGACTCTTGACTTTCTCAATCATAGCTTCTACCTCTTTTATTTTCTTGAAGTTGGCATCAGTAAGCTTATCTTGATCCATGCACTCTGCAATGATTCTTCTTCCTTGATCTGCAAATTCTTTCAAGGATGCTTGACTAGTCTTAAGTGATCTTATGTCAAGTGCAAAGTTTCTCATTAATTCATTCAACCTCTTCTTTAGGTACTTTTCTTCTATAACTAGGGATGTAGATTCTCCAAGGCTTGATAAATTACTTTTGAAATGTGAGATGACTGTACTCACATCATCAACAGAATGTATTTTTGACACTTTCTTGTCCTCTGGAAACAAATTGTTCAGAATGTTTACTAATTTTACCAGGAGGGGATTCCTCATCACTTGTTTTTCTTTGGCCTTTTCCATGGCTAGAACGCTAAATTTTATCAAATCTTCTTCTTTCCATGAGTCCAAACTGGATGTGTTAGGTGTCAAACTTAACAACAATGCTACTGAAGGAGTGATGGGAGTGTTGTTCATCACTTCTTGTTTCACCTTGATTAGCTCTATTGACATTTCATCCTTTTTCTCACTTTCTTTTACCTTTTCTTCTTCTTTCTTTTCTTCCTCTTTTTATAATTTTTCATTTTCTTTTTCTATTTCTTTTTCTTGTTCTTTCTTTTCTTCCATCTTTTCTTCTTCTTTCTCATCATCAAACAATACTTATTCTTTATGAGTGGGAGGTGTGTTGCTGCATAAGATTTTAGCTTCTTGTGTGCTCACAAAAGCTTCTTCAAAATTATCCAACTCCGTGTCAGTGGCAGAAATGGCTATCTCCACATTATCAATGATAATTGTGATGTCTTTTTGTGATTTTGTAGTGGGCGTAGACTTTATTGCCTCTGTACATGTTACCAGTGTAGGCGATGAATCCTGAGGACTTGTAAATGGTATATTGGAGGTCTCAGGTCCTTTTTATTTCTTACTAGGTGCTTGAGTGATGGGCGTAGATGAAGGTTTCATGTGTTGCTCTAAGAATACCTTCTCAAAGGCCTTCTTTGTTTCCTTTGTTATTAGCTCACAGTGTTTGTTCATAATGTGTAGTGTTCTCATCTTTGTCCTTAAGTGCGGCTTCACTAAATTCAATATTAGCGTCTTTTCTTCAACAAAACATATTAGAAGATTGGAATCCATTGTTTGTTCCCTCATTCTGAAGTCTTCTTCAGTGGCTTGTCTCTTCAAGGTATCCATAATCTCCCATAACTTATCTGGGATAGCTGTCTTGAATTCAAGAACTGTCTTCTTGAATTTTATCATGTGTTTGATCAACATCTCATGAATCTATTACTTATCAATTTCATGATATTTGTCATAAAACATGGCTATCTGATCTAGCCTTCCTTCTTCTACTACTCTAGTCCTTAACACTTGAAGACTAGGTATGAATCCTACTTTTGGAGGTGGCTGCACATTTTTCAATTTGCTTCTTGTGCCTCTAGCTGAAGGGTGACTTGTGGCAGTTTGTTTTCTTCTCTTGGGCATCTTAGGAGATGCATCTTTGGACTCAACATCAACTATAACAGTGGGTGTAGGACTAATATCATATATTTTACCTAGTTTATCCTTTGGATCATTAGTCTTCACAATCTTTACCTTTTTCATCTTGGGATCATCAGACTTAGCTTCCACTGTGGATGAGTTCATAATTTCCAAAGTAATCTTTTCTTCCCTTGCTTTGTCTAGGTTTTCTTGTGTTACTCCATGAATTCTGAGTATCTCAAACATAATCTTAGAGGCTTTCCTCTTAGTTTTTGCATTGTTCAAAACTGCATCAATTTCCCTTATCTTTTCCTCATAAGTACCCCACTTAGGCACATTAGGGTTAGTAGGAGTTTAAAGCAATACTTGAGCATATGCTTCTAAAACTTTTTCCTCTACTTCATATCCTAGTGGATGAATCCACTTTGTTCTAGGTACAACTGCCTCCATGCATGTTGTGTCTATTTCAACCATAAAGCAGATAGTATCCTTATATTTTTCAATAATGTTTTCTAGAATTTTGTACCTCATTTGCATCTTGACCCTGAAGGTCTTCAACTCCAATGTTATGTAATATCTCAATCTACTCTTAGTGGATGCCTTATTAGATATCTATGGCATGGTTGGAATGGACTTGTCCAAATATAAATCTGATACTTTCCCAACTATATGAAGGTACATGTAAATGATCAAAGACCCAAAGAAAAATATATTAGTCTTATCATGCTTGATTGCCTTGATGTTATCAATCAACTATGCATGCAAGATCTCACATAGATTGAACTCTCCATCTCCCTTCACAAGTCTAATGGCTACTAGAATTCTACTCGTAGATACACTATTCACCTTGTTGGTGTGATGAAATCTATATCCAAGTATCATAGACATCAATTTGATGTCATCTTTCTCAATAGGCTCAATTGGCATCCCACGCCTATCACTCCTTGACTTACATGTTTGCTCAACAATTTTTTTGGCATCCTTGCCCATAGGAAGGATGGTGCCAGACTTAGATAGTCTTGTCATCTCATATATTAGGTTACTAGTGATTGTTACTGGCACATCACCTATCAAAAATAGGTCATCATGAATTATTCTCAAAAGTATTTTAATCCATTCTATCTCATAGAACTCATATGTCGTAGCATACTCCATTATAGGGTGATCATTCCACTTCGCATATTCATCTAAGAAGGTTTTGTCTAGTTTTAGCATGGTTTCCATGTGTTCCCAAGTAGCATGTCCAATCCTATTGGTTCCTTGTTGCAGTAAATGTATGCCCTAATGTCTTTGACATGCATAATGCCCATAGGCATGTGGGAGAATGCTCCCTCTAATTCATTTAGGGTAGAATTAAATGGATGCTTCTTAAATACATATCTTTTCTTTTTTGCAACATCAAATAATATGGGAGTGGCCATCACTTACTTGATTTATCACTTTCCAAATGTTCTCTGAGATAATCTAAAGACTTATGAATCGGCATGATGAACTAGGGTTTTTGCAACTGATCAAATGAACTGCTAATCACTAATGGATCAATCTGCAAATATTCACAATAACTTCTAAAGCTCTTTCTACTCTTCAAACACTTTGAATTTGAATGCAATGAGTAATCAAAAAAGCTTTTTGTGTACTTAAAGTGAAAGTTTCGCCATTAATGCTTGCTGTGTAAACCGAGCTATCACTTAGAAGTTTCTATCTTCCATTCTGTAAAGAATCAACTAGTGCACTCTTGCATGAAGGTTTATCTAGTCTCCAAAAGCTTAAGTCCAAAGGTGCATACTCTGAGAGTGAGTATACCAGCCACGTAGGGGTCTAGAGCTAAATTAGCTCCCACTATGACCCTGAGGGCCATTCATCTAGATGTAGAGGGTGCATCCACTTTGGATGCATCCAATACATACTCATCAACCTTGTCCTTCTTTGTTTCTGACCAAATCAAGCTCGCATCCTCTGAAGCTTTCACAAAATTGACTTCTCCTTCGGGATCCAAAACTCATTCTTCTAGCTTTTTAGGGCTTTCTGGACATTGCATCCTTGATCTACAAAACTTTGAGATATGTCTAGCCTTGTTACAAGAGTGAAAAATTACTGGAGGCCTTATATTCCTCAGGGCATTGACATGGGTCACCATCTTACATTGTTTAGCTGAGTG
The DNA here is from genome assembly GCA_027943335.1 of Chamaecyparis obtusa. Classification (NCBI taxonomy): domain Eukaryota; kingdom Viridiplantae; phylum Streptophyta; class Pinopsida; order Cupressales; family Cupressaceae; genus Chamaecyparis; species Chamaecyparis obtusa. The sequence continues at coordinate 399,361 of BSBK01004020.1, forward strand.
ACCATTATAGTTACATATCTGATATGTAACATTCTGAGAGCTTCTTACATTTGATTGATTCTCATTTCTTTGATTATGAGTCCTATTCTTTTGGCTTGTCTTGCAATTCATAGCTCTATGACCAAATTTATTGCATGAATAACAGTAACCATTGAAAGGTCTTACCTCTATACAATTCCTTGCTATGTGTCCATGCTTGTTACATGCATAAAAAGTGCAGTCTATAGGCTTGCACTCATTCTTAGGTGGTTCACTATGATCCTTGGTTTGACTTCTAGTCTCTTTAGCATTTGAGGTTCCTTCCGGTGCCTTCATTCTTGCTCACATGTTATCAATCTAATTCTATGCTTCATTGTATCCAATGCTACTAGTATCTCCTTTAGCTCTTCTTGCATATAAATGAGATTCTATTAAATCAGAATTGGTGTGTAATTTATCAATGTGATTCTTAGCCTCTTTCAATTCAACTTCCAAGCTTTCCTTGTTGTTTCTTAGTTCTAAGATTTCCATGTTTGCTTGCCTCAATTCTTCATTCAATTGAAGGTTCTCTTTGACCTGTTCATCATAGACTTCATGATTTTTAGTCAGCTTATCATCAAATTCTTCAAGTTGTTCTTTTAAGGATCTATTTTCTTTATTCAGCTTCTTGACTATTGTCCCTAGATCACTGGTAGAGCATTCTTTCAAATCTTTCCTTAGCCTTTTGATGACCAATTGAGCGTCACTAAGTTTTTCCCTTAGTGCTTCAGTTTCTCTTTTAGATTTGTCCAGGTCTTCAAGAGAAGCTTCCAAATTTCTTTTCAGATGTTTCATTTATACTTTTTCCATGATCTCCTCAAGTGGTTAAACTTCTTTGCTGAGGACCAGAGCTCTAATACCAATTGTTAGGAATGGGAACACTGAGAGGGGGGGGATGACTCCGTGTTCACTGTATTTTATCTTTTTAACTTTAACCTTGAAATTGAACTTAAATGCTTAAGTGTTGAAATGAACATCCATATAAACATGAAACATGAAATAAAAACATAACACCAATTTTGTTACAGGGAAACCCAAATAGGTAAAAACCCTGGTGGGAATTCACACCCACTAGTATTCTGTACTAGTGTTTAGTGATCCTTGTTAGAAGATCCTTAACCCTGTTAGTTGTTGCTTTACAATGTATTAAGTATAGTAGACCTTGTCAAGGGTAAGACCTTGTTAGGATTTTTTTACAATAGTCCCTGTTAGGGGAGTGGACACACTGTCCTAGAGCTCACTGCTCAAGTGGTGAAGGCTACAACCTTCTGATCTCAGATACACACTATATCTACTGGATGAACTTCCACTATGACACTGCTTGTCAGATCAGTTCCTCTGATGCACTGATGCTTTGACCTCTTACAAAGCTCTAATATATCTTATAGACTCTTTGCACATTTCTGCTCTTTTTATCACAACTCTATATCAAGTTCCATACTAATTACAAGGGGTGCATCTCATATTTATATGCACATACAAAATAAACAAATAGGTTGGCCCTTAGACCTATTACATAAAATGCTTCCAAATAAATTGGCTCAAGCATGTTTACAAATAAACATATACATATTTTAGAAAACTAATTACAATAGGCGCATAGCCTTTACATCATTAGATTATAACTGCAACTCAAAATGCTAGCAGTCAGCTGCTTACTCTATTCTTCACTGGCACACACTGGATGTGCAACTTCAATTGCTTGTATCTTTCTCATAGTTGCATATCTAATCATGGGCTCATAGAATAAGCATGAATATAGTCTAAATAGCTTAACTTCTAGGGCATACACCATAACTCATTCATACGCATGTGCGTTGATGCTTTGAGCTGCAGGAACTCTGTACACTGTCCAGTCTTCAACACTTAACCAATTTATGATCTTCTCATCAAGTGCACTGACTCCAAACGTTCTATATGACTTTTTTGCCATAATGAAAACACTATTTAAGTCATATACATCAGTATAGCCAACTTGCCAACAATATATACATACATATATGTACATGTACATATATATATATATTATATATATATATATATATACAATAATGTGTGTGTGTGTGTGTGTGATCAATGTGAACCTAACCTATTCGTAACATGCATAGACAGTAAAATGTTAGTCAGAAACATATGTATAGCTAACTTATAGAAAACCTATTCACAAGACACCTCAGACAAAGCTAAAATGTGAGCAAGGTTTGTGTAGGATCATGGTATGCCAAAAAGTGGCGATGTGAAAACTAAGTCCTCATTGATAGACTCTTTGAAAAACAACTATAACTTTCAAACAATATAATATTTTTGAAATCTGAAATATACATCACATTCTATGCTTCACCTAATATAGTAATAATAAACAATTCTTTCAATTTGATGAAGTTTAGACTAAGTTAAGGTGGTTAGACATGAGAGTTTTTATATTCAGGAAAATTTGTAGCAGAAAAATCATAATTATTTATTTACTTGAAAAAAAAGTACAAAAAAATATGTATCACTTCCGAACATGAGTCTACTACTTTTATCTAGAATCTTATAAAAAAATATTATGAATTGTTTTTGTTTAATGTGGATAGACATACACCTAATTGTTATCTTTCTAGTCCCAATTGATAGACTTATTGAAAAATAGCTATAACTTTTAGACTGTATAACATTTTTGAAATCCAAAACATGTGTCACATTCTATGATTTTCCTACTACAAGAAAAAATAAAAATTCAATTTGATAAAGTTTAGACTAAGTTAACATGGTAAGACACGAGATTTTTTGTATTCTAAAAAAGTTGTAGAAGAATAATAATAATTAATTATTTACTTGGAAAAAAATACAAAAAAATATGTGTCACATTCGGACACGAGTCTACTACTTATATCTATAATATTGTAAAAAAAAAATTATCATTTGATTGGGTTTAAGGTGTTCAGACATACACCTACTTATTTTTTTCCTAAAATTTTTGTACTACTACATTGAAATTTGAAATTTTCAGCATATAGAATAATTATTTTTCAAAAAAGCCCCAGTATCTTAGAAACTAAATTCAATTTTGTACAGATTCTCTTCTTACATATTTTTGATATAATATTTATAACTTGTTCAAATTTTATGCCAACTTGCTTAAACCTGATTTTTTGAATTTTCATTGCCACTTATGGGCCTAGCTTGGCATACCATGATCCTGCCCATACCCAACACTCTGTCACCATTTGATTTTCTCTTATAGGAGTGATGTGGGTGTGCTCTTGAAAAAAAACTATCATGTCCCCAATGTTGTTTAGGAAGGATTAGGATCATTTGGAATCCATGAAGACCTCATAATGGCATAAAACCTAGTATGGTGAACCTGGTTTGCCTCTAGGATTTCGAGGATCCAAATGAAGCAAGATGTAGATTCTAAGGTATTGAATGCTATAAAGAAAAGATGGATATGATATGAATGAAAATAGTTAGTATTGCTTGAAATAAACTAGATTAATCCAATTTATTGAATCTAGGATGAGTTATGAAAGCATAAAAGTGAGCAAAATCTAACAATACTAGAAATTATGCTAAGTCAAGATGAAAATGAACATTATAATAATGCATGAAGATGAGATGTGAATTGGTAAATTTATCTTGGAAGGGAGGCTATTTATAGGATTTGAGGAAGGGCTTGGGTTAGGAAGGGTGGTTAGAGTCAGAGTCAGGGTTAGGGGTAGAGTTAGGGGTTTGGTTAGAGGTATGGTCAAGGGGATAAGGGTTAAGGGTTTCTCACACATGTGTGATAAACACTAGGGAAGTGTGATAGGGGACCAAGGTGGAAGAAGAGACATGGGATCCCATTAAGAGGCTTTAAGAGCCATTAATGAGGATGTAAGGGGTTATTAATGAGCATGTAAGGCTCATTAATGAGGAGGGTTGTCCAAAAGTCAAAGGATGAGGGTTTAAACTAAGAGGGTTAGGAAACACCTCTTAAGTAGATTTTGGAAGTGATTAGGAAAGTGAGGATAAGTTTAGGGTTTTTTAGAAGATATCTAGGGTTTTGGGGAATTAAATAAATAAATAATTAATAAATTGGAGGGATAAACATTCAAATTAGATTTAAATATTTTTGGGAGGAGTTCTTAATTAAATGTCTTTAATTAAAGTAGGAGAAGGGATAATGATAATAAAAATGAATGAATTAATTAATAAATAAATGATGATGTTATCAGGTTTTTTGTCAACTAAAAATAATTTTAATTGGCAAGTTGATTTGTAGGTGTCGACAATATGTACATGTACATGTACATGTGTATATGTATGTGTGTGTGTGTGTGTGTGTGTGTGTGTGTGTGTGTCTGTGTATAATAACCTACAACTGATTAAATATCTTGATGAACTGAATGGACAAGTGAAAGACAGTGATTAGAGATCATTGAGCTACTAAAGTGATATGTAAGACAATTAAATCAGTCAATATATATTGTCATTGATGTCGACTAGTTTTGATTATACTTATCATCATGGTTACAAACATTTGAAGAAGAAAAATGGTAAAGGAATGAGATATCTATATGAAGATGAGATGGATATGGAGATATGGCTAAGGTATACATTGGGAAACTTATTGATGAGTCTATAGAATCATTTTGTTAACTTGATTGTATTACATGAGTTTGTTGTGTATTGAAGATCAAAATTGAACAAGTTAATGTCATTAGTAATTAGAGATTTTTGTATACACCAAGCCAGTGTAGTATATACCAAGTAATAGTAATAATCAAGTTAGTATTCACTAACACATTATATATTAACCGAGCAAAAGAAACAATTAAAGTTTATAACAGTCGACTGAATTGATGAGTGAACATATTGCTTATGATTCTGAGGTAAAAGATAAAGTTTGTTATGATGATCTAATGACTAGAAAAATTCAAGATTAATCGAATGGAGAAGGATGAAACATGTTATAGACACATTTGACGAGGAAGATTGAAGCAAAAAAATGAACGATGGAGATTAAGAGGAAAAATATAGTGGATGAGAAGAAAACGGTTTATGACATCTATTTAAAGAGACATGAGATTCATTATTGAGTCTATCACTTATTGACACTGCATGAGATTTTGTGTGACAAGACTATTTTCATGCACCACTAATCAAATTGGTTATAGACAGAACTGAGTAGAACTACAAGCATTATCGAGCATGAGTGTATTATTCACCAAGTTGAATATGTTGAAGGATATGAAGGATTGAAGTGATTATTGATCAAAGGAGGTATTTTGAGGTTAGCATAGATCTAAAACTCTAAAAATATTAGTTGTATTTGAATCAGATCACTATTGTATCAATTTAACCATTGTTACAGCTAAATCTCTTAACTGACTGGACTTAACAGTCTTATTTGTATTTCAATATGACATTCCTTGAATGTTGTTGGTTTTCTTGTTAACCTCATAGTGAACGCTGGTCAAGAGTTAACTATTAGTGATAAATCCTCTAACCAGGTCACACCTTACAGTGTGCATTATAACCTTTAACAGGGTTAGATTCTAAGCAAGCTCACTTCAGAAGAGTGAAATATTTTGGGTTATCGGTCTCAGGTGGTTTTTCCTTTAGTGGGGTTTCTATGTTAAAATCTGTGTATGTGTATTTGATATGATTGGATTGTCATTTTACTTTTCACATTTCATATTTGGATTAATTGATAAACACAGTATTGAGTTGACTTTCAATCAATAGATGAACACAAATTTATTGTTGATAGCTTACCGAGTTGATTATTTGTTGAAATTTTTTGAATATATACATTTGGGAGTTTGGGACTATAGGATAAATGGAATTAATTGATCCCCATCCCCTCAGTTATCTAAAAATTGGTATCAGAGCATATTGGTTTTTTGGAAGGAAATTTTAAAGGACTTAAGCTAAAGATCACAAGATGTATAAGAGAGAGGTTCCAAAGCTAAACAAAGACAACTTCTCAACATGGCAAAGCAGAATGGGGTTGCACATATTTGGAATTGGAGAATCTGCATTATTTCACCTAGACAATGCTTAGATTCAACTGCCAACTAGACCTTTGATTGTTGATCAGCTAAGAGATAGACATGAACATAACATGACAATGATTGAGATTTTTTCTTCCCTAACAGATGCAGAATTTGAAGATATCAAGATATGTACTTCAACAAAAGAAATGTGGGACAAAATTGCATTAGTCTATGGAGGAGATGTAAATGTGATGAGAGAAAGAGCTAAAAGCCTTAGAGGAAAGTTTGATTATATGAAGATAAAAGAAGCAGAAAACATTTCTCAGTATAGTAACCGAATCAAGGAGGTTGTCAATGCTATCTAAGGAGTAGGAGGTATAATTGATGAAGACACTGTTGTGAGTAAAATTCTAAGAACCTTGTTGCCAATCTATGCTATTAGAATCTCTGTAACTCGTGAAATGTGATCTGCACCGGGTAATGATCTTACAATTGATAGTCTAATCGATAAATTGACAAATTTTGAGTTGAATAACTGTGATAATAGTATTGTACCAAGTGTTGAGTCTGCATTTATGTCATCTTTGAAAATTGGTAAATCAAGTAGTAAACACATGATAAAGAATAAGAGTGATAGTGATAGTGATGAAGATGAACTTGATGAACTTGAAACACTTATGGCTAGAAGGCTGCAGAAAGGTAAAGGAAGGTATAAAGGGAAATTACCTCTAGCATGTTTTAATTATAAAGAAATTGGTCATATTGCATCTAGATGTCCTAATAGAAAAGATGATGACAAAGACAATGACCGATCTAGTGAAAGAAAGTATGCCAGAAGAGATAACCAAGATTGTAGAGGCAACCAACACTGTGATAGAAGAAACAACTGAGACTATAAAGACAAAGGAATGAAAACATGTTACCTTATTGGAGATGATGATGATGACACTGACACTGATGAAGACATTGAGGTGGTATTCATAGCTTTGAAAGAAGATTCATAAGAAGAAGAAAGGTATCTATAAACAACACTTATTTCTAAAGTTAGCAAGAATGATACATGGATTATTGATAGTGGTTGTACACCTCATATGATGAGTGACAAGGAAAAATTTGAGTACCTTGAATACTATAATGGAGAATCTGTTAAAATGGGAAATGATACACCTTGTCTAGTAAAAGGAAAAAGATCTATCATGTTGAACAATAAGATCAAATGTGAAAATGTCTATTTAGTGAAGGGACTTAACTATAACTTGTTAATTGTAGCACAATTGAATAACTCGGGTCACTGAGTTGCATTTAAAAGTAGGAAGGTGAAGATCTATGATGAAACGTGAAAGTTGGTCGGTACTGGTGAACAATCTAAAGGTAATCTATTCTATCTTGACAATGTTGAAACTTCTTGTTTAATGGATAGAACTGAAGATGTGTGGTTGTGGCATAAAAGGATATGTCATGTGAATTTTTACAACATGGTTAAGATCAGTAAGAAAAGAAAAGTTAGATGTTTACCGATCTTATCTAAACCTGACCATGTCATGTGTACATAATGTCAAATGGGAAAAATGTCCAAAATCTAGTTTCAAGAGAAAGGCCTATTCATCTAAAGCTATTTTGGAATTGGTTCATACCAATTTGTATGGTCCTATGAGAACTCAAAGTTATTATGGTGACTGATACTTTATTTTTTTTGTTGATGACTACTCTAGGATGATGACAGTTATGTTTTTGAAAGAGAAATCTAAAGATTTCAAAATGTTTAAATGGTATAAAGCTAAAGTGGAAAAGGAAAGCAGAAGAGTTAAAATTCTTGATATCTAATAGAGGAGGTGATTTTATTTTTGATGAATTCACTAACTTTTGTAATGAGCATGGAATTAAAAGACATGTTTATGCATGGAGAACACTATAGCGGAATGGAATTATTGAAAGGAGGAATATATCCATAGTTCATTGTGCTAGAACACTGATGATTCAGAAAGATGTTGCACAAATGTACTAGAGAGAAGTTGTTAGCAGTGTCATATACACATTGAACCAAGTATAACTAAAGAAAGATTCAAACAAGATACCTTATGAGATATTGTTTGGGTACACACCTAATGTAAGTTATTTTAGAATTTTTGGAAGTAGATGTTACATTCTAAAAGATGATAGAAATGAAAAATTTGATTCTAAAGGCGAAGAAGGAATATTATTTAGATATTTGACTAAGAGAAAAGCTTAAAAATGTTTCAATAAGGTTTCTAACAAAATGATTGAAAGTGCTAATGTGAGAGTTGATTTTTCTGAGAAAAATGATGAAAAATGAAAAAAAGAACCAGAAGACTACGATATATATACATTCATTGAGATACCTAACCTTCTACTCAAACAACTGGTAGAAGTTACCGAACTATAGGATAAAGACACCGAGCATCAGCCTATAGAGACCGAGAATCAGGAAATTGCTACCAAGGAAGAAATTGATCCTACACCAACTGATGAATAAAGAAGAGAATAAGTGCTGGCAAATTTGTGAGAAGACACCATCCACAGAATCAGATTGTTGGAGACAAGAAAGTTGGCACGATGACACAAAGGAAGTTGAGATAGAGCACATGTTTAGTTTTTCAATTTGAACCTAAAAATGTTACAAATGCCATGAATGAATAAATTGAGTAGGTAGAGAAAAACAAAACATGGACATTGGTACTAAGACCGAGTGACAAAAATGTAATTGGAACCAAATGGATATTTAGAAACAAGTTGAATGAGAATGGTGAAGTCACTAGGAACAAAGATAAACTTGTTTGTAAAGGGTATGCACAAGAAGAAGGTACATATTTTGGTGACACCTTTGCACCAGTTGCGAGATTTGAAGGAGTTAGAATACTACTTGCATATGTTGCACACAAAGGATTTAAAGTATATCAAATGGATGTTAAATTTGTATTTTTGAATGGGATACTTGAGGAAGAGATTTACATTGAACAACCTGAAGGTTTTGTTGATCCAAATAAGAAGAATATTGTATGTAAGTTGCACAAAGAATTATATGGACTGAAACAAGCACTGAGAGCATGGTATGAAAGACTGCATTCCTATCTTATTAGAATTGGTTTTGTAAGAACAAGTGACAATAGCAATTTGTATTTGAAAGGAGAAACTAATGACAAGATTCTTATTGCTGAATTTTTTGTTGATGATATCATATTTGGAGGAAATGATAATCTTTGAAAATCTTTTGCTGCTAAAATGAGAAAGGAATTTGAAATGTCAATGTTTGGAGAGATTAAATTCTTTCTAGGTTTGCAAATTCTACAACAAAATGAAGGGATATTCATAAGACAATCAAAGTACATCAAAGAAGTATTGAATACTTTTGGAATGGAAGATTCAAAACTAGTAGGTACACCGATGGTTACAGGATACAAATTGACAAAGGATGATTAGTCAAATGAGGTAAATCAAACATTATATAGATCAATGATTGGTAAACTGATGTATGTTGTGCATAGTAGACCTGATATTGCACATGATGTTGGGATTGTAGAAAGATTTTCTACTAATCCTAAGGAATCACATATGAATGTTGTTAAGAGGATTCTGAGATACTTGAAGAACACAAAGAATTATGGTTTATGGTACAAGAAACAAGGCAATTTTGAACTACAAGTGTACACCAACACAAATTGGATTGGAAATATTGATGACCAAAAGAGAACTATCGATGGAGCATTATTTTTGGGGGAAAGGCTAGTTACTTGGATAAGTAAGAAATAGACATGTGTTTCTTAGTCTATTATTGAAACATAATATGTTGTTGTTTCTACTAATTGTTCAAACATTGCATGGATAAAGCAACTTTTGATAGGGATGAATGAAGAGATCTCTAATCCAATGATTATATATTATGACAACACAAGTGCTATAAACATTTCCAAGAATCCAGTGATGCATGCTATGACAGCATATATCTATTAAGTATCACTACTTGAGGGAACAAGTACAACAAAATCAAGTGAAACTGGAGTTTGTGAAATGTAAAGAACAACTTGTAGACATATTTACAAACCCTTACCGATGGATACATTTGAGTACTTCAGGACTAGAATATGGGGCATCCTCTGTCTGTCAGTCACTAAGGTGATTAGGAGGCTGCATTAACCTATAATTTATCAGAAAATCAATAATGTTGATGCATAATGTTCACACTTTAGGTTTCCTAAGGTTGGGAAAGCTAGAACAAGAAAATTGTATATTAGTACATGCAGGTACATGATCTGAACCGAACAACATAGATAATATTTTTGGCTACTACAGAGTTGTTTATTCTTTTTAGCATTGCTATCAAAGGGAGAGAGAATCAATGAAATATCTATCTAGAGGGAGAGAAGTATTTGGTAGGAAGAAAAATATCAAATCCGCAAGGAGAGTCTATTTGAAATACTAAAATGATATGTAGTGATTAAACATATTAAATGAACAAGCTAGGGAGAGCTTACTGAGCTATAGGATTTATCTATAGAGTTGTAGTACAGATGTTTGGTATTCTATGACATTTTATATTTGTGTTACCATCAATGCCAAAGGGAGAGATTGATAACCTACAACTGATTGAATATCTTGATGAACTGAATAGACAAGCGACTAGAGATCATTGAGATACTAAAGTGATATGTAAGGCAATTAAATAGTCAATATGTATTGTTATTGATGTCAACTAGTTTTGACTATACTTATCATGATGGTTACAAAAATCTGAATAAGAAAAATGGTAAAGAAATGAGATATCTACATGAAGATGAGATGGATATGTAGATATGGCTAATGTATACATTTAGGAACTTATTGATGATTCTATGGCATAATTTTGTTGACTTGATTGTATTACATGAATTTTTTATGTATTGAAGATTAGAACTAAAGAAGTTAATGTAGTCGGTAATTGAATATTTATGTATACACCTAGCCAGTATAGTGTATACCGAGTAACTATTACCCAATTTTTACTATTCCATACAAATTTGGTTAGGTTGGATTCTATCCAGAGTCTGCTTTTTAATCCTATTGAACACTCTGAGAAAATTTCATGCTCTTCTACCTTTTCTTCTGGTCTCTGCAACTATCTAAACTCTCTGGTCTGCAAGCTTTTATTTGAAAATGTGACTGTTGAAGGAAAAAAAAAAAAACCCTCAAAACCCTAGGGCCTATTCTATTTCATCATTCCTTTTTCAGCCACTTAAGTCTCTACATTTCCCATGTGTGCTTTATGCTCTAAAGCCTAGTCGCAAGATCTCTAAGACCCCACAGAATATTCCTTCTTACCTCCCGATCCCGCGACTACCTTATATCTCTTCATCTCCCGATCGGATGGAATATTATTTGTTCATTGAGTGACTTAACATTTTCCCCTTTAGTCTCCAGGTCTCAGTAAGTCTTTCTCAAGATCTAATGACTTCTGTAACAAATTTGGTAAGAAAGGACCCTTTAGTCACATGGTCTCTAGATGGATTTCCTTTGGTCAAGAGATCTCAGAAGGAAGGTTGAAAATTCAAAAGGCTGCAGTGATTAAGAGACTTCCTTTGGTTGCTAGGTCTCCAGAAAATCTTTTAGTGACTAAGCAACTATGTGTTCACAAGATTTCTTATTCCTGGCAGTTAAGTCCTAAACATCTAGTGATCTGGTAGGTGGTTATCTTTCCTTTAGTCATGTAATCTCCAGATGGTTGGAGGTCTCAGCTCTGTGGTTAAAGATGAAGGAAGATCAACGACTGGCACATGATCTGATGAAATATTCTTGTGCCTTGTGATCATGCGATGACCATTGATCTTCATTCCAATGTAGTATTTTAGTTTTCAGTAGGTCCACTGCCATGTAGTCCAAGGTGTTTGATCCTGATTGGTCGAAGGTTTGTGATGTGGAGTTTTGTCAAAGCGGGCCCAGTGAGTTGTCTTTCTTGAAAATCTATGACTATCTTATGATCACATGGAATATTCTGAGCCAATGTGATCATACGCCAGCTGTTGATTTTACTTTATTGCCAAGGCTCTGTCAAGTGGGTCCTCGAGTTCTGACGTGCTCGTATTTCATTGGCTGGTCAGATGATGATAGGGATTTGTTAGTGGGATCATTGTCAGAGGATTTTCAGGGGCGTCAGTAAAATGAAGATCTACGGTAGTCTTATAATTGCATGGAATCTTCTGAGCCTTTGTGATTATAAGATGACCGTTCGATCTTCCAGGTGTTCAGGCCGATGTCAGGTGGGTCTGTCTGACATGCTAAAATCTTATTGGTCACTAGGTATTACAGTTGGCATCTGGTGTTGGTTGAGATTTCTTAAGTGAGGTGGCAATAAAATAGAAAGATCTACGACTTGCACATGATCTGAAGGAATCTTCTAAGGCCATGAGATCATGCGACAATCGTCGGATGGGTCCAAGCTTGTAAGTATTGTTGCTAGATCTCTAGAAAATCTTTCGGTGACTTGATGACTGCCAAGGTGGGAATAAAGGCTTAGTTACGTGATCACCAAAATATGTCGGGGATAAATAAAACTTCAAGCGATTCAAAAACTAAAAGAAAAGGAAGGGCCCGAGGTTAAATAAAGGGTTAAGGTTAAGAATATAAGCAGTGCCCAGTAAAATAGAAGATCTGACGGCCACGTTTTAAAAGACCAATCAACTTTGAATGTCAGTCATTGATAGGTAAAGCTTGGTGCCACCTGTGACCATTTAATCAATTTTTAAATTCAAATATCTAAGAGTACTAGATTGGAATAGTTATGGTGAGCTCAAGTTGTAGAGAGGTAGATAGATCAAGGCGGCTTGTCTGCAGGTAGATATAGCATAGAGATGGACACGCAAATAGTAATCTAATCGGTTGGGATATTTTCAGCGATGCAATTATGATTAGAATTGACAGAATTAGGGTTGGCTATTATTTTATGAAAAATTGTAACCCTAATTAGGTTTTTTTCTCCTGCCTACGTGCAATTGAGGAGATGTATATATTTTTTTTTGGAGCTTTTTAGAGCGGAGAGTTTTACATTTTTAAAAAAGGAGAGATTTTCTTTCTGAGGAGTTATCCAAGGCATTCTTTCTACCCTCTAGCTTCTACATCTTGTAACCTTTCATTGATGTTTAGATATTGCAAAGGTACTTTATGACATTATTTCTATCCCTATGCCTTCTTGTCTGAATTTTCTCTTATTGAGTTAAGTATATGTATGTTTTTAGTGATATCTTAGGGTTCTTGATCCCTCTTTCTTTCTGCAATTCATGTGTATTCTTGTGGGTGATTTGATTTGAATGATCTTGTGGGTATACTTCAACCCCCTGACAATCTGTCTCATTCCTATACCTATTTGTAGAAGTGGATGTTTCTTTGGAGCTTATAGATTGTGTCCAATTTTTAGGAATGCTATTGTTTGTGAAATTTTCTCTTTCCATGAATAGCCTCTTTATATTGCAGACCCTTCTATGAAATATTGATGCAAGCCTATTTAGTGAGTTGTGATCTCCTAGACCTAAGTTTATGTACTAATTTCATCCTCCATACTGTAATTCATACCATCATTTCAGTGTATCACCTAGTAGGTAATTTTCTTTGCAGTTATTTCCCTTTCATGCATTCATTTTATCCCTTTTCCCCTCATATTTTACTTTCCTATCAAGAAGCAAATTAAGGTGATTATCCAAGAGGAACCAGCCTAGAACCTAGAGGTCTCATCTCAGTTAGCATAGGTCCCACAACCTGGAGATGATTCCCATGTTATAATAGGTTATCAAGACCAAGAGAGCTTGAAACAAGGGTGCAAACTTAGTGTATAACAATTCTGGCACGCCCGGTGGGACTAAAGTTTAGATTCATGTTGAAAGGTGTTACTAAGATCAGATTCAAATTTCGAAGACACCCCACCTTGGGTGTAACAATTCTGGCACGCTCGGTGGGACTAAAGTTCAAATTTATGTTCAAAGGTGTTACTAAGATCATATTCAAATTCAGAAGACACCCCACCTTGGGCGTAACAATTTTGGCATGCCTGGTGGGACAAAAAAAGAAGTTAATTCTGAAAAGATTATGTTATCTCTAATATACTGATTGCATAATATAGACTTTTAAAATTTTTTCTATCAAATATATCTGGTGACTCCACTGATTTCACAGACCCAAGCTAAACTTGTTCAAAGTTTATGAGAAAGATTGAGACTAGAAGCTCAAAGCCTACTGAATTTTTAGAGTTTCCCTTAAAAAGAGGCTACAAAGGTAGATCAGCCCAGAGAACATCTCTTGCAAGGAGAGTATAGTCTACACCACCTAATACTTTAGAAAGGACACCTTTGACCTTTCATCTCAGAAGAAGAGGAAGATCTCTAACCAGAGATCTAGAAGAAGATTAAAATCCAACACCAATTACAACTCACACAGTTACTACTCATCAAGTTTCAGCTCCTACAATGGCTAGGCAATTTGCTTTTGCACCTTTCAACCAGGGGAGTCCATTGAACTTTTCTCAACATCATGATGTGCCCTTGGTGGCACTAAAGAGTCTACTTGATTTCACAGGTGAAGGACAAACTATAACTTTTGAGCATATAAGAGATGTGACCACTATCTGTAGCATACACAATATAACTCAAGAGGATGTCGCTGTAATACCTCAAAAATAGGCTATAAGTTCATTAACCTCTTACATCTACAAATCAAACAAAATCAACATCGAAGTCCTAACCTAAGGCACATCTAAACATCATCGAATCATAATTGATTATCTTAAATTCTGCATCGGGGAATATTCCTAGTAATATTTCTAATCATCATAATTATCTTTAATTTAATGATTATTTGGCTATAAATCACATTTATCCTAAAGTTTGATTAATTGAATATTTTCATATTTAATTAATTAGATTTAATATCTTGCCACTTAATTGTGTAATTAAATTTAATTCTATCTATTATTAATTGTATTATTTAATTTTGACAATAAATCCAATATCCTATGAATAATTGATTAAATTCTTATTTAATTAATTAAAGCAAGTTGTCATTATTTAATAATATAGTTTTTAATAAAAGTTTGATAAAATAGTTAATTAACCCATAAATTAATTATTTTATTTCAAAAAGCAGTTAAGTTGAGCATAAATCACTTTATTTATTTATTAAATCATAATTATCCATGTGCACATTCAAGGACCAGTTAAACTCAAATTGGAAAATCAATGCAAGTTGTTAGCTTTTTGAAACTCAACATCTTTTTGAGTTTTAAAGTTGATCTAAACTTCTAATTCGAGTTGAACTGTGCTTTTGCATGATTTTTGTAACTTAATTATCTTTATTTAAAAATAACTCAAAACTCAAGCTGAATTATTTGAGTGATTTATGGCTTTTTCTCATGCACCTCCAAAGCCCTGGATTTCTATAAAACCAAGGCTCAGCTCTTCAATTTCATATCTCGCAAATTGCAAACTTACTCTATAGGAATCATAGCATATCAGATTTGGAGAATTTGCACAATTGGAGCTTGAAAGATAAATTTGAGGATTCGAAGCTTTGTGAGATCAATTTCAAATTTGTAGCTTTAATATTATTGTTAAAATTTTCATTCTCATATCATATCATTTCTAGATTAGCATTACATATCAATTTCCATATAAGCATAGATTCATATCAGTTTTTCATATCATTGCATAGAAAATATCAAAAAAATAGATTAATTGCATTCATATTTTATATCATTTTTGCATTCAAATCCATCATTTAAGTGTCATCTAGGTCACTGATCTTGATAGCAATCTGAGAACATTAATCTCGCACCTACTAGAAGGCAGTAAATCGCTTGGTTAAATTAGATTTCAATTTTGCACGATTTTGATTTTTGCTAACCTCTAATATTTTACTAAAGTGTTGTGTCTATAGATCAAGTATAAAATTCACACACAAATTTCTGGCACCCACTGTGGGGCAACCCACCTTTACATGCTGGTTTTGATTTTTTTTTTTTTGGAGCTAAAGCCCTAAAGTTTCAAAGATTTAATTTTATCTCTCAAATGAATTATATATTTTGACTAAATTTTTTTTTGTAAGTTGGACATATATCAAAGAAGCTATAGTAAAAAATTTAGAATTTTTTGAGATGTTTTGAATTTTTAATAATTTTTTCTTGAAATTATAGAAAAAATTAATATCTGACGCAAATCAGCATATTTTTTGGAAATTTTTATATTTTCAGAAAGCCCTTTAAATTCTACAGGGGGTCCATTATTTGTATTTTAAATTTGGACACAATATAATAGCTCATATAGTCAATTTATAAAAATTGGTCTATTTTGATAAAATGGGTCTCTAGGGCACAAATGAAGAGATTTTTCTAAAATTTTTACATTTTTGGAAATCTCTCTATTTTTTAGTAGGGGTCTTTATTTTTAATTTCTATTTTTGTGGCCAAAATCATATAAAAAAATTAGATCTTGTTGACTAGGTCAAATGCAGCAAAAAAAATAAAGTTTTGTGATGGGTATGAACTTTTTTTTTTTACATGGTTCAATGAATGATATGAGTTGTCATTTGGATTAATTACTAGTTATTATTGCTGATAATAATTGAATTTTAGAGCTAACCCTATGGTTTTCATAAGTTGAATATATTTTGCATATCTTGTTTGCTTGTTTGCTTGTTGGAGAGTTCATCACTTGCTTGCATGGAAAAGCTCAACAAGAATTGCTAAAAATTAGGTAAAATCTATTAAGCGCATTGCAAGGATCCCAGGTATTCTCCTTCATCCAATATTATTTCAATTTGGCCTTAAAATAAATCTCTCATGTGTTTAGCTTGAGTGTTTCTTTGCATGCTTTTTCTATGAATTTGCATAATTGAATACTAGGTTGTGACACCTTAAGTATTTATTAGCAGTCTTAGATTACTTGTGATTGATCTTGATTGCTATCTTGGATTATTGGACTCGCTAATCCACCGGCCCCTCATTTTGCCCCATGGTTGCAATCTCAACACCATAAAGGGGAGGGGTCAACAGGACAGAAGCGTTAAGTGTTCCACTTGGCAACCCTTTTGTTCTTTTAGGAACTCACTTGTTTTCTAAGTTGGGGACTTATTTTTAGCTTATGTGAGGTGTTAAGTGTTCCACCTTGTGGACTCATCTCATATTTGCTTTAAGCGTTAAGTGTTCCTCTTTCTGCTTTTTGGATACTTTTGGTAAATTTGCTTTTGGAAACATACATCTGTGCTCACATAGTAATTAGGCCCTATGAACACTATTCGTGATTCTTGAGAGATTAGATTCCCAGTTAAATCCTTCTTGATGATAGAATCCTTGTAGGTAGGGAGGATACTTAGTGTGTTTCACATTCAACTTGGTTAGTGCATCTTCTCTTATTGATCGATACATTCTCTCCCAGGAGAGGTTGATAGATCACGTGGGGTAGACATCACAAGCTTTGGTGAATCAAAATTGGTTAGTGCATCTTCCCTTATTGATTGATACATTATCTCTCTGGAGGGGTTGATAGATCACGTGGGGTTGATATCATATACCTTGGTGAGACAAACTTTGTCTTAGTGTGTCGGATTAATCTACTTGCTTTGTTTGGGTTAAAAGTGAAGAGGTATCAAAACCTTGGATCTGGAGCCAAGTCCCCTTGTGGTATCATACTGCGAGTCACCTTTAGAGAGGGTTAACTATAGTAGACAATCCCTTCACAGGGAAAACTATGTTGACGGAACCTCAAGCGGTAATAGCCATTTTCACTATGGTAGTGACAGCCGCTATATAAATTTCCTTGTGGAAGAAATCTCCATGGGTATGGTTCATTGTTGGGTTGTCAGATCTCCCTAGCAGCTCCTGAAGATTAAGTTCTCAGACTGTGTCAAAACCCTGGTGCGTCGGGATTGGAGTTCACCCCTTTGGATCATAAAAGTTGTAGAGTCAAACCATTACTAAAAACCCTAGCGAGGCCAAATTTTCATTTTATAGAGTATATGTGCATTATTGCAAAAAAATTTTGGAACATACACAATTAGCACTTCTGAGGATTAGAACAAATAAGTCACCTAATTGTTCATGCACAAGGTTGCTTTTGCCCTTGTTCATTATTTTCAAACATGCTTGAAGTCACTTGCTTGCTATTTTGCATGCTTGTTTATCTATCTGGTTACTGAAAATGAATAAATTTGTTATAATCCTCAAATCTGGACATTGAAATTTGCAAACAATCCAAATTTGCAAACTCAAAATTTTGCAAAAATTGACGTAAAATCCTTTCTGGAGTCAAAAATCATTTCAGGAAGTCAAAAGTCATACGAGTTTTCTCAAAGTGCCGTTTCATTACTGCCCAACTGTTGTATGGTAAAGAACCCAGTGTTGTACGAGTTTCCATGCCAGCAAATTCTCAAAGTCAAAATCTTGCAATTGTCATATGAGTTTTTCCAAGTGTCATTTCATTACAACCCATCTGTCATATGATTGAGTACCCAGTGTCATATGAGTTTTCATGCCAGCAAATTCTCAAAGTCAAAATCTTGCAACTGTCATATGATATTGTCAACTATCCTTTCATTGCTACCCAACTGTCGTATGATTGAGTACCCAGTGTCGTACAAGTTTTCATGCCAGCATATTTCAAAAAGTTAAATCCTACTTGCAACTATCGTATGAGTTTTTCAACTGTCATTTCATTGCCTACCAACTGTCGTATGAGTCTGCAGAAAGTCATTTGGGAAAATTTTGAAAGTTGTCAAAAAATTGTCAAAATTGTCAGATACTTCAGCTTTTTCAACCTATTTCCAGAATCTGTTGAATAAATCACTGTGTCAAGAATAGAGTAGTAGCCATTGAGAATCAGTACACATGCCTCAAAGAATTAGTACACAAGAGGAAGAAGCTCTAATCACCGCTATCATGAAGCAGCTGCAAGCTATGCAAGTCCAGCTTGACAAACTTGAGAAAGAAAAGGAACCTAAAGAGTTCTCCATGGAAACTCTATGCTCTTTTCCATTTGATAAAGACTTGTACATGTCACCATGCCCTCAGACAAAATGTGAGCAATGTGACAACCCTTATGATACCTCTTCCATAGAGAGTGACACATCAAGCTTTGGAGACTATGATGACTATGACGATAGACAATGTAATGATACCTAAGAATCCTCCTCATCGTGTGTTCCTACTTACTACAAATGGGCCGTCACATTGGATAGATCGTGATGGTGATCCATATGATTCTGATTTTGAAAGAGACTTTGATGACTTTTGTGGACAATACCTTGATTATGATCCATCTACTACTGCTAAGGACTATAAAATGCATCGTGCTAGCTTGAAGCATCAATATTATAAGAATCCTTCTCCTAAAGACTCTCCTACTGAAAATAAAGATTATCTTCTCAAGCAAGGTCATGTTAATGTTGAACCTTTGTCTAGTGATGGTTCCCTTCCATCCCCTACTTTCTCCAATACCCATACATTTTCTAAAGCTTCTGAGTCTTTCAAATCTTTCACAGAACCTTCATCTGACACAAGCCCTGACACTTTTCATGTGGTTCCCTATAGTTATCCTCCAGGGCTACCTCTTAAAGAAAATCAAGCTAACCTTCACTTGGCTACAAATACTTTCAATAATGATAAACCTAAAGAGCCTAAGCCTTCATATGCTATAATCCCTACTTCAGCTAGTCTTTCACCATCTTTGCAACAACCTTCCATACAATCCCAACATGCTTCCTTGTCCTTAGAAGTGGCTCTATGTCAAGAGGACTCTAAAAATGATGAAGAAAAGAACATAAATAAAGATCAAAATCAAGAACCCTCCATGTCGTCCACTCCTTTCACGATGTCTCTTATCCACCTCAGGGTTCTTTTGATCCTGCACACCCTTTTTCATGCATTCCACCATGTCTTAAGTCTTCTCCTAAGCAAGATCAAGCTACTACTTACACTGTTGAGCTTATTGACAATCAAAATAACCTTACTACACTTATGCTTTCCAAAGATGATACTTCCATTAAGGTTGGTAAAAATGGTACTGTTACTTCCAATGTTAAGCCTATTGAAAATCAAGAAAAAAATTATGCACTTATGCTATCCAAAGATCCTTGTCAATATCAAAGTCTTCCATCTTCTTATTCTACCACTCCATGTTCGTTTCCAGTTTCTACTCTTCCTAAGTCTTCGCAAGTTTTGAACAATCCTATCAAAGAAGGTGCTCATATTCAAGATGTCCATGATTCTATTGAAAATCCTAATGCTCACTCTAAAGATGCTAATATCCTTGGTTGTCATATAAATGTTGATGAACTTGTTGATTATCCTTTTGCGTCTTCCACTTCCATCCTTGGACCTCTTCCACCACTACTAAAGGTTTCACATCTACCTTCCATCTTGGATCCTTATGTCCCTTCACTTTCCCCTCCTAACTCTCCTAATTCACCATCCATCTTGGGTCCTTACATCCCTCCATCTCCTATCTTTCCTCAAGATCAACATAGATGCATACCCTTGAATCCTTTTCATCCACCCACCCATCTAAACCAGTCATATCCTCCTTCTTCCACAAGTCCCAAGTCCTTTGGAAGTAACTTGAATGTTCCATACAAGAAAAAGAAGCAAGACAAGAATCCATCAAAAAAAGAAAATCACCATGTCTCCTCTAAATGACATGGAGGCATAAAGTCAAAAGAGATATCTAAAAAAAAAACTACAAGACAAGTATGGGTTCCAAAATCCATCATTGAAGATATTATCTCTAAATCATCAAAATGAAATAAAAAGCCTATGGCTATATGGATTCCAAAGTCTCTCTTGAAAGAGTTTGGTGTTGAACAAAAAGTGAATTTGACATTCAAGCTTCTAAAGACTTCCACTTTATCTCCCTCCAAAAATATTCTTCCATTCCACGTGCCTAAACCACAACCTCTACTATCCATTTGCCACATTCCTTCACGTATTCCTTCATTCACATTTCCTCCATCCTCTCGCCACCCTTCAAGGTGTGTGTTGATGTTGATCTTGCCTTCCTTTCCATCTACCCTTTCACAATCTTTCCATTCATTATCCTTCTACTTTCTATCCTTTTTCCTCATTTGCCTATTCTTCCTATCTTCCAACCTCACTCGCTTTACATAAAACCTTATCCTCCATTTTTCTCTTCCATCTCCCTTTCCCTATCAGCATCTTTGAGTGTATCATTTTGAATCCTTGGCATATCATGGTTTATCCTTTCAAGGAGCACTATCTAAAAAGTTTGCCTTCTTCTAAAAAAAAAGAGAAATGAAAAAAAATAAAAATTGAAAATGTGCCTTGGTGAAAACCTAGAAATAGGCACCTTGGTAGCAAAAGTAAAGAGAAATAAATTCATCCTATGTGAAAACCACTCTATTGTGGCACCTTGGATAAGTACCATGATGAAAACCTGGCAATCAGGGATCATGCGTAGTTCTTCTACATATTTCATCCATTCCATCTTCTCTCTTTGATCTTAACAATGTTGATCTATACACGAACATTTGGCTATCTTACGATGATCTTGTTTTGATTCCCTTCCTATTTAGTCTTCATATTTATCTTTTGCCATCCTTTTCCCCTTTGGTCTTGATCTAAAAAAAAAGAAAGAAAGAGTAAAATACAATGCTATGAAGCCTCTTGACATGTCTACTCCTTTGGACTGCATCCTTTCCTTCTTTGGCATTACGCTTTTGTGACTTATCCTATGTTGGCCTTTCATTGCTTGTCCAAATGTGCTTTACATGACAATTTTTCCCTAGCTTGAGTATTCTTGAAGAGTTTTAACTTGAGGATTTCTTCCCTTCATTCTCTTTCATTCTCTTGTGTTCTATCTCCTCCACCAACTTGCTAATCCCTCTTGTTCTCCACCTTGCTAGACATTGGGACTGCACAATATGATCTTGCTTGGGAGTTTGCAATGGAAAAAGATGCTATCAAGTATACCAAGTATCAGAACAAGTATCAGAACTAGTGTCAAAACACGTATCAGAACAAGTATCAGAACCAATATCAGAACCAGTATCAAAAAAAGTATCAGAACAAGTATCAGAACCAGTATCAGAACAAGTATTAGAACTAGTATCAGAATAAGTATCAGAATCAGTATCAGAACAAGTATCAGATCAAGTATCAAAACTCCCACTGGGGCTACACCTTTTGCTTTAGTTTATGGGTCTGAAGCGGTACTGCCTATTAAGGTTGAAATCCCATCACTAAGAATCAGAATGCATGGTCTAGTAACTGATGATGACTACAGAGTGTCTAGGTTACAAGAACGGGAACTACTAGATGGGCGTAGACAAGCAGCGTATGATCATCTCAGAGTATATCAGAAGAGAATGTCTAGAGGCCACAACAAGAAAGTCAGACACAGAGAATTTCAGGTTGGCGATCTAGTCTTGAGAGAGAATCCTAAAAATCAATTACATCAAGAACGCAAGGGGAAGTTCAAACCCAACTAGTTGGGTCCCTTTGTAATCACTACTACTTTTGGCTCTGGCACCTACCAACTCTCAACAACTGAAGGAGAACAGCTCTGAGAACCAATCAACATTCTCCATCTGAAGAAATTCTACAACTAAGGCATTCTTTCTATGGTAAAATATCCTGAAAAAAATTATAAAAATTAGAAAAAGTCCTAAAAAAATGAACATCTTGGTGAAAACCTTGATGATTCACAAAAAAATCAAAAAATATCAAAAGTACAAAAAAAATCAAAAAAATATCAAAAGTACAAAAAAATTGAAAAAATGAAAAGTACAAAAAAAAGAAAAAAAAAGAAAAAGTGCCTTGGTGAAAACTTGGAAACAGACGCCTTGGTAGAAAAAATAGAATCTCTACCAAGATGGTGAAAACCTGGCAAATGGGTGCCACTTGTTTCAAAATGCTCCATCTATCAGTGCAATCTTGATCTTTCCTAGCTTTTAGTCTTGCTTTAGTTTGTACATATCTCTCGGTTTGTTTTTGCATTTCCAGTTTTCAATAAGTCAGTTTGTCCACAAATCTGCTCAAGTGTCTGTATCCTATCAATGTTCAAACTTGGGGGAAATCAATGTCATATCCTATGGTCTCCCATGTATCTAAGACGTATCATATCCAGTCAAAGTCCTTTGAAGCTTCATGTGAGTCAGTCAATCTATCTTGTCTCTAGAAAAGATTTTGCATCTACAACAACACAATCAAAACTCAACTGAAAACAATCTATACTTTTTTTTTTACATGCTTTTATCCTTGTATGCTTACTGATTCACATTGAGATTTTTGCATATTGTGTCCCTTTGAGCTCTTCGATGATGTCCTTTATAGGATTTAGAGAGTGATGACTAGGAGCATAATCTTTTCTTTGTCTTCTGCTTGTATGTGAAAATCTAACAACTTTGAAAATTTTGGATTGAAATAGTCTCCAACTGTAAGAGCCTCTATCTCAAATTAGATGGCCATGCATACCTTGACCATTGATACCCAGAAAATTCAAGGAAGTTTGATCTAACTATTATCTTTTTGAGTGAGTTCTTTCTCCTATTGTGAATGCGATCTTACCTAAGGATGTGAACGATAAAGGGTCACTATGGCTAATTCACATTGGATTTAGAATGATCTCTTGGCTGTTTGATGTGTTTGTCATGCAAGGCATATTCAGGTCATCATGACATTTATGTTTTGATGCTTGTACAAATTGCTATATCAAAATGGACATGATATTCAAGTCATCTTGGCATTTGTGCCTTGGTGCTTATATCTAATCCGACATTTCGAAAACAAAATAAATATTCATATATCCATGGTTGTTGACCAGTGGGTGTTTCATAGCTAGTGGGCATTGTATTGATTTATTCGGTTACCTAAAAGTTCAATGATGATAAAAAATCGACACATGATCAGTGACTAGGTCCTAGGTCTTAGGTTGCATTTCATTTTGCATGTCTCTTTTCATTTTGCATGTTGTATGATCTCGCAATGGCTAAACGAACTTCAATGCTTAAACAATTCTCCACTTGTCTCTTCAAGTCTAACAAGAGCTAAATCTCACATGAAGGTTTCTCCAATGAAACAACAAGTAGAATCCTTTTTCGGGATCAAAATCGAAATCTGAGATCATTCATATTATTCACTGCTTGCATAATCAACCTTCAATCATCAAAGAAATCCAGCATTCAACTTAATTGATTATCTTACATCAAACTATCAAAATTTCAACTTGGTTAACCATGGTCAACTCATGGTCAAACCTAGTCAAACTTGGTCTTTTGGGACCTTCCAATGATGCAGAATGTGTTCTTGAACGTGTATAACCACTTTTCCAATCAATTAACATGCTTCTAAACTTTCAACGCTGACTTTTCTTGTTAGATTTCAATTTTAATCCTAAGGGGGCATGATATTGCACATCATTCAAAGTTTGTAAATCAAATTCAATCATATCTTCCTTAGTAATCAAGACAACAACCATGTCTAGTTACTGATTCATCAAAAGTCCTCATCGCTTGGGGCAAATCTATCATCACTTGGGGCATATCAGATTCATCAAGATCCATATCAATCTGGTATTCTCCTAATCTTGTAAACTGTATGAGTTTTTGCAACCATCGGATCATAGTGTTCTTTCCTTGGTTCTTCGGCAACTGAAGGGTTCATATGTGATACCTGCTAGTTTTGCTAAGACAATCGAGTCTAGAACCAGTCACTCACTTCTTAGCAATCCTAAGGTTTGGAATCAGGTGTTTTGACACTCTTTCGCAATCATCGGTTCATCACTGCTATAGTGAACATTATCCTTGGTCATTCAGGACCTATTATCTTCATATCAAATCTTTCAATCAGCTTCTGTCTCATATCAATTATCAATTTTGAATTAGTTTCATATCTTTATCAAACATAGACTTTCTTTGAACCACTGCACTTCGCACAATAATTCAAAGAGGGGCAAAATGTAATACCCCAAAAATGGGCTATAAGTTCATTAACCTCCTACATCTACAAATCGAACGAAATCAACATCGAAGTCCTAACCTAAGGCACATCTAAACATCATCAAATCATAATTGATTATCTTAAATTCTGCATCGGGGAATATTCCTAGTAATATTCCTAATCATCATAATTATCTTTAATTTAATGATTATTTGGCGATAAATCACATTTATCCTAAAGTTTGATTAATTGAATATTTTCATATTTAATTAATTAGATTTAATATTTTGCCACTTAATTGTGTAATTAAATTTAATTCTATCTATTATTAATTGTATTATTTAATTTTGACAATAAATCTAATATCCTATGAATAATTGATTAAATTCTTATTTAATTAATTAAAGCAAGTTGTCATTATTTAATTATATAGTTTTTAATAAAAGTTTGATAAAATAGTTAATTAATCCATAAATTAATTATTTTATTTCAAAAAGCAGTTAAGTTGAGCATAAATCACTTTATTTATTTATTAAATCATAATTATCCATGTGCACATTCAAGGACCAGTTAAACTCAAATTGGAAAATCAATGCAAGTTGTTAGCTTTTTGAAACTCAACATCTTTTTGAGTTTTAAAGTTGATCTAAACTTCTAATTCGAGTTGAACTGTGCTTTTGCATGATTTTTGTGACTTAATTATCTTTATTTAAAAATAACTCAAAAATCAAGCTGAATTATTTGAGTGATTTATGGCTTATTCTCATGCACCTCCAAAGCCCTGGATTTCTATAAAACCAAGGCTCAGCTCTTCAATTTCATATCTTGCAAATTGCAAACTTACTCTGCAGGAATCATAGCATATCAGATTTGGAGAATTTGCACAATTGGAGCTTGAAAAATAAATTTGAGGATTCGAAGCTTTGTGAGATCAATTTCAAATTCGTAGCTTTCATATTATTGTTAGAATTTTCATTCTCATATCACATCATTTCTAGATTAGCATTGCATATCAATTTCCATATTAGCATAGATTCATATCAGTTTTTCATATCATTGCATAGAAAATATCAAAAAAATAGATTAATTGCATTCATATTTCATATCATTTTTGCATTCAAATCCTTCATTTAAGTGTCATCTAGGTCACTGATCTCGATAGCAATCTGAAAACATTAATCTTGCACCTACTAGAAGGTAGTAAATCACTTGGTTAAATTAGATTTCAATTTTGTACGATTTTGATTTTTGCTAACCTCTAATGTTTTACTGAAGTGTTGTGTCTACAGATCAGGTACAAAATTTACACACACAGTGGCCACCAAGTTATTAGCAACCTCTCTCAAAGGTAAGACTCTTGAATGGTTTAGAACATTAACTGTTGGCTCCATTACTTCATGGGATGAATTAGGGGATGCATTGAGTAAACATTTTGAGGATAAATTAGACAACTTGTCTTTGGTTGAGCAGTTGACAACCATTAAAAGAGATCCTCAAGAATAAATGACAGATTATAATAATAGATTCCTCAAGATATGGAATAGAATTCCAGTCTCAGTGAGGCCATCAGCTGACCATGCTTTCCTACACTTCTTGCAAAGTTTGAATGGTCAAATTTCTATCATGATCCAATCTATGGGTGGTACCTCTCTACCTCAAGCTTTTGACATAGCTGTCAGAGCTAAAAATTGTTTAATCCAAGTAGGTATGATAGCTAGAAGGCCACCCATGCCCATCTTTCCTAGCCTTCAGCCCATTGCACCTTTTCAAGTACCCCCATTTACTCCTATTCCCACCATATTAGCACCTCAGGCTAGTACTAATAGTCAGGAGCTAAAAATAAGTTTCTCTCAAGAGCTGCAAGAGATCAAGAACAATCAACAAACTAGTTAGCAAGAAATGACAAATTTGCTACAAAATTTGACTAAAGAGGTCAAAAACCTAAAGAAGCAAGAGCAAGGAATCAGACCACCCTTTCAACCATAAGGCCAAAGTCCTAATCAACAATATCAAAATCAGGGACAGCCTTATGAACAAAATAGGCCACCATACCAAGGAGGGTATCAAGGGCAAAGAAAAAATTTTAATCAAAGACCATTCCAACCATACAACCCTACACCTCTCAATTCTATGAATCTAGTTAGGGACATGGTCCCTAGTCAAAATAATATGGCTATGGACAATGAATGGTGTTTCCCTTGTAATCAGCCTCATAATCAGGCTACATGTTCAAATGGATGGATGAACCAAGCTCTAATGGTTCAAAATGTCTCACAAGCTCAATCAGAGGCTTCTTCCAATGGATCAATTCCTCAACAAGAACCACAAGATAATGAGACTACTATTTTCAATTGGGAGCAACAAGACTTCAATGGAGTCATTGGTGAACCTTCCATTGCTGCCAACACAAGGTCAAAGAGAAGAGCTCAAGACATGGAGCAAGAAGACTCTGGGACTAAAGCTACTACATCTGTAGAACCACTACAGCAAGCGGCTCCCATCACATTTAAGAAGGCTCTTGTCATTACAAGCAAAGAAGGCCATACTCTCAAAGAAGTGGAGCCCATCATTGCAAAAGGACAACAAAGAGTACACACGATGACACCTTTCAACATTGTAGACAACATGAAGAAGGTGAATATTACTATGTCTATGTGGGAATCTTTGGCTATTCTATGGCAACTTGAGATTTTAAAGAAAGCTATGACTGAAATGACAACTCCTCAGCATACAAAAGAAGCTACAAAGCTAGTGTTGGTCAACACTGATCAAGAAAAGGAGGCTCCAAGTTGTAGCTCCAAGGCCAATACCATTCAAGGTAGGAACTCAAAACCACCTCCCTTTTATGTATCCTTAATTATTCAAAAATCCTTAGTACATAATTGTATGTTAGATAGTGGAGCTACTAGTACTATAATGCCCAAAAAGGTGGTTGACCAATTAGGACTTAAATATGAACCCCTCCAAAAGAAGGTTACACAACTTGATGGATCCTTGGTTAATACTATAGGTGTAGCTAAGGATACTAGTCTAATCCTTCATGCTAGTCCTAATTTCTCTATCCTGCTTGATATATACATCATAGACCTCCCTACTTTATTTTCCATATGTTTGTCAAGGGAGCTTACAACCAAAATAGGAGGCTACCTTTCTTCTAACTGGTCCCACATACTTTTTCACACAAGATATGGTACCAAGGTTACCATTAAATCTAAATCATTGGTATCACACCATATAGAACCATATGTGTCCAATACCATCAATACAAACTGCCCTATATTTGATGACAATGATTTCTCAACTATCAGAGAAGCAAACACTAAGACAAAAAGTATCCCTGACATTTTATTAGATGAACTAGGATCAGAGTAGGTTTTTGAAGCCCAAGAAAATATTATTTGGGATGCTGGTTTGGGGAGTTATTCGATACAAGAAAGTGGATCCATAGAGCCAAACCTCCTCAAAGAAGACATTGATTCAGAGGATTAGAGCAATCAGGTTTGGGAATTGTTTTTTGATGGAGCTAGAAGCAGACATGGCTCTAGTGGTGGTGCTATGCTAGTGTCCCCAAAAGGAGAAAGATATTATACAGCTTTTAGATTCAGTTTCTCCTGCACTAGCAACACTATAAAATATGAAAGTATAGTGAATAGACTGGAATGGGCTAGGAAAAGAGGGCTCAAAGCCCTAAAAGTTTATGGTGACATTAAGTTAGTAGTCA
Source organism: Chamaecyparis obtusa (assembly GCA_027943335.1). Taxonomy (NCBI): domain Eukaryota; kingdom Viridiplantae; phylum Streptophyta; class Pinopsida; order Cupressales; family Cupressaceae; genus Chamaecyparis; species Chamaecyparis obtusa. The sequence goes on from BSBK01004020.1 coordinate 427,976, forward strand.
ACCAAGTAAGAGGGATAAGTGCAACCAAAAATGACACCCAAAAAGCATACAAACATAGAGTTTGGGATGCAATTGAAGACTTTTGTGCTTTTAATATTGTTGCCATCCCTAGGAAGCTAAATCAAAATGTAGATAGATTAGCTGCTATTGGGTCTCAATATGACATTCCTAATAGTATTTCAAAGGAGGAGACCCAACAACATATCAAAGTGATTGTCAAACCTTCTATCCCTAATAATGATACTAATTGGCAAGTGTTTGACAATGATGAGAAAATTCTACAATTCTTGTTTGAAGAGGATGTCTTCTCAGAGCATAACCAAGATAGGCTATTGCAAAATTATGGTGACCAAGTAATACAACTTAAATCTAATAAAATGACTAGAGGTCTTGTCACCTTAGAGACTTTCTTCAACAAGGATGATCAAGTTAAGAAGAATAAAGCTAGCTTGGTAGTTCAACAAGAACATTGTGTTGAATTAGAATTGGAACCAAGTAAAAGTCTACAATTTGGAAAGGTAAACACTAATTTAGAAAAATAGGCTTACACCTAATTATTCAAGGAATTTAGTGATGTTTTTGCATGGTAGTATGAAGACCTTAAAGGTTTTAACCCAGCCCTTGCTCAGCACACTATTGAATTAGAACCTAATGCCAAACCAGTAAGGAAAAAGAAAAGGCCTATTAATCCCAAGATTGAGCCACTTATGCATAAAGAAGTGCTCAATTTGATAGAAAGTGGTATCATCTACCCCATCAAACATACTAGTTGGGTTTCTAACCTTGTTTCTTTAAGGAAGAAGAATGGGGAGTTGAGGTTATGTGTTGACTTTAGGGATCTTAACAGGGCCTCTTTAAAAGACCACCATCCATTACCCTCTATGGAAAAAATCTTACAATGTGTCTCTGGATACGAGAGATTTTCATTATTGGATGGCTATTCAAGATATAATCAGATCCTAGTCAATGAAGAGGATCCATACAAGACAGCATTTACAACCAAGTTGGGAACCATGGCTTATCAAAAGATGCCCTTTGGTTTGTCAAATGCAGGTGCTACTTTTCGAAAGGCAATGGATATGGCCTTTAAAAGCCTCATGTACAAATTTGTACTAGTCTACTTAGATGATATAACTATCTATTCTAAACATGCAGCAGATCATATCAAACATCTGAGAAAAATATTTGAAAGATGTAGAGAGTTTTGGATATCTCTTAATCCCAAGAAATGTGTATTTGTAGTTCATGAAGGAAAATTGTTAGGATATATAGTATCCAAGAAAGGAATTACAATAGACCCTAAGAGGATTGCAGCCATCCTAGAGCTACCATTGCCACATCATAAGAAAAGTCTCCAATCTTTCATCGGAAAGATTAATTTTGTTAGGTGTTTCTTGCCTAATATTGTAGATCTATTAAAGCCTTTGATAGCCATGTTAAAGAAGAGTTCAACTTTTAGCTGGACTAAAGAAGGGAAGACCAATTTTCAAGCCATCAATGAAGCCTTGATAGAAGCCCCTACTCTATTAAACCCAAATTTCAGTAAGGATTTTATCCTTTATGCTTATGGAGGTCATGATGCTATATCTGCTATGCCGACTCAAGAAAATTCAGAAGGGTTGGAGTAGCCTATTGCTTTCTTCAGCAAAGGTTTAGAGGAGTATGAACAAAGATACTCTTTTGTAGAAAAACATGTACTTGTTGTGGTGAAGAGCCTTAAAAAGTTTAGATATTTGTTGACCCATAACAAGGTACACTTGAAGGTTACTCATCCAAGTGTCAAAGAAATTTTTCTTTCCAAGGACCTAAATGAGAAAAGAGTTGGTTGGATTACCAAAGTAATGGAATATGACATTGATATCCAAACCACCAAGCTGGTTAGAGGAAGAGGTCTTTGTGAGCATTTGTAAAAGGATGAAAGTTCAAAGAAATCAGAACAAACAAATGCATCTCTGGTTGTGCATTCTATAGAGGAACATACCAAGGTATTAGGTTGGTTGCCTAGCATGATTCATTACATAAGGATAGGACAATGTCCTACAGGCCTAGATTCAGCAAAAAGAAGATATTATAGGTTACAATCTATTCCCTTTGTGCTGATAGATGAGGTTCTTTTTAGAAAGGATCACAATGGTGTCCTTTTAAGATGTATTGATTCAAAAAAGATAATTGATGTCCTATTTGAATTTCATGATGGACCTTCTAGAGGTCACTTTTCTCCTAGGACTACTGCTTTTAAAATCATGAGGGCTAGATACTATTGGTCATCTATATTCAATGATAGTCATGATTATGTGAGAAAATGCATCAAATGTGCTATGTTTGCAGGAAAAGAAAGGCTTGCAGCTATGCCCATTTAGCCAGTCAAAACAGAGCAACCATTCATGAGATGGGGCATAGACTTTATTGGTATGATCAATCCTCCATCTAGTGTAGGACACAAGTGGATAATCACTACAATAGATTATTTCACTAGATGGACAGAGGTAGTTGCCTTAAAAGAATCAAATGAGAGTGTTGTCTTAAGTTTTTATGATGATATAATTCATAGATTTGGCACTCCGGACTCCATAATATCAAATAATGCATTGGCATTCACAGGTCTTAAAGTCTCAGAATGGGCAATCAAAAATGACATTTATCTGAATACAAGTTCAAATTACTACCCTCAAGGCAATGGTTTGGTAGAATCAACTAATAAGAACTTGATTAGAATAATCAAGAAGACTCTATAGGATAACCAAAGAGATTGGCATACTAAGTTGAAGTCTGCCTTATGGTTAGATAGGATTACCCCAAAGAAGATCATTGGGAATTCTCCTTATGTGTTAGTGTATGGCAGAGAGGATAAGTTGTCCATTTCAACTAAATTGTCAGCTTTGGACTTGGCCACTCAATATGCCATGTTTGAATAAGGAGATCCCTTACAAATCAAGTATGCTCAGCTCATAGAGTTAGAAGAACTCAAAAATAAATCCATGAAAGATATGGAGTTCCATCAAGTTCAGACAAAGAGGAGTTTTGATCAAAGATCCAGGGCTAGAGACTTCAAAGTTGGAGATGTAGTTCTCAAATGGGATAAATTCAGATCAAAGCTTGGCAGACATACAAAGTTTGATTCCTTCTGGGGTGGACCATTTGTTATTTCAGGATGCAAGGGGCCTAATGCTTTTCAGCTATCAATTCTTGGAGGAGATGCCTTGCCCCTATCATTTAATGGATTCCAGTTGAAGCCTTGCTTTGAGGTCAATCCTTCCTTGTAAATTTCTATGAATGTGTTTCCTATTTTCTGTCCCTGGTTTCTAGTTTAGTTTTCCTACTTTCCAAGAAGTGCCCATGCACATTTTGTGTTCCTTTGGTTCCAAGTCTCTCTCTTTGATAAGAATTTTTTATATTCAAAAGATGAATCCTATGCCCAATGGATCATTTTAAGGCCACCGATCAATGTCTAGCAGGCTGACATCTAGTAGAAATTACCAAAATGTTACCCAATTTTTACTGTTCCATACAAATTTGGTTAGGCTAGATTCTATCTAGAGTTTGCTTTTTAATCCTGTTGAACACTCTAAGAAAATTTCATGGTCTTCTGCCTTTTCTTCTGGTCTCTGCAACTATCCAAACTCCCTGGTCTACAAGCTTTTATTTGAAAATGTGACTGTTGAAGGCAAAAAAAGAAAACCCTTAAAACCCTAGGGCCTGTTTTATTTCATCATTCCTTTTTTGGCCACTTAAGTCTTTGCATTTCCCATGTGCACTTTATGTTCTAAAGCCTAGTCGCAAGATCTCTAAGACCCCACAAAATATCCCTTCTTACCTCCCGATCTTGTGACTACCTTATATCTCTTAATCTCCTGATTGGATGGAATATTCTTTGTTCATTTAGTGACTTAGCATTTGCCCCTTTAGTCTCCAGGTTTCAGTAAGTCTTTCTCGAGATCTGGCGACTTCTGTAACAAATTTGGTAAGAGAGGACCCTTTAGTCACATGGTCTCTAGATGGATTTCCTTTGGTCGCGAGATCTCAGAAGGAAGGTTGAAAATTCAAAAGGCTATAATGATTAAGAGACTTCCTTTGGTTGCTAAGTCTCTAGAAAATCTTTCAGCGACTGTGTGTTTGTGAGATCTCTTATTCCTAGCGGTTAAGTCCTAAACATCCAATGATCTGGAGGGTGGTTATCTTTCCTTCAGTCACGTAAACTCTAGATGGTTGGTGGTCTTAGCTCTGCGGTTAAAGATGAAGGAAGATCAATGGCTAGTGCATGATCTGATGGAATATTCTTGTGCCTTGTGATCATGCGATGACTATTGATCTTCATTCCAATGCAGCATTTTAGTTGTCAGTGGGTCCACTACCATGTAGTCCAAGGTGTTTGATCCTGATTGGTCAAAGGTTTGTGATGTGGAGTTTTGTCAGAGTGGGCCCAATGAATTGTCTTTCATGAAGATCTATGGCTATCTTATGATCGCATGGAACATTCTAAGCCCATGCGATCATATGCCAATCATTGATTTTAGTTTATTGCCAGGGCTCTGTCAGGTCAGTCCTTGAGTTCTGACGTGCTCATATTTCATTGGCTAGCCGGATGATGACAAGGATTTGTCAGTGGGACCATTGTCAAAGGATCTATAGGGGCATCAGTAAAATGAAGATCTACGGTAGTCTTATAATCACATGGAATATTCTGAGCCTTTTCAATTATAAGATGACCGTTCGATCTTCCAAGTGTTTAGGCCGATCTCAGGTGGGTCTGTCTGACATGCTAAAATCTTATTGGTCATTGGGTATTATAGTTGGCATCTAGCATGGGTCCAAATTTCTTAAGTGAGGTGGTAGTAAAATAGAAAGATCTACGGCTGGCGCATGATCTGAAGGAATCTTCTAAGGCCATGAGATCATGTGACAGCCATCAGATGGGTCCAAGCTTGTAAGTATTGTCACAAGATCTCTAGAAAATCTTTCAGTGACTTGGTGACTATCAAGGTGGGAATAAAGGCTTAGTTGCATGATCACTAGAATATGTCGAGGATAAATTAAACTTCAAGCGATTCAGCAACTAAAAGAAAAGTAAGGGCCTAAGCTTAAATAAAGGGTCAAGGTTAAGAATATAAGCGGTACCCAGTAAAATAGAAGATCTGACGGCCACATTTTAAAAGACCAATCAACTTTGAATGTCAGCCATTGATAGGTAAAGCTTGGTGCAACCTATGACCATTTAATCATTTTTTAAATTCAAATATCTAAGAGTACTAGATTTGAATAGTTATGGCGAGCTCGAGTTGCAGAGAGGTAGATAGATCAAGGCGGCTTGTCTACAGGCAGATACAGTATAGAGATGGACACGCAAATAGTAATCTGATCGGTTGGGATATTTTCAGTGATGCAATTATGATTAGAATTGACAGAATTAGGGTTGGCTATTATTTTATGAAAATCTGTAGCCCTAATTAGGTTTTTTGCTCTTGCTTGCGTGCAATTGAGGAGATGTATATATTATTTTTTGGAGCATTTTAGAGCGGAGAGTTTTACATTTTTAAAAAAAGAGAGATTTTCTTTCTGAGGAGTTATTCGAGGCATTCTTTCTGCCCTCTAGCTTCTTCATCTTGTAACCTTTCATTGATGTTTAGAAATTGCAAAGGTACTTTATGACATTATTTCTGTCCCTATGCCTTCTTGTTTGAATTTTCTCTTATTGAGTTAAGTATATGTATATTTTCAGTGATATCTTAGGGTTCTTGATCCCTCTTTCTTTCTGCAATTCATGTGTATTCTTGTGGGTGATTTGATTTGAATGATCTTGTGGGTGTACTTCAACCCCCTAACAATCTATCTCATTCCTATACTTATTTGCAGAAGTGGATGTTTGTTTGTAGGTTATAGATTGTGTCCAATTCTTAGGAATGCTATTGTTTGTGAAATTCTCTCTTTCCCTGAATAGCCTCTTTCTATTGCAGACCGTTCTATGAAATATTGATGCAAGCCTATTCAATGAGTTGTGATCTCCTAGACCTAAGTTTATGCACTGATTTCATCCTCCATACTATAATTCATACCATCATTTCAGTGTATCACCTAGTAGGTATTTTTCTTTTCAGTTATTTCCCTTTCATGCATTCCTTTTATCCCTTTTCCCCTCAAGTTTTACTTTCCTACCAAGAAGCAAATTATGGTGATTATCCAAGAGGAACCAACCTAGAACCTGGAGGTCTCATCTTAGTTAGCATAGGTCCCACAACCTGGAGAGGATTCCCATGTTATACTAGGTTATCAAGACCAAGAGAGCTTGAAACAAGGGTGCAAACTTAGTGTATAATAGTAACAATAATAACTGAGTTAGTATTCATCGACACATTCTGTATAAACCAAGCAAGAGAAATAATTAAAGTTTATAACAATCAACTGAATTTATGAGATGGAATATTGCTTATGATTCCAAAGTAAAAGATAAAGTTTGTTATGATGATATAATGACTAGAAAAATTCAAGATTAATTGAATGAAGAAAGATGAAACATGTTATAGACACATCTATTAAGGAAGCTTGAAGCAAAAAAATGAATGATGGAGATTAAGGGGCAAAATCTAATGGATGAGAAGAAAATGGTTTATGACGTCTATTTAAAGAGATATGAGATTCATTATTGCATCTGGAGCTTATTGAAACTGTAGGATATTTCATGTGAAAGAACTATTTTCATGCACCACTGATCAAACTAGTTATAGACAAAACCGATCAAAACTATAGGCATTGCCGAGCATCATGGTATTATTCACCGAGCTAAATATGTTGAAGGATATGAAGGATTGAGGTGATTATTGATTAGAGGAGGTATTTTGAGTTTAGCATAGATTTGAAAATCTACAAATATTAGTTGTATTTCAATCAGATCACTACTGTACAAGTTTAACCATTGTTACAACTAGATCTCTTAACTGAGTGGACTTAATAGTCTTATTTGTATTTCAATACAACATTCCTTGAATGTTGTTGGTTTTCTTATTGACCCCACAGTGAAAGTTGATCAAGAGTTAAATGTTAGTGATAAATCCTCGAACTAGGTCACACCTTATAGTGTGCATTGTAACCTTTAACAGGATTGGTTCCTAACCAAGCTCACTTCGGAAGAGTGAAATATTTTGGGTTACTGGTCCCAGGTGGTTTTTCCCTTAGCAGGGTTTCCATGTTAAAATCTATGTTTTATGTGTATTTGATGTGATTGGATTATTATTTTACTTTACACATTTCATATTTGGATTAATTGGTAACATAGTATAGAATTGAGTGTCAATCAGTAGATGAACATAAATTTATTTTTGATAGCTTACCGAGTTGATTATTTGTTAAAAAAGTTTGAATATATACATCTAGGAGTTTGGGACAGTAGGATAACTGGAATTAACAAACCACATATGCTAATATGGAAGCCATACAAACTCTGGATTAAGTAGGTTGGCATGTGATTTTTGTTCCTTTGGCTACCTAATCTTATGTTGGTCGAACATGATTTCCTTTTGGTGTTTTAGATTGATAAAAGGGACCCTATATATAAGGTAGTTTCAAGTGATCACTCCATATTCCCATCTTTGATAGAGAAGGGGTTAAGTTAGAGTATTTATCACTTGACATGTCTTTTAGGCTATAATGATGTTGAAATGATACATTTAAATTAAAATTACTAATATGGTTGTTTCTTCACCTTGCAAAGGTTTCTCTTGGATAAAGATTTTGTTTATAAGAATTAAGAGTTTTGTGTTGCTCTAATATGGGACTTCTCTAATGTCAAAATATATGGAAAGATTACTAGAGGATATATATTGATAAACACTAATATTTACCAACAAACTTATGTTTACATTGTTAGGAATAATAGTCCACTAAGGCAATTGAGAGGGGGGGTGAATCAGTTGTATGATAGATTATTATACTTTAAACTTTGAATAGAAGTTATACCAAATTAAATGGACATAATAAATGCCAACATAATAACATAATATTTGTTATCGAGGAAACCCTGTTAAAGATTAAAACCCCGATGGGAATTGGTACCCACAAATAATGTACTAAGAGTATTGTATCCCTATTAAAAGAGCTAGCCCTATTAGGAGCTTATTAAAACATTACAGTACACAGTCTCTACTAAAGGAAAAATCCTATTACGAGTCAAATAAAAAAGTAGGCTCACTGTCCAAAGAAGGTTATTTCCACCTTTAGAACTCACTATTTGCAACACAAGTGTATGAAAGGAAATACACAATCCTTTTGATCTGTCTGATAGAAACTATCTTTTCTTGATCAATTCCAATGAAGTATATACTAACCTCTTCTCTACATCTAGCAGATACAAGTTCGTAGCTTCCACAATCCTCTTTTACATTCCATCTATACTACATATCTTTTAAAAAGAAAAGATCTTACATATATACCTTATTACAAATAAATGATCAGGTCAGCCAATTAGGCTCTCCTAATATACAAGTAATTACATAACCTCTTGCTAAGATACACACACTATCTATAAAAATTATACAGTAATTAAATTTCAACAATTACGGTTTGACATCCAAAATTCATGTTTGTTATTCATAATACACGCTTAAATTCTGAAGTTGGCTCCAAATAGGTCTCCTCTAGAACACACACCACAACTAACATCATCCTACTTTCCATGACTTGCTAAGATCAAAAAACATTCCTTAGTATGCTATCTGAAATACCTTAAAATCGCATATACTGAATCCATATCTCTTGTAAGATATATTCAAAACATAGAGACTTACTCTTTCAACTTCCAATGTCACAGTTTAGTAACCAGTCTTCACTAAATCTTCTATAACTTAGCCAATATGATTTTTTACAACATGCATTCTTGGATATAATATCACAACACTTCCCTGTACACAAAAATGTGTTCGCTTATTCTAAATCATCCCTACAATATTTGTACACTATAATAACCAATCTATTTTCTTCATAGAAACATATGTTGACATCAGTGACAAAAGACAAATGGCAAGAGTATTAATTCCAAAAACACTCAACAAGATAATGTAGTGATTAAACATATTAAATGCATCATCAACATCCAACAATCTCCTCCTTTGGCATTGATGGCAACATATGGGGAAATCCATCAACCCAAATCTATTACTTTCAAAAATACTCTCTCAATACAAATTTCTAAATATCCTCATACAGTAAGGATTTTCTCATAACATCTCCCCCCCCTTTGACAACAATGGAAAATGGCACCATAAGTTATGAACTATTCTTCTATTTAGTCTTGATCAACCAGGTGCTAATCACCCAAATGTATTTTATAAGCTTCCAATGATCACTCCCCCCGAGGAGTAGATCCATAGATCAAGTCCAAAAAATGATGGAGCTCTATATACCTCTAGACTGATGTATCCCTACATCATTTAATTTTCACTAGGAGGGGCTTGCACCCCAAGCATACCTCTGAGATACTCAAAGGTATCTTTTGGAAATAGCTTTGTAAAGATGTCTATTTGTTCTTTTGTGCTAATGTATTCCAACCTTATTTCTTTATCTTCTACCTTATCTCTCAAAAAGTGATACTTAATATAAATATGCTTAGTGTTAGAATGCATCACATGATTCTTTGACATATTCATTGTATTGTTTTTATCACAATGGATAACCACTGGTTCAACAAACATTATTCCAATATATTACATCATTTGTTTCATCCAGACGATTTGAGTGCAATTAATAGCAACAACAACATACTCAGATTTAGCACTAGATTGAGCTATACAATCTTTCTTTTTACATAACCATGAAACCAACCTTTTCCCAAGGAAAAATGCACCTCCACTAGTACTCTTCATGTCATCAATGTTCCCTGCCCAATCAGCATCAGTATAAGCATGTAGTTCAAAGTCATAATTTTTATCATACCATAAGCCATATTCCATTGTTCCTTTTAGATATCTAAATATCTTTCTTATAGCATCCGTGTCTCTCTCTTTAGGATCAACCTGATATCTAGCTACAATTCCTACAACATTAGCAATATATATTCTAGAGTGAGTTAGATATTGTAATCCTCCAATCATTGATCTATACTTAGTCTGAAAAGAACTATTGGTCTCATTAGTATTTTTTAGTTTATGGCCAATCACCATGGGTGTACCAAAAGGTTTACAGTCTTCCATTCCAAACTTTTTCAACATTTCGTTAAGATATTTAGTCTGAGAAATAAAAATTCCATCTTTCTCTGATTTATTTATAGTCCAAGAAAGAATTTCATCTAGCCTGTCATGGACATCTCAAATATTTTCCATTTCTCTAGAAAAATTCTTACACATCTCATCATTGCCTCCAAAAATAATAGCATCAACACAAATTTCTATTATCAAAATTCCATCTTCACTAGTTCTTAAATACAAGTTACTATCAATATTACCTTTTCTAAATCCAAGGCGAGGTAAGTACTTATCTAACCTTTCATACCATGCCCTTGGTTCTTTCTTTAGTCCATATAGTGCCTTCTTCAACTTTCAAACCATGTCTTCATCTTCTGTTAGAGTAAATCCATCAGGTTGTTCAATGTATACTTCATCTTTAAGATCCCCATTCAGAAATGCATATTTTACATCCATTTGATATACTTTGAAGTCTTTATGTGTAGCATAGGCCAAAAATAGTCTCACAACTTCTAACCTAGCAACAGGATAAAATGTCTCTTCAAAATCTATGCCTTCTTGTTGTGAATAGCCTTTGCATACCAATCTTTCTTTGTTTCTCACAACAATTCTTTCTTCATTCATTTTGTTTCTAAAAACCCACTTAGTTCCTATTACATTTTTGTCTTTAGGTCTAGGAAGCAATTCCCAAGTGTTATTTTTCTTTATCTGATCTAATTCTTCTTGCATAGCTTTGATCCATGATTCATCTCTACAAGCTTCATCAGTAGTCTTTGGTTCAACTTGAGAAATCAAACAAATTTCTTCCCTTGTCTTTGATCTGGTCATTATTCCTTGACTTGCACTACCAATAATTTTATTTTTATGATGACTTTTCTTAACATACCTCGGAGTCTTAGGAATCTCACTAACTTCATTTGTGTCATCATCACAAATCTCATTTTCATAGTCAGTCTCAACATGTTCTTCTTCTTCTGTAGTAGCAGTCTCCTTTATCTTTGTATTTTGATTATAATCATACATTCTCTCTTGTATCTAAAAATTTTCATCTATCTTCACATTGTTACTTTCAATCATTTTTCTCGATCTTAGGTTAAAACATTTGAAAGCCTTTCTTTTAGTAGAATAACCAAAAAAATTCCTTCATCACTTATAGCATCAAATTTTCCTTCTCTGATTTGAATTATCTTTAATGTGTATATTTCTATCCCAATAGCTTCCCTCCAATGTACATGAGATACATTTCCTTCTAGCAACATTGTCCCAGTAGCATCCAATATTGTTCTGTTTCTTTTCTCTGCTATCCCATTTTGATGTGGAGTCCTAGGAGCATATGTCTATCTTTGTATTCCACACACTTCACAATATGAATTAAGTAGATCTGAAGTAAACTCTCCACCTCTTTCTGATCTCAAACATTTTATATTTAATCTCGATTCATTTTATACTTTCTCTTTGAGTAACTTGAATTTCTCAAATGCTTCTGATTTCTCTTTCAAGTAAGTGATCCACATCATTCTAGAAAATTCATCAACAAAAAGTATAAAGTACCTTCCACCATAGTATGATCTTGTCCTTGTACATCCACAGAGGTCTGTATGTACTAAATCCAACTTTCCTTTTGATGTATATGATTTAATTTTATAATTTCTTCTAGTCTTCTTTCCCATAACACACTCTCTACACATAGTGCTAGATGGTTTTACAATTTTAGGTAGGAATCTCACTGCATTAATCAAGATTTCCTTCATAATATTATCAAAATTAACATGACAAAACCTTATGTGCCATAACCAAATGTCATCTATATTTGCAAAAAAATAATAAGATTCAGATGTATTTAACTCAAATAAATTACATCTAGATTTAGTACTAGTTACAATCAGATTTTATGTCTTATTTCTTATAAAACATTTCCCATCAATGAATTTCAATTGTTACCCTTTCTCCATCAACTATCCAACACTCAAATATTGGAAATTTAGCTGAGTTAGATATCTAGATGTTGTCATTATGGCAACATATGATCTACATGAAGACCACATATGATAGAGAGAAAGTATGACATAACATTGAGTAAAATTGTCTAAGTGTAAGCAGTATTTTCCCAATGTAACCGGAGATAGTTTTGATTGGTGACATTGATAGAAGTAAGTTCAATGCTTGCACACCTGAAGATGGATACTATGATACATATTGAAGACCCACCTAAGAGCACAAGTCTGTACAAAATGTACGGAAGAAGTTATTACAGTATTGCTAGAGACACTGTTTAAGTTGACAGGATAGAGAAGAAGACATAATTGGTAAAGAGTTAAGGGGTTATTTTGTTTATCAAAATAATGTCTTAATCATATGAAGGGAGGACATCCTAGATGTTAACCCTTGGGCAGCGCATACTAAAATTTATTTTGTAAAGTGCTTTATGTTTAGTAAATCCGATTGTAAAAAGTTATTATTCCTAATAACTTGTATAAATGTAAGACACATGTAATGCGAAGAAGAAGAATGATATAGATGATAAAAAGGAAGTGAAAGAGAACATATGTATGTGAAAGATATTGATGCAAAGTTGTGAAAGACAAGCAGGCAGTATAAGGTTATGTACCTTGCCCTATTTTTGTAATCAGGAATTATTGTAAATTACATGTTTGGGCAGTGGGCTCATCTTCTAATCATTCCATTTTGTACTACCAACTCTTAGTAGGGTTGAGGCTTCTAAAAAGGCCTAGAGTCCCTTAATCAGGACTGAGACACTATATATATGTAACAAGCTCCTAACAGGGTCAACATCCTTAACAAGATACTTTTGATTAGTGGATCTTTGTGGGTACCATCCCCACTGGGGTTTTCCCTTGGCTAGGGTTTCCTCAAGAAAAAATAATGTGTTATGAGTTCATTTTCTTTACTGTTATGCATGTTCTTTAGTTTACTCTGTTATGCAAGCATAAATATAATCGGTTATATCCATAATTGGGCAAAAGTAAAAGTTTGTAGAATACTGATTCACCTCCCCCCTCTAAGTATTCCCCATTTCTAACAATTGGTATCAGAGCTTAGTTACTCAAAAAAGAATCATTCAGAAAAATCCTACCATCTTGAGTAAGATCTCTATGGATATGGATCAGCTACATAAGAATCTTTAAGAAGCTCTTGAACAAATTGATATACTTACTAAAGAAAGAGATACTCTGAAAGGAAAATATGATGATGCAAATAACCTCATTGAGAAGCTAAAAAAGAAGCTGGAAGAACTAAAACTAGAAAAGGAATCTTCAATTCAAATTGAAGATTGTGATAATAATCTGGAAAAAGAAAATGAGATCCTTAAACATGAATTAAAGATAGTAAATCTAAAATTGAGTTTGAAAGATGGAAACAACAAGAATGAAACAAATCTAAAATTTGAGAATGAAAATTTGAAATCTGAGAAAGAAGATCTGAAATCTAAACTTTGTAAAGTGACATCTGAACTTGAGAAAACCAAATTGCAGTATGCTAAACTTGAAAAGTACAATGCAATTGTGAAAGGTGAACTGACTCAGTCTAAGCAACAACTTGAGAGACTATATTCCACTAGTGAGAAGATTGATGAACAAATGTCTTATCAGAAGCCATTCTATGATAAAACTAGTCTTGGATTTAACTCATCTAAGATAAGTGAAGAAAGCAAGGAACCATATCTGAAAGTTTCTGAAAACATAGAAGAAAAGAAAAATGATCAAGATGACAAGAAGAAACACCTAAACAAGAAGAACCACCTAAACAAGAAGAATCACCTAAAGGTACACAAAGATAATTTAAAGGTATCTATGTTTTACATGTAACACTTTTGGTCATATGAAGAAAGATTGTACAAGTAAGCAATTTAAACCTCTTAATGGTAATTGTTACAATTGTCATGGTTTTGGACATAGAGATATTGAATGTAGGAAGCCTAAATTTAATGAGAATAATAGTAGTAGAATGTTTAGAGATACTAACCATGCAGATAAGAAACCTATTGAAGATATGAACAAAAGAAATGGAGTAGCATGTTACATATGCAACAAGATTGGACACATTGCTAGGAATTGCAGATCACAAATCAACCAGACTGGACCAAGATATGGGAACAATGGAGTAGTTTGTCAGATATGCAACAAATTTGGTCATATAGAAATATTTTGTAGAATGAACAATATGAGAAACCCTAATCCTAGAAATGATACAAGGAGAAATGAGAATGAAAGCAACAGTCAAAGAGGTTGCTATAGTAATTTAGAAGAAGTGAAGTTTGTTAAAGCCAAAGATCAAGGAGACACATTCAGCACTGAAGGTAATCATAAAGGTGAAGTATCAAATGGTAAGAGTGAATCTATTCCTAACCCATCTCAAAGTACTTAATTCATAAAGAATGCGTTATAATAGTAACTTAGGATAGTGTAGAAGTTAGAATAGGATGAATTGAGTCTTGCACAGTTAATGTAAGGTAGTATATGATGTAATGATGCTATGGTTAAGAGTGCATGAGCTAATATGAAGTTATGCGAGTTCACAAGAGGTTTTAAGTTTTGCAGAAAAATAGGAACAACTTTTTGGAAAGAAACGACAAAATAATTGAATGCGATGTTAGAATCTTGTGAGATTGAAAGGTTAAAAGCTTATGATCGGTATTGTTTGATCATTAAGGTGAATACAAGTGTTAAGGAAATTGAAATAGTAGTGATTGAAAGAAGTTTACAAGGATTTGGTGAAATAACTTTGTGTTGGATCTACGCAAAGCCCTAAATTGTAGAATTGAGGTATTTTGCTAAGAAAATCTATCAGTCAGTTAGAAAATTTGTAGAAGATATGGATGTTTCATTAGTTCACAATATAAGAGATAAGAGTAGACCTAAGATTAAAAGGGAACGAGTAGAACCCTTGGAGGAAGACCCTAAATTAGCATTATGATCCATACCAGATGGAGTTTTACATTTAGAAAATGTTAGAAGCTATTTGGGATGCAAGCTTGAAACCCTCAGTGAGAGTTATTTTACTAAGGAATATGAGAAGCTTTATAATCAAGATATGTCATTGAAAGTAGGGTTTGAACATTTGAATGCTAATGAAATCATAAAGTATTCACTATAATATGAATTTGATGATGAAGAATGCACCAAGATAATTTTGAGCAAAATTCATAATGGGAAGTTTTGGTTAGATGACAGAGTGATTGATATAACAACAGACCTAATCCATGATGTAACTAGTTTGTCAAAATCTGGAGCTTTATCATTAAATGAGAAAAACATGAGAAAAATAGTACTGGATAATACTACGTCATCCTACAATGGTAGAGGAATAGTGATTAGTAAGATTCAACAAGATGATGTTAGATATTTATGCAAGATCTTAACATCCAAGTTTTGTGCCAACTCTAGAGAAAATGACATGGCAGCTGGTATGATTCATGCAGCTTATTTAATGTGTGTTGATAAAGTGCAAGTGAATATATGTGAAATTTTGAAGATTTAGTTATTTGAGAACCTAGAAAAGATTAAGAAGACAAAGAACTCTCAATTCAAATTCCCATCCCTAATCACTTATATGCTTTTCCATTTGTTAAGAAGATTTCCATACACTATTGGTGAAGATTGGAATGATAATAGGATCACAATGGAAAGAATCAACAGAGTATATAGGAGACACCCTATAGACAAGGTCAATGAGAGTGCAACTTTGGTAATAAAAACATTTCTGAACTTGATGAAGAATAGATCAAGAATTCCACAAGCTATTGTTGAGAAGTATAAGAATGAAGTATGCTTTATGGTTGACACTGACTTTACATCCATTGAAGTAGTAGAACCTAGAATAGAATTCATAAAACCTCTTGGTTATGAAATTTTTGAAGTTGAAGCAGAAGAATATGTAAATAGATTGATGAAATGTAAGTTGGATGTACATAGCAACAAATTTGGGACTTATGAGGAGAATGTCAACTCCGCAAAGTCTTTTTAAGAAGAAAAGCTATCTAAGAAGAGTGTGGAAAGCACTATAAAGAAAATTCTAAAGGACACAGGTATGACATAACAAGAATTTATAATTGCAAAGAATATAGCAGCAACACTTAGAGATATTGGACAAAAGGAAGTTTTGTCTGTTCCACCCCTATCAGCAGTTGCAGATGAGACTAGAAATTTGCAGCATGTAGTAAAAGTGGAGAAAGTTGAGAAGGAATAGGAAATTAGGAATTCTACAAGATCCTCCTCCAGTCCACTAGGGAAAAGAGTAAAGGAAATAGCTACTAGACCAGGTAAGAGATAAAAGACAATAGTTTCCCCAATGCAAAGGAAAGTAGAAAAAATTAAAGATGATGAGGATACAAAAGTTAAGAAGAAGAAGTGGAAGCCTAAGATTGATAAAGTAAATGATCAAATCATCAATTATGGAGATTTTTAAAAGATGAACAAGTATTATGATCTCTATAACTATTCAAAGAGATTAAATTTGGAAAATGTAGTTGTGAGACATATGATCCTAGAAGACAAGAAATTTGATACAATTCAAGGAAAGATACCTGATGATTTATTTGAAAAATTGGTTAACAAGAAGAAGAGAGTAGTTGAAGAAGATAACAAAATCAGAGAGAACTTTGTAAGAAAGCTCTGTGACATCAAAGATGAAGACCACTTTAAAGAAATCATGAAAGAAATTGGTACAATTCTAAGGACAAAAAGGAGAACAATTCTAATAATGGGAGGTAATTATGAGGAAATCAATAAGGAAATTGAGTAGGCAGTTGTGAAGGTGATGACATCAAGTGTTGGTAAGCAGTCTAGTGCAACAAAACAAGGTATGGAAGCTGAGCATCAGAAGATTCCCTCTCCACCACCATCAATTAACATTGAAGATGAATTAATGAATGTGGAAGGAATCAATATCACATTGAACACTGATGATAATCCTTTTAGTAACCTAGAGAACATTGTTGACAATTCGGCTTTGGAAGAGAAGGACAGGTCAATTAAAGAATAAAGGAAGGAAATAAGGAAAGAAGAAGAGAAACAAGTAGAAATTCAAGTTAATACAGAGATTCAAGGATAGAAAGAAACACCAAGAAAAGTGGAAATCAGTCCTACCCCTAGGATTGCAACAAAGAAACCACAGATTGAATCTATTTTTGCTAATATTGAAAAAGAAGTTGATGATGATGATCAAATAGAGTTGATCTCATCCCTGAACAAGATAATTGGAAAGAACAAGAAGGTGAAAAGCCTTGAAGGATTACTACAGGAAGTAATAGGGAAATTACAAAGTGTTGTGACCAATCAAGTAACATAGAAAGATCCACAAATTAAAGCCAGATAAGTGATGAAAACATTTGACAATGAATTCACTAATTTGTCAAACATTGCTACAGTGAAGGCTCAAGCAGCCTATGAGGCAAAAAAATTTCTTGATATAAGTCAAAATATCAAGAATGATATCAATAATTTGGATGTGTGCATAAAATCTTTGAGAAGGAATTTGGACAGAGGAAAAGCTCTATATATACAGTGTACAAATAAAGAGAACCATGTATCAGAAGTGACTGAGAAGATAAGAGCAAAAGAGGCTGAAATTCAGTCAGAAGTAAATCTATTAACCAACCCTAATGTAAAGATACTGGACATTGAGAAAAGAATTAGTAAAATAAATGATGAGATAAGGATTTTTAATGATGAAAAAGATAAGAAATTGAAAATGTTCTCTCTTCTAAGAGAGAATTTTTCAATCAAGATAAATATCATTGAAGGACAGTTGGAAGAATGTCTTTCATCAAAGACATCTTATGAGAAGTTTAAGTTTGCAAATCTCCGAGCATGTGAGATCACATCTTATGGTTTGTGTGCACTACTCAGTGTTACAAACACCATTAAGAAGGCATGGGAGAAAGAAATAGAGAGCATAAAAGTGAACTTTGTAGATTGTGTTGCAAGCCTACCGGCTCTGCAATTTTGAATCAAGGTAAACAATTTTGAGAATACAGTTTTGACACCCTTTTTTGTCATTGTTGTCAAAGGGAGAGTGATAGCATAAAATTGATATATATATATGATAAGGAAGTATATTCCTAGGGGAAGTATAGATGATAGATAAGATATATGAAGTTATAAGGATAGTGAAGATATAATTTTTTCTATGGCCTCAATTTTGATTTCTGAAAGTTTGAGACTTAGCCAATTTTCTCATATGTTGCCACCAATGACAAAGGGGGAGATTGTTAGAAATTTGGCTGAGTTAGATATCTAGATGTTGTCATTATGGAAACATATGATCTACATGAAGACCGCATATGATAGAGAGCAAGTATGACAGAGCGCAGAGCAAAATTGTATAAGTGCAAGCAGTATTTTCCTAGTGTAATCAGAGATAGTTTTGATTGGCGGTGTTGATAGAAGTAAGTTTAGTGCTTGTGCACTTGAACATGGATACTATGATACATATTGAAGACTCGCTTGAGAGCCCAAGTTTGTATGGAATGTACAGAAGAAGTTATTGCAGTATTGCTAGAGACAGTGTTTAAGCCAATAGGACAAAGAAGAAGACATAATTGGTAAAGAGTTAAGGGATTATTTTGTTTATCAAAATAATGTCTTAATCATATGAAGGGATGACATCCTACATGTTAACCCTTGGGCAGCGCATACTAAAATGTATTTTGTAAAGTGCTTTATGTTTAGTAAAGCCGATTGTAAAAAGTTATTATTCCTAATAACTTGTATAAATGTAAGACACATGTAATGCGAAGAAGAAGAATGATATAGATGATAAAAAGGAAGTGAAAGAGAACATATGTATGTGAAAGATATTGATGCAAAATTGTGAAAGACAAGCAAGTAGTATAAGGTTATGTACCTTGCCTTATTTTTGTAATTAGGAATTATTGTAAATTACATGTTTGGGCAGTGGGCTCATCTTCTAATCATTCCATTTTGTACTACCAACTCTTAGTAGGGTTGAGGCTTCTAAAAAGGCCTAGAGTCCCTTAATCAGGACTGAGACACTATATATATGTAACAAGCTCCTAACAGGTCAACATCCTTAATAGGATACTTTTGATTAGTGGATCTTTGTGGGTACCATCCCCACTGGGGTTTTCCCTTGGCCAAGGTTTCCTCAAGAATAAATAATGTGTTATGAGTTCATTTGCTTTACTGTTATGCATGTTCTTTAGTTTACTCTATTATGCAAGCATAAAGATAATCGGTTATATCCATAATTGGGAAAAAGTAAAAGTTTGTAGAATACTGATTCACCCCCCCACTCTCAGTATTCCCTATTTCTAACATCAACAATTTATGCTTAAGTCCATCAATATGTAATAAATTGTCAATATTAGTATTTCCATCCAAAGAAATAGATCCTACTCCTATGATAGGCTTAGGAACATTGTCTCTACATCTTACAACACCACCATCGGGTAAGTGCACAAAGATGGGGGACCTAAGGGGGTATAAGATGCCACTTTTTTCCTAAAATCAGAAAACTTTGAACTTCAACAAGAAATTGAAGATAGTTAGACTCAAAATTTAAAGATGTGATAAAAATAAGAGTTGTAACACTCTAAATCTAGTTCCTAAAATACTAACTTATTTTGAAAATGGTGTGGATTAAGGCCCTCAAAAAGGGGGAGTACAAAAAGTGGTCCTATTTTTTGTGAAAAAACATAACATAGCATCTGGTGTGCTCCACCTAAAATGTTAAAAAAATATTTGAATTTTTTTAAATGCTCCAATGAGAAGTTATCTAACACCACATAGTATATCCTAGAATTTTTTGGTAAGTTTTTTATGAATGTATAATTTTTGATGAATTTACGAAGTGCACACATTTTGAAAACATGAAATTTCTATGTGCTCCCCCTAGAAATCATTCAAAACTAATCAAAAATCAATTTTTTTTTTCAAGTGTGTAGAATGGAGTCTAGTTTCTAAAAATGTAACTTGTTGCAAAATTCGATGAACGAGCCAAAATCTATGCCCAAAATACTACACATTGTTTTTTTACAAAAAATAGACATACACACAAAAGAAATTACAGATGAAAAACTTAACATAATCAGAATTCAAAATAAATTATATGCTTAGATAGCTAAAAGAGAGATCTGAAATATCATGTCATTTGATTTTTATGTTCTTGAGCCATGAGTAAACCTAATGAGGAGCATAGAAAAAAAGATGTCATTTTTTTGTATGTCTATTGGACAACATGTCTCAAGCCTATTTGAATCATCCGAGCCTTTGGGTTGAATCTCCAAGGAAAATCCAAGCCTTGGGATTGGTAAATTCCAATGCCTTACAAAGCCTATGTGCCTTATAGGGAGAGCACACTACTGAAATCTATGACTTCCACCTTCCTATCCTCTATATTTTCCCTTCTTACCATCGTTCACCTCCTCTCTCTCTCTCTCTCCCCTACTCTCTATATTTTCCCTTATTACCCTCTTTCAACCGCTCTCTCTCTCACACACACATGCTCTCTCCCTCCTTCCTACCCTCTATATTCCTCTCTCTCTCTCTCTCTCTCTCTCTCTCTCTCTCTCTCTCTCTCTCTCTCTCTCTCTCTCTCTCTCTCTCTCTCTCTATAGGACATGAATTTAGTTGACATGTATTGTAAATAGTGATATATTTGAAATTATTTAATTAATTAGTATTTGTGTTATTTATTTATTTGATGGATTTTTCAATCATTAAGTCATATGTTAAATTTTTTTAGGACATGAATTCCAATTCATTGTTTTTTTAGTGCTACGAGACTATGCTTTCGGGGCCTACAATAGCCTGTCTCAGTTTTGAGAGATTCAAGTTTGTTTAAATTTGGCAACACATTCTCGGTGCATGTCAGAACTCACAGTGTTCCTCAGTTCAAATGGTGAGCATTGCGTATCTTTCCAACAGTCAGTTGTAGCATTGAACCTTTTGTTCCAACAACTCTGAATGGCTAAGTAAATGCTAGTGGAAACCTTGTTTTCCACACACAATCATTCAAACACCGCCCATGACTCAAGGCCGAAGTGTCCCTCAAGGTCCCTTCAACATGAAATTGGTGATCTTTACGAGGTCATATCTCAAAGCTCATACAAGGTAGCATCGATCCATTGGGTGCTACAGGACTGTATTGTTGGGGCCTACAATAGCCTATCTCAATTTTCAGAGATTCAATATTGTTTAAATTTGGCAACACATTCTCGGTCGATGTGAGAACTCAAAGTCTTCCTCAGTTCAAATGGCCAATGTTGCATATCTTTCCAACCGTCAGTCATAGCATCGAACAGTCTATTCTAATAGCTTTGATTGTCTTTGTAAATGCTAGTGGAAACCTCATTCTCCACACACAGTCATTTGAACCCCGCCGCCAACTCCCAACCAAAGTGTCCCTCAAGGTCCCTTCAACATGAAATCAATGATCTTTATGAGGTCATATCTCGGAGCTCATGCAAGGTAGCATCGATCCATTAGGTGATACGGGACCATGTTGGCGAGGCCTACAATAGCCTATGTTGGTTTTCAGAGATTCAAGCTCATTTAAATTTGGCAACACATTCTCAGTCGATGTCAAAACTCAAAGTGTTCCTTAGTTCAAATGGCCAACATTGTGTATCTTTCCAACCATTAGTCTTAGCATTGAACCATCTATTCCAATAGCTCCAAATGGCTAGGTAAATGCTAGTGACAACCTCTTTTGTCACATATAGTCATTTGATCCCTACCGACAACTCTGGGTTGAAGTGTCTCTCAATTAGGTCCCTTCAACATGAAATTAGCAATCTTTATAGGGTCATATCTTGGAGCTCGTGTGAGGTAGAATCAATCCATTAGGTGCTATGGCACCATGTTGTCGGGGCCTACAATAACCTATCTCAATTTTTAGAGATACAAGTTCATTTAAATTTGGCAACACATTCTCGGTCGATGTCAGAACTCAAAGTGTTCCTCAGTTCAAATGGCCAACATTGCGTATCTTTCCTATCATTCATCGTAGCATCGAACCATTTGTTCCAACAGCTTCGAATGGCTAGGTAAATGATAGTGGAAACCTCATTCACCACACACAGTCTTTCAATCCCTGCCAATGACTTCGGGCTAAAGTGTCCCTCAAGGTCCCTTCAGCATGAAATCAGTGATCTTTATGGGGTCATATCTCAGAACTCATGCAAGGTAGCATTGATTCATTAGATGCTACGGGACCATGTTGCCGGGGCCTACAATAGCCACTCTCAATTTTCATAGATTCAATTTCATTTAAATTTGGAAACACATTCTCAGTCGATGTCAGAACTCAAATTGTTCCTCAGTTCAAATGGCCAACATTGCCTATCTTTCCAACCGTCAGTCGTAGCATCGAACTGTCTATTCCAATAGCTCTAAATGGCTGGGTAAACACTAGTGGCAACCTTTTTTGCCAGACAAAGTCATTCGATCCCCACTGATGACTCTAGGCCAAAGTGTCCCTCAAGGTCCCTTTAGCATGAAATCAACAATCTTTATAGGGTCATATCTCAGAGCTCATGTGAGGTAGAATTGATCAGTTAGGTGCTACGAGACTATGTTGTTGGGGCCTACAATAACCTGTCTTGGTTTTCAAATATACAAGTTCGTTTAAATTTGGCGACACATTCTCGGTCAATGTCAGAACTCAAAGTGTTCATCAGTTCAAATGACCAACGTTGCGTATCTTTCCAACCATTGGTCATAGCATCAAACCATCTATTCTAATAGCTCTAAATGGCTACGTAACCGCTAATGGAAACCTTGTTCACCACACACAATCATTCGATCCCCACCGATGACTCAGGGCCATAGTGTCCCTCAAGGTCCCTTTAGCATGAAATTGACAATCTTTACAGGGTCATATCTCAGAGCTCATGCAAGGTAGCATTGATCTATTAGGTGCTACAGGACCATGTTGCTAGGGCCTACAATAACCTATCTCAGTTTTCAAAGATTCAATTTCATTTAAATTTGGCAACACATTCTTGGTCGATGTCAGAACTCAAAGTGTTCTTCAGTTCAAATGACCAACATTGTGTATCTTTCCAACTGTCAATCGTAACATCAAACTGTCTATTCCAATAGCTCTAAATGACCAGATAAATGCTAGGGATAACCTCATTCACCACACACAGTCATTCGAATGCTTCCAACAACTTCAGGGGGAAGTGTCCCTCAAGGTCCCTTCAGCATGAAATCAATTATCTTTATGGGGTCATGTCTTGGGGCTCATGCAAGGTAGCATCAATCTATCAGGTGCTACAGGCCGTGTTGCCAAGGCCTACAATAACCTATCTCAGTTTTTAGAGATTCAAGTTCATTTAAATTTGGCAACACATTCTCAGTCGATGTCAGAACTCATAGTGTTCCTCA
The DNA here is from genome assembly GCA_027943335.1 of Chamaecyparis obtusa. Lineage (NCBI taxonomy): Eukaryota > Viridiplantae > Streptophyta > Pinopsida > Cupressales > Cupressaceae > Chamaecyparis > Chamaecyparis obtusa. The sequence goes on from BSBK01004020.1 coordinate 451,515, forward strand.
GTTCAAATGGCCAACATTGTGTATCTTTCCAACTGTCTATTCCAATAGCTCCGAATGGCCAGGTAAACGATATGGGAAAACTCATTCACCACACATAGTCATTCGAATGATGTTGATGACTCTGGGCCGAGCTGTCCCTCAAGGTCTCTTCAACATGAAATTAGTGATCTTTATGAGGTCATATCTTAGAGCTCGTGTGAGGTAGCATCAAGCCATTAGGTGCTACAGGACTGTGTCGCTAAGGCCTACAATAGCCTGTCTTAGTTTTTGGAGATTCAAGTTCCTTTAAATTTGGCAACACATTCTCGGTCAATGTCAGAACTCACAGTGTTCTTTAGTTCAAATGACCAATGTTGTGTATCTTTCCAACCATCAGTCGTAGCATCGAACCATTTGTTCCAATAGCTCTGAATGGCTAGGTAAATGCTAGTGGAAACCTTGTTCACCACACACAATGATTCGAACACCACTGACAACTCCGGGCCAAAGTGTCCCTCAAGGTCCCTTCAGCATGAAATTAGCTATCTTTACGAGGTCATATCTTGGAGCTCGTGTGAGGTAGCATCAATCCATCAAGTGCTACGAGACCATGTTGTCGAGATTCAATTTCATTTCAATTTGGCAACACATTCTCAGTCAATGTCAAAACTCAAAGTGTTCCTCAGTTCAAACAGCCAGCGTTGCATATCTTTCCAACCGTCAATCACAACATTGAACCATATATTCCAACAGCTCTGAATGGTCAGGTAAACACTAGGGGAAACCTCATTCAGCACACATAGTTGTTTGAATGTCGTCAATGACTCTGGGCTGAAGTGTCCCTCAAGGTCCCTTCAACATGAAATCAACAATATTTATGGGGTCATATCTCAGAGCTCGTGTGAGGTAGAATCAATTTGTCAAGTGTTACGGGACCATGTTGCTGAGGCCTACAATAGCATGTCTCATTTTTCAAAGATTCAAGTTTTTTAAATTTGGAAACACATTCTCAGTCGATTGCAAAACTCAAAGTGTTCCTTAATTCAAATGGCCAACATTACATATCTTTCAAACCGTCAGTCATAGCATCAAACTGTCTATTCTAAAAGCTCTGAATGGTCAAATAAACACTAGGGGAAACCTCGTTTGGCACACACAGCCGTTTGAACACCACCAATGATTCTAGGCTGAAGTGTCCTTCAAGGTCCCTTCAGCACAAAATTAGTGATCTTTATGGGGTCATATCTCGGAGCTCATGCAAGGTAGCATCGATCCGTCAGGTGCTACAAGACCATGTTGCTGAGGCCTACAATATCATATCTTAGTTTTTAGAGATTCAAGTTCATTTAAATTTGGCAACACATTCTCAGTTGATGTCAAAACTCATAGTGTTCCTCAATTCAAACAACCAGCTTTGCGTATCTTTCAAACCATCGGTTGTAGCATCGAACCGTCAGTTCTAATAGCTCCGAATGGTTGGGTAAACACTAGGGGAAACCTTGTTCAGCACACACATTCATTTGAACACCACTGATGACTCTGGGTCAAAGTTTCCCTCAAGGTCCCTTTAGCATGAAATCAGCTATCTTTATGGGGTCATATCTTGGTGCTCGTACGAGGTAGCATCGATTTGTTAGGTGCTATGGGACCATGTTGGCAAGGCCTACAATAGATTGTCTTAGTTTTTAGAGATTCAAGTTCATTTAAATTTGGAAACACATTCTTGGTTGATGTCACAACTCATAGTGTTCCTTAGTTCAAACAACCAACATTATGTATCTTTCAAACCATCAGTCGTAGCATCGAACCATTTGTTCCAACAACTTTGAATAGATAAATAAATGCTACTGATAACCTTTATTAGCACACACAGTAATTCGAACACCACTGACCACTTTGAGGTGAGCATTAGGATGAGTGCAAATATTGTTAGGAATAAGGTGTCTCAACCTTGGATAATTCCTATTCTTATTATTTATTTTGTAAAATGTATTTCTTGCAAATAATGTAATTAAGTGTGAGTGTACATGTCTAGTTGGCATGTTGATGTGTCACTCCACTTGATGTGTCGGCATCTTGAATTGTGTGTAAGGAGATCATGGCTAAAATGGTTATGACAGATTCCTATGACACATAAGAGCTATGTGTGGAAGATTCAATGACAGGTGAAGACATGTGGCGACTGATAAAATTGAGTACTGTACACTCTTCCTATTTTCTCAGAGAATGGTAAAACCCTAATATGGCTATCTTTGGAAGTTGCCCTAAAAAGGGAAGTGCATGATATAATGGTTTTTAGGGTTGCAAAGAGATGTGAAGGTAGTGTATTGTTGAAACATTTTATGCTGCCACGATTTGTCTTCAAGAGTTGGAAAAATCTTCTGAAAGAACTTGCATTGCAAGTGTATTGTAAACTGTAATAGTTTTGATTAATACACCATGTAGGTTTTGGAGTGCTGGGGTTTTTACCGAAAGTTTTCCCCAAGGTAAATCATTGTGTCATTCTCTATTTTCTATATGCATGGTATATGGTTGCAATATCATTGTTAAAGTAGTTAACGAATCTGAAATTGTAAGGATTTAAAAGAATTTGCACAATACTTTCCTTTAGAGACTAGTGTAGGAAGTTATTTCCACACTTGAGTTTCCTTACAAATATGTATTTATATGCAAAAGGGCTTGTGGTCCACTTCAAAATTTGATCATGTATTGATCATATTGTAACCCAATCTTAAATGTAAGTCTTAATGGCACTGAGAAGCCTAAAAGGTTGCTAGGGGTCACTACAAATGGTTATGTATTGATCCTAGGTTAGGGGTTGATGGAAATAACCTATAAGGGTCTAGAAATATGTACTAAGGCCATTAGAGCCTTTACATAGTGTTAAAAGCACTAAATGTGAACAATCTTGTAAATTGCCTATATTGGCAATATAAGCCAAATAGGGCTTAATTGGAGTTAGTAAGGGTTAGTAGGAATTATAAGTTAGTTTGGTTTGTAAAGGTTGTCTCTAAACCTTTTATAAGTAGTTAGAGTGGGAAAAGGGTGTTGGGTTGTCAAGTTGACAACTTTTTTTGTCAACTTGACAACTAATTCTAGTATTTTTCATTAACAATCAGTAAGTTAGGGGATAGTTAGAAGTTAGTTTGTAGGTTCCAGTCAGTCTTTTGGAAGATTAGAGTCTTTTTGGAAGGGATCCACTTGAGTGGATAGGGTGAGAATGTTGTTGATCTGAAATGGATCGAGTTTGTATTAGCTTGAATCAATAAAATCAAAATTTCTCTACACATTGGTATTCCATTGGCCTACAGGTACAGTCAACAACAGTGAATTGTTGTACTTGATTTGAATGTGATCCTTGTTTAGTTTTATGTAGGAGCATTTATTTGCATTTGTTTTGACTTGGATATAATATTTTTTCATTACCTTCATCACTAACAACACCAAGGATTTAATTGGTATAGGGGTATAGTCAGCAACTAAGGGACCCCACAATACTATAACCACAGGACCCCGAAACATCAAGGAAAAACAAAAAAACCACCTTCAAATGAGCTAAGGTAGTAATATTGAGCATCTCGATGGTGTTCCTCTCCGCCAAGGGGTGGTCCAAAATACCAAGGGTATCAGTAACCTGATACCTCAAGTACTTATAATCAATATGCCTGACAAACAGAGACTTAGTAGTAAAAGCATAAGGTTGCACATCCACATCTACCCTAGTAATCTTACTAATAAAAGAACTCTTGCCAACATTAGGGTACCCATAGATCAAAATAGGCTTGGTATTGGGGTCAATAGACAATAACCTTGCCATATGTTGCCTCACCTATTCGAGGTCATGTCTTTATATTGTGACTATCTCGTGGAATAGGGAACATGCCAATGAATATAAATGTTTGATTCCACGTGATCTTGAATAGGTTTTGACATATAAATATTGCCTTATATTATATTTATACATTGTCGCAATCATTTCATTACTTTTTTTATTATTACAGTCAAGGAATTGACTGTTATTGAGGACACTGACTCACATTTGTAGCACAGTTAGCAAGTTAAACATAGATTGATAAACATACAAAGATAACTATAAGGCATGGGAAATTTACAAAGCATAAGACATCCACATAAACATAAATTAGTATACATCAATACACCAAACAGATGAATTGCATACCTAAAAGATTTTTAAAAAAAAAATTCGTAAGGCATGAAGCCAAATATATATGTCATACATTGAATATATTCAATACAGTTAAATTGGCTTCCTCAAAGCCAAATGGATGTACAACGTATGACTTATACAATATACAAAAAAATATGTCCACTAATTCCATATAGGCATAAAATCCATATCCCTAATCTAGTCCTTTCCCACCAGAGGAAGAAAACAAATCTTGAGTTGTCTTCGATCATTACGTCGATGGAGATGCAATGGATGTTGTAGTCTTCTAAGTGCACTCACTCGTCCTCCTGTCTAGACTCTTCTATAGCTCGAGCTGATAAAAATAAATTTAAGCATCAATAACTAATATACATCAAAATTGAATTATACAATGACATAAAATTGAATATTCGCTTACCGCTAGCAAATAGTCACTATGTTCATCCACGAAGGCACATCCTGGCAATCTGGAGTAATAAGTCCCTACAACAATGATCAAAATAATAATTAAAATACATAAATGAATATTATTATAAAATTCAATACAAACTATTAAAATAAAAATTAAAATTAAGTGATCTCTTTCATACCTCAGTCAGTGCTTCAGAACTAGCTACTGCTGCAGCTACTCCATGATCCAAAGTATCTTGAATAGAAGGAGGAGTCTCTGATGTCAATAACTGAAAATGAAAAAAAAAAAGTATTATATAGTTATCAAGGTTACATATATTTTTTACAATCCTACTAATGAGTAAATGATACCTCCGTGAAGGTTCCACCACGTCCTTCGGTGTGTGGTGTCGATGTCAAAGCTCTAACATTCAACTAGTGCACATGTACATGGAAAATTATAAGATAACCATTCATATAAAAATGTACTACTGACATGTTAATTATAATACATTATTACATATATACCTATGGACTCAATGGTGACATCACAAAGCCAGGTGAAAGAATGTGATCATCGTGCCTCTGGATTTTGATCATAATTTGTCTAGTAATTTAGTTATTCATTCATTTATTAATTAAAAATAATCAAGTAAATCAAATTAACATGCAAATAAAGATACCTCAAGGAAAGTGGCACAATGCCATTCACTGTCTGTTGTGAACATCGATGGTCCACCAGTGAACGTCTAATGCACATGCAAAATAAGTTATGATATAATTATTCATATAATTACATAATAATCAAATATATTAATTAAAATGTTTTATTCAATACATACTTGTGGAATTGACGATGATGTGTAGAAGGGGACATGAGGATCATTACCACTACCACCACCACTAACACTCTTGCCCTGAATTTTCATCATAACCAATAGATACTAAATTAATTAGTTATTCTTTTATAAATGAAATATGATCAAAGCAATTTAATGAACTTGGAAATATTTACCTGTGTGTCAATGCCAAATGTCATATTTAGAAAACTATCAGTCATCATTCCAGGATCATCTTCCTCTCTCTTGGCAGTACCAAATGTGCACAAGAATCCACATGACCAAAAAATATGCCCCTCAAAGATTGACCATGGTCACCCTCAACTAAAGGAGTGGCACACTGAATGAGAGTTTGTGTCAGAGCACTAATCATGCCTAGCGTGTCCGCCTCTACATGTTCCTTCACAATGGAAGGAATAGTAACATGATACACCTTTGGCTTTCCAATAGGAACCCTAGGTATGTTAGGGTAATGATGCTCCCCCACTCTATCAATTGATGACCCCCCTCCTCTACCCTGAGAATCAAGATAGTCAAAATAATTTGGCACCTCCTTGAGTACAAACTCGCAATAGAGTTTCCTCAAGAAATATATAGGAACCTCATGATTGTTACATGGAGGTGAATCAAAGACCATCCACCATCTCTCCCAATAATTATTTTTAATGTCTTCATTTAAGCACCAATGAATTGGGAACCTCCTTCTTGTAGTTCTAAGAGTATCTGTGTCCCCTGGTTTTTTAAATAGCTTGCAAATTGTCATCTTTTGTGATTTTTTTCTTTTTATGTTTGCATAAGATAATTTATTTGCACAATATTATTTTTGTTCTTCTCTTTTATCCTGCCATAAATTAATTTACCCACTAATCAAGCTTACGTGGGTCAAGATTGCTTCCAATGATTTCACAAGTCTTTCCCTTCCAGGATTTGTACCACTAGAATCTTTTAACCTCATAATTAAAGATTCTAATTTTTTTTTCCCTCTTTCAATTTGGTTCATCAAATTTTCTCATGTTCGAGGAGGAGGTTTCTCGAGTGGTGGAGGCAATTGAGGTTCACTTTCTTGGTTATTTTCTTCATTTGTTTCTTCATTCATTTCTTCATTCATTTCTTCATGAGGAGATGGAGGGTTTGGTGGAGGGTTTGGTTGAGGGAGATTATTTCTTCCTAGAAGTTAAAAAAAATAGATTTTAAAATCTTAATTACACACAAATTTTAACAAAATAAATTGCTTCAAAACTAAAATTTTAAAACAAATAAGAGGCATAGGCTGTAAAAACACTTACCTCTTCTTCCGAATAAAACTTGATGATGTCATGGAGCCATTTGATGGATGAATGAATGAAAACTATGGATTTAACAAGCCCAAACAAGACTACGTACGCACTTGGGAAGGCTCCTTTTGCTGCAAACGCGGGTTTGTGGAAAGAAAAATGAGCTTTCCAACTTGCAGCAAATGCTAAATATGGTTTTTTCAAAGAACATGTGTGCTATAGGGTGCACACAGTATGCTTTAGATTCCCCAAGCCTGAGGCTTGGGCAACCCAAGCTATAGGGTGCACGCCCTTTAGTGCATATGCACTATGCTCGATGGGGGACCAAAAAGAAAAGTGGCACCTTTTTGGTCCCCCATCTTTGTGCATATACCCCATCATACTTATTTAGTTTAAAAAACTTGTTTTTATCTCCAGTCATATGATGTGAACACTCACTGTCTATAACCCATTTAGATTTCTTATCAACATGTGATACTAAGGCTTTTTCCTCATGTAATGGTTTTTCATTTTTGATAGCAATAAATCCAATCTCCCCATCATTAAAATAATCATTAGAAATACCTTCACTAGCATAATAACATTCCTTTTCTTTTGAATACTTAGGTTTGAGAAACTTAGGTTTGTGTTTAGGAACTCTTGTAGGACATCTAGATGCAAAGTGACCTATCTTATTGCATGAAAAAAAATTCAAAGGTAACTTTCCTTTAAATTTACCCTTACCTCTCTTTTCTCTTCTAATGACTAGGGAAACAAGTTAATCTAGCTTTATTTCTTCTTCTTCTATCTATTCCCATTCATCAGTATACCCACCAAGATCTTCTTTTATATTATCACTGTTGGTGCTTGCAATTATAGATAATGTATTCTTGTGTGTAGATGTCTTAAATGGTGTTTCAACTTTAGGTAAAGAATCTCCCATTTCTGCAGCTTCAAAGGTATTTAGCTTTGCAATCCACATTTCTCTACTAAAGTTTGTAGTTAAAGGTATAATCTCTTCTATATCTTGAACTTTGGTCTTGTAAATAGGTTTCAATGATCTAAGGATCTTTGCAATGACTTCTTCCTCTTTATAAGTGCCTCTAGAATTTCTGATTCCAATCACAACCTTTGTGACTCTCTGTACATAAGCCCTAATGTTTTCATCATCTTTCATTTGCAACTTCTCCATCCTTGTTTTCAAGTTCTGTAATTTTTCTTGCTTAGTAAACTTGTCTCCTTTATACAATGCTTCTAATCTTACCCAAATTTTGTGTGTTGAATCCAGATCTTTCACCTCAGTAAATTCTCCTTCAGAGAGTGCCTTGATTAGTGCTTCTATTATGACCATGTTATATGAAAATGTCTTCTTTTCTTCATCAATAGCTTTATCTAATTCATCATCAGCCTTCATGGTTACCTCATTCTTTGTGATCATCTGATAGTCGATACCCAAACATAGCAAATGGGTTCTCACCTTGTTCTTCCAATTGTCAAAGTTTTTAGGATAAAATTTTGGACTATCCTTCCTATAGAATGCCATCTCCAAGATCACCTCAAGCTATTAAGCTTTCTCTCTAAGGACGAGTAGCTCTAATACCAATTGTTAGGAATAACATTCCACCAATGCAACTAAGAGGGGGTGGGGTGAATTAGTTGTATGATAGATTATTAAACTTTAAACTTTGAATAGTAGTTATACCAAATCAAATGAACACAATAAATTCCAACACAATAACACAATATTTGTTGTCGAGGAAACCCTGTTAAAGGTAAAACTCCGGTGGGAATTGGTACCCACAAATGATGTATTGAGAGTATTGTATCCCTAGTAAAATATATAGCCCTGTTAGGAGATTATTATAACATTATAGTACACAGTCCCAATTAAAGGATAGACCCTGTTAGGAGTCAAAGAAAAGAGTAGGCTCACTTCCCAAAGAAGGTCATGTCCACCTTCGGAACTGTCTGAAAGGAACTATCTTTTCTTGATCAGTTCCAATGAATTATATACTAACCTCTGTTAGAATTAGGAGAGATAGGTACTGAGAGGGGAGGGGTGAATCAGTGCCTTCAAAACTTTACTTGTAAAACCTTTCAAATCTATAACTGTATACTATGATAACTGATCAAAATAACTTGAACATAATTGCATAAATCAATCATCTAGTTAACTTCAGAAAGTAAACAACATGAAATCAATATGACAATCACATAACACACGTATTTTGGTAACGCAAAAACCCTTGTTAGAAGGTAAAAACTATGGTGGGGATGACACCCACAAATTCTTCACTATTGCAGATAGAAAAGGTTTGCCTATTAAGGCTACAAGTTTGATCACTTTTGGTGATCTTACCCTGTTAGGAGTAACATATTAGATCAGCTAGATCTACCTAGTTATAGGATTTAACAACACTAAATGAAGTGTGTACTCAGTTAAGAGATTTATACAAAGACTGTTAAGTCTACTCGGTTAAGAGATTTCACCAAAAACTCTATCACAATTGTCAAAAAGTAATATGCAATTATCTGCTAGTTGACAACTCAATTGTTTGAAATAGATCTATAAGTGCTTATCAAAATATCACCTTATCTGTGATGGTTCTCTACTCTGTTCTTCTCAGTAGCCTTCACTAATTCTTCTCGATCTGATATCCTTTGTACTCTATTCTACTCAGTAAACTGATTGTCTTGAAGTTAGGCAAATTCTTCAAGTGCTTCATGATTCATATATATCAGTTCAACAACCTCATAAAATGGTGTGAACATATACAATATATAGTGTTCTATTTTTTCACTTTAGCAAAAATTAGGTTACAAAGATAATCATAACCCTAAGATCTATGGTGCAAAATAACCTAGATCAACTATTACATATAAGATAATCATTGCATTTAATGAATATCTTTTACAATAAATGCTCCTCAATCTTGGTAAACCATTTTACGATCTGTTGTAACTGTCTAGATAGAATAATGTGCCGTGTCTGATTACTATGTCATTTTTTGTTATCATCGATAAACATTGTATAATCTGCTCGGTGTATACTGCGATGCTCGGTGTTTACTAACCGTCAGTGTTGGTGTCACTGATGCTTGGTAAACTATGTGATGCTCAGTGTAAAAGGCTTTATTGACTGCTCTGTCTTACTTCTAGTTACCGACTGTCTCAATATAAGTAACTAACCGACCTTTTTAACATCATTTGATACTAATGACAACCTTGAATGCTCAATAGAGATTAACAATCTCCCCCTTTGGCATTAGTATCAAAACTTCAAAATGTATATAGAAAAAATGTTTCTACATATTTCTTATGTCTCCGCCATATACATATCCACAACAACAAAAAATTTCTAAGTACAAAAGTACTCCCCCTCGGTGCATGCTCCCGATAGTATGTAATATACATAGCAAAGTATACGTATTTGGCATATACATGTTTTCCCCCTTTTTGATAATAATGCCAAATACAAAAGAAATATATAATGTATACTTACATCTTATCAAAAATGTTTGGATGGGTTTTCTTTACAGACTCCAAGAGGTTGTCCCACTCCTCTTTCAAGTTGGTAAGAGCAATATGCTCAAGACCGACTTGTGCATGCATGTCAAAGATATTATCCAACACTGAAATCTTAGGTGTTGCAACAAGTTGCTCAGCTTTGACAATATGTGCTTCAAAAATCTTCAGGTAAGGGATGAGTTATGTTTGTAACTCTATAACTTGATCGGTGATGTGCGCTTCTTGTTTCCTTAAATCTGCTATCAGCCGTCGGAGTTCCTGAACTTGGTGAATATGCTGTAATAGAGCATTTGGCTCAATGATAGTTGCTTTTGTACTTAACTATATCTATGCTTCTCAACCTTTTATCTTTTCACTAACTTCTACAGTGAAGTTGTCTGAAGTACAAAGCTTGATGAGAAATTAATAGATTATCTAGGTAATAGATTTTACCTTGGTAATGACCTTAGATAATTTTACCTTGTTTAGTGCCACTTCTATGCTAATCCTTTCTACCAATTTGTTCTGAATCTTTTATTCTGCCCGTTCTTCAATTCTTTTGTCTGCATTTGTATCAGGGGCATTGATCTTGTCGGCGAGTATGGCAAGTTGGTCTAAGATGGGAGTATTCTCATCAATACTTGATTCTGGTACTATTTGTTGTAGAATATCCCTCACATAATTTAACACTTCTTTACATTTGTGTTCTTGCCTTAACTTTTCTTGTGCTACTTTTCATGAGCGTAATTCCCCATATCTACTTAGTTCCTCAAGGCTTAGGGTTCTCGGGTCACATTCTGGTATAATGATAACTTCATCAATGGTGATCAGCCCTTTGGATTTCTTCTTCTTCTTCTTTAGTGCAAGAGGTGACTTCTTCTCACTTACAACAATAGCTTTTTCTCCACTCTTCAGAGTATCTATCCCAATTGACACTGTATCATCCTTCTCCTACTCCTCGGTAGATGGTGTAGGAGTCTCGGTTGTAGTGTTAGGTGGGTTCACCTCAGTTGACTTTGTTTCTTCTGATTCCTTTATTTTTGTAGATTGTGCCTCTATTTTGTTAGGCTTATTTGTATCTACAAGTTGCTCAGGTGCTTGCATCTCAGTTGTATCTTTATTTGGCTCAGGATGAGGAGTGTCAGGTTGTACTTGTGAAATTATTTCAACTACCTCTGCAAGTACAAGTAGTTCACCCAATAGAGATGTGAACACACTATCAGTGTCTAATGCTTCATCTTTGTATGGTGCAATTGTCACATCTTCATCATACTCATCATCAAGATCACTGTTAGTGATGTCCTCAATGAGTGCGTCATCATCAGTTTTCTTTTGCAAGTGGATCTTTACTTGATCCGGTGCATCCTATGAAATTTTGATTTCTTCCTTTTGTTCAATGATATCAATTACCTCGGTAACTGATATATCAGTGTCCTCTATTTTCTTTCCCTTGTCATCATCAATAAAAGTAACTTTACCTTTTGAACTGTGTCTCTTCTTAGACAGTTTCAGGAATGCTTCCTGTTCAGCTTTCTCTTATGCTTTCAAAATTGATGTCCATAGAGAATCACATATGACATCCATATCATCCACATTCTCATCCATGATCTGCATAGCTCTATTCTTGACTATAAATGTAGCCTGATATTTTGTCATGTATTCACTTACCACAACATAGCTAAAGTGTGAGGTTGCATGACTTAGTGACCATTCTCTTTTCCTTTTCTCTGTATCTAGTGCAATAGCCCATCTCTCACTTATTTTGTCATCAAGTTCCTTTGGCAATTGACATGTGAATTCCATTGGTACTTTCTTGAACTTGATCATCATCTAGATGATAGCATGTTCTAGCTTTGTCTTGTCCTCAATTGACATTTTGTCAAATTTTCCTATGCCTGGATCGGTAAGATTTCCATTCTCAGTTATATCTTCAATTATTTCTTCTATTATACTTTCCCTATTACGAACTAACTTGAATTGATCAGGATAATTTTCAGTATCAATGTCCTCTATATCTTCTTTACTTCTTATGCATTTCCTCTTTTTCTTTGATGTCTTAGCTACTTTCTTGGTCTTTCTCTTAACATATTTTCATGTCGGTGTAGCTGCTCTTCTTTTTGCTACTTTTACTACTTCTACTTGCTTAGTGGATTGTGCAATAGTTGATGAACATGTCTTCATTCCTTCAGGTTCTGGTAGCTGCATTTCTTGTTCATCATTTGTGGGAGGAGCCGGTGTGTGATCCTTTTCTTTAGCTGACTCAGTTTCCTCACTATCATAAGGCTTGTCAACCAAATCTAACTGACCTTCGGTTGCTTCTTTAACCGATGAATCCTTAGGTGAGTAGGATGCATTTCCATATTTGTCTTAGAGATCTTTTCTCATTTTCTTTGCTCTTCTACACATTTTTTTGATCTCTATGTCTCTAGTGATTCGTGACTTAGCTTCCTCATATACACCAAACCTACTAGAAATGATGTCTATCGGTAATGCCAGCAATGCATTAATAGATTTCAAAGTGAAATCATGATTCATTTCATATCCCATTGGTGCTAGCCATTTTGTTTACAGTTCTACTGCCTTTATCATTGAATGGTCTGTGCTGACTACAAAACATATGTCATCTTCAAATTTAATTACTAATTCCTTTGGAATTCTACTCCTTTGTTGCATTTTTGCCTGAAACTCTTTGAAATATGCATTGAATTCCTTATTTAGGTTATTTCCTAGACTTTTCATCATTTCATCGATTTGTGCAGTTATTGGTTTGTCTGATTGCCAGTTTACTTTACCGATACCTAGTACATATTTTTGCAAATAGAAAAATGTATAGACAAACAATGATTCGTACTTACATGTAATGGACTTCTTTTCCTTTATTGTCTTCATATTATCATGTAATTGATGTAGTAGTAGTTTTGAAAGATCTACCTGGTGATCTTTCTAAACAATTTTGTAGGCCATGTCCATGGCACTGCAAGGTACACTATTTGGTCTGCTAGATTGAAACATCTTGTACCCAATGACATGAGCTATGAATTTTACCGCTGGATCTTTGATAGTTGAGATTTTCAGTGCCCTACCATCCCATTGAGCTCTAGTGTTCTTTTCAACATCGGGATGAGATAAACTACAAAAGGCTTTGGCTTTGTCAGATGTAGGATACCCAGTAACCCTACTGATAATCTTCTTTGTGACCTCAACAGGGTTATCTAACCAAAATTTGCCATCATGAAATCTGCTTAGCACAATTCTTATCCAGTCATTGTGGAATGATTGCAGGAAGTGTACAAAACACGCTAACCCTAATTCTCCAATCTTCTTATACTCGGGTTTAATCTTTCCATTCGGTCCACAGACTTGTTGATAAGCAACATTAGTCTCAAAATTACATACTTCACCGATTTTGCAATGAATATAGGCCCTAACATCTTCTATCAACAAAACCCTATCTGGAATACTAGAAAATGTGCCCATATCGTCTGTTTGTGTTGTGACCTTAGGATGAGGTTTGAATTTCTCCTTGGAAAAATGTGCTCTCACAATTAATTCTACTTCCTCCTCAATGTTCTGTGATTTGTTTGCAGTCGATGTCGATGCCATAAATTATTTCTAGGGTTTTGGAAAACAATTGATAACTAGTGTTCGATAGGCAAATGAACTTACTCATTATTGTCGAAGAATTTTTGTCAGTTCAATCTAGTAGCTTTGAATCTTTTCTGGAAATCTTTAGTTCAAACTCTTATCTGTAAAATCTCCTTTTTTTGAAATTGCAATGTAACAATGAACTCTTTTTCCGCATATATATAGATTTTTTGATATTCCCGCTAAAACTTTGATGCAATAAATGTGTGACCTAACTTCTGATATAGAATAGCTATCAACTCGGTAATCTCTAAAATTTCCTTTGCTCGGTTAACATAGAATTTCTTCATCGGTTTGCACTGTTGTCAGTTAACATTGTGTAGTGATTACCGATGGGTAACCAACTCATGTTTCTTATTTTACCAACTATGTGACATTTGTAAACTTATAACACTTAAACCATAGTGCATCTTTATTCATGTAGATTTGGTATTTGTACATCATATATAAGGAACTGTATGTAAAATGTGATCATTTAAAATCTCAGTTCCATACATACCTTTGTCATCTTAAGTGGAGGTACCGATGTCACCCAATCCAGTGGATGAGGTTTCATCGACAGTGTTACTTGACTTAGCATTCTCATTAGATTCCTTCTTCCACATTGTGTTCCTTAACTTCATAATTTCTGCAATGTTATATCCACTCTCAAATATATGGTTTTCATCAGGTGCTCGGTCTCTGCAGTTTTTGCTTACATGACTGACCTTGTAACAGTGCATACATGCCATTCCTGCATTTGTCCAGTTTCTTGATTGTCCAATCCACCTCTTTCTGTAACAGTTTGCTGCAATATGTCCATACTGACCACATACAGTACAGTTATTCCATGTATTATAATCCCAAACATATGAGTTACCTTGTCTCTTCCGTTGATATGGCTTCTGTTGTATTTTCTCTTTAGGTGTCTAGACTTGTTTCATTTTTTCCTTGCACTCCTGTGCAGTGTGTCCATGCTTATTACAAGTATAGCATATTTTCTCCTTAGTAGTATTGTTAGCAATGTCATTCTTCTTAGCTCTACATTCATAAGCTTGATGTCCAAAATTTCCACAGTAATAACAATATCCATTGAATTTAGGAATGATAGGAGGTTTACCTTGTGCTTTGCTTCTGCACACATTAGATGTATGTCTTGGTTTTCCATAGTGATAGCATGTCAACACTTTAGGTTTCTAACTTTGATTGTTGTTGACTTCTTCAGCTTGTTGTGATGATTCTCCTTCACCGGTGTAGCCTGTATTGGCTCTGCTTTCGAATCTTCTTTGATTAGTCAGGAAATCATCAATCTTTTTAGAACTGTCCTCAGCTATCTTCATCATCTCATTGTGTTGCTTTTGTGTCTTTATTTCATTTCTCAATTTTTCATTATCTTCTCTGAGTATTGCAACATCTTCAAGTCTTCTTGATAATTCTCCATTTACTCGGTTAATTTCTTGATTAACTGTCATCATCTGATTAGATACTTGGAAGTGACGATTAGTGAGTCTCTGTATTTCATTTTATTTTGCTTGAAGTTGTTCAGTCATTAGTCTTCGGTCTTCAATAGCTAGATTCTGATCTTGTTCATCTTTTTTACCATTGTTCATGATTTCCACCATTCTCACCATTTGAGATTCATGATCGATTTGGAGTGCTTTCACTTGCTCAGATAGATGTTGATTCTTTTTAGATAAATCAAAGATTATACTTTCGGATCCATCAGAGATGCTTCTAGAGCTTGATCCAATATGATCAAATATTTCATGAATAGGTTCTTCATGATAACTAATTTCATTCAGCTGAATTGCAAGGTTCTTTCTTTCAACCAATAATTTCTTCAGTTCTTCCTTGGCTTGTTTATACTATTCCACAAACATCTGCATTTGTATTTTTTGATTCTCAATAGTTTTGTCAAGCTTGTATCTCTCAATGACTTAGATCTTTACCCTTCAGTGGTTAGACTGTTCAACAAGAGACTTGGGCTCTGATACCAATTATTGGAATTAGGAGAGATGGGTACTGAGAGGGGAGGGGTGAATCAGTGCCTTCAAAACTTTACTTGTAAAACCTTTCAAATCTATAACTGTATACTATGATAACCGATCAAAATAACTTGAACATAATTGCATAAATCAATTATCTAGTTAACTTCAGAAAGTAAACAACATGAAATCAATATGACAATCACATAACACAAGTATTTTGGTAACACGAAAACCCTTGTTAGAAGGTAAAAACTGCGGTGGGGATGACACCCACAAATTCTTCACTATTGTAGATAGAAAAGGTTTGCATGTTAAGGCTACAAGTTTGATCACTTTTGGTGATCTTACCCTATTAGGAGTAATATATTAGATCAGCTAGATCTACCTAGTTATAGGATTTAACAACACTAAATGAAGTGTGTACTTAGTTAAGAGATTTATACAAAGACTGTTAAGTCTACTTGGTTAAGAGATTTCACCAAAAACTCTATCACAATTGTCAAAAAGTAATAGGCAATTATCTGCTAGTTGACAACTCAATTGTTGAAATAGATCTATAAGTGCTTATCAAAATATCACCTTATCTGTGATGGTTCTCTACTCTATTCTGCTTGGTAAACTAATTGTCTTGAAGTTAGGCAAATTCTTTAAGTTCTCCGTGATTCATATATATCAATTCAACAACCTCATAAAATTGTGCGAACATATACAATATATAGTATTATGTTTTGCCGCTTTAGCAAAAATTAGGTTACAAAGATAATCATAACCCTAAGATCTATGGTGAAAAATAACCTAGATCAACTATTACATATAATATAATCATTGCATTTAATGAATATCTTTTACAATAAATTCTCCTCGATCTTGGTAAACTATTTTTTGATCTGTTGTAACCGTCTGCATAGAATAATGTGTCATTTCTGATTACTATGTCATTTTTTGTTATCATCGATAAAAAATGTATAATCTTCTTGGTGTATACTATGATGCTAAGTGTTTACTGACCATCAGTGTTGGAGTTGTTGGTGCTCGGTAAACTGTGTGATGCTTGGTGTAAAAGGATTTACCAACTACTCTGTCTTACTTCTAGTTACCGACTGTCTCAATATAAGTAATCGACTGACCTATTTAACATCCTTTGATACTAATGAAAACCTTGAATGCTCAATAGATATTAACAACCTCTTCTCTACATCCAGCAGATACAAGCTCACAGCTTCCATAATCCTCTTTTACATTCCATCCATACTACATATCTTTTCAAAAGAAAGGATCTTACATATATACCTTATTACTAATAAATGATCAGGTCAGCCAATTAGGCTTTCCTAATATACAAGTAATTACATAACCTATTGCTAAGATACACACGATATCTGTAACAAGCATACAATAATTACATTTCAACAATTAAGGTTCGACATCTAAAATTCATACTTGTTATTCATAATACACGCTTCAATTATGAAGTCAGCTCCAAATAGGTCCCCTCCAGAACACATACCACAGCTAATGTCATCCTACTTTCCATGACTTGCTAAGATCAATGAACATTCCTCAGTATGCTATCTGACATCCCTTAAACTCACATTTACTGAATCCATATCACTTCTAAGATATATTCAAAACTCAGAGACTTACTCTGTCAACTTCCACTGTCATAGTCCAGTAACCAATCTTCACTAAATCTTCTGTACCTTAGCCAATATGATTTATTAAAGAATGTGATCTTGGATATAACAACACTTCCCTATACACAAAAATGTGTTCGTTCATTTTGAATCATCCGTACACTATAATAACCAGTTTGTTTTCTTCATAGAAACATATGCTGACATCAGTGACAAAATAGGAATGACAACAATATTAATTCCAACAACACTCAACAAGATAATGTAGTGATTAAACATATTAAATTCATCAGCAACATCTAACATACATATGAAAATTTTAAATCATATGTGATATATTTCTAAGCTAGATATATGTTTGGATCTCATGAGGGTGTCCTGTTGTGTTAATTTCTTTAATTTTATATAGATTGGTTAACCCCTATATGATGACTATTTCTTAGTAAATTGCTAAGCTCTAATGAATATGTCAAGGATATTTTGTTGTGTTTATGATAAGTTGCAGATGGGTATGTGCAAGATCATGGTATGCCAAACTAGGCCCTTAAGTGGCAATGAAAATTCAGAAAATTAGGTTTAGGCGAGTTGACATAAAAAATGAACAAGTTATAAATATTATATAAAAAATATGTAAGAAGAGAATCTGTAGAAAATTTATATTAGTTTCTAAGATATTGGACCTTTTTTGAAAAGCAATTATTCTATATGTTGAAATTTTTAAATTTCAATGTAGTAGTACAAAAATTTTAGGAAAAAATAAGAAGTAGGTGTATGTCTGACCACCTTAAAAATAATCAAATGATAATTTATTTTACAATATTCTAGATATAAGTAGTAGACTCATGTTTGGAAGTGACACATAATTTTTTGTAATTTATTTTCAAGTAAATAATTAATTATGATTTTTCTTCTACAACTTTTTTAGAATACAAAAACTCTCATATCTGACCACATTAACTTAGTCTAAACTTTATAAAGTTGAAAACTTTTATTTATTTTCTTGTAGTAGGAAAATCATAGAATGTGACACATGTTTTGGATTTCAAAAATGTTATATGGTTTGAAAGTTATAGCTATTTTTCAATAAGTTTATCAATCAGGACTAGAAAGATAACAAGTAGGTGTATGTCTGACCACATTAAACAAAATCAAATGATAATATTTTTTTATAAGATTCTAGATAAAACTAGTAGACTCATGTCTGGATGTGATGTATATTTTTTTGTATTTTTTTCTACGTAAATAATTAATTATGATTTTTCTGCTACAAATTTTCCTAAATGTAAAAACTCTCATGTCTGACCACCTTAACTTAGTCTAAACTTCATCAAATTGAAAGAATTGTTTATTATTATTGTATTAGGTGAAGCATAGAATGTGATCTATATTTCAAATTTCCAAAATGTTATATTTTTTGAAAGTTATAGTTTTTTTTCAAAGAGTCTATCGATCAAGTCTTCTTTTTCTCATCGCCACTTTTTGGCATACCATGATCCTACACATACCCATATACAAGTTCTAAAAGAATGATCAAGAGGGTCCAAGCAAGGAATGGTCTTCCTTGAAACACATTTATCTAGAGTTTAAATAAGAATAACCATCTACATTCCAAAGGTGCTCCATGAGCTCTCAAATGTAACAAAGAAAGACATGTAATGTACCCCTAATGTATATGGGAATGTAAAGCTATGATTGGTGTAATAATCTAGTATTGTCATGTAGTCAACACTAGTTTTTAGATGAGGTAGCCTAATCCATCATCATACCCCATAACATATAAGTGGAAAATTTGTGAAAGACTAAAACTATTGGTTATTTTTGGAGCTCGAGTAGAGGTATTTTTTGCTTGACTCTTTCCTACCAGTGCCCCTAGTGAGTGGAGTTTTACTTAGGATTGATTTTAATAAAATTATTTGGCTACGAACATTTACCTATAAATAAATAAAAAATTTATTAATTAACTCCACTCAAATATTCTTCTTCACATGTGAGGATGATAAATAAATTTTATTTATTAATTACCTCCATTTGTCTCTTCCACTTCTAATGTGAGGCTAATTAATAAATTTTATTTATTTATTACTCTCACTTCCCTTGTCCACTTCTCATGTTAGGATATTTAGTAATTTTTAATTATTAATTGAACCCAATTGACTTTTTCACGTCCGCTTTCTCCCTTTCTCTAATTGCGTTCTCCATTTGTCTCTTCCACTTCTCTTGTTTGGTAATTGAATATTCTTATTTTTCATATAATTATTTATTCAAATCCTTAGGCTAACCATGAATTGAGAAACAAGAACTATTATCTTGAAACCACAAATCTTCAATTTCTTCTTGTCATATCATACTTTGAATATGCAATTGTGTAGACTAAAAATCTAAGATCCAATTTAAAGAAGAATAAGAACCACAATGGAAGCTACATGAAGTGGGCACAACATCATAGATTTGCATTTTATTTATATTTTGCATTTAATTTCATTTTTTTCATTGGTAGGCTAGGAATTTGCATACATCTAATGTTGTGTTTTTCCCATTGATGACTTATGTCCACTCTAATTTTCTTGTTCAACATTTTGGTCAACCCAATGTGAATACACTCAAAATTTGATAAAATTTTGGAGTTCTTTATGACATGTTTGGGGTGACACAATCATCCTCAAATGTGATGCAATTGATTGAATATCCAACACAATGGTAGGGGTTTCTAATGTGTATGTTGTAATTTATAATACGCTTGCTACAATTTGTATTGCATTTCTTCTAATTTATAATGCATTTGATCATATTTTGAATGCATTTATTAGGTTTTATCATTTAGTTTTAAGAGTATTGTAGTTCTTATTAAACAATGAAAGAATCTCAAGTTTTTTCACATGGATTTAATTAGTTGGTAAAATAACTACATATTTCATCTATATCTAAGTAGCATGGCTTAAATATTAAAAAATTCCTCACATACAATAGGTGGTAAATTAATAAACAAATTTCATCAAGTTTTAAATAGGGGGCCAAAGAACAAAAAGTGTCACATGTACTGCTATTGCTAATATACATTACACTTATATCCAGATAATAGTTTCTATCTATGTGCCCACTTTTATTATGTCTAAGTCAATAGTTAAACTTCCATTATCTTCATTTTCAAATACTCTACTTGTATCCAAAGTTTTATCTACCCCCTCAATTGCTACTTCAATTGTAAAAACCCCACAACTACTAACATCAATTCCTTTCTCATTGGCAATGCAAGTCAACCCATCTCCTCCATCCTCCATAAAATTGGTAGTCTCATTTTCTTCCTTTGTAGCTCCAGCACATCAAAGTATTTGAATTTTTTTAAACCAAGTTACTTCAAGATCCTTCTTACAACCATAGTTGTTGGGTGGTAGACTAGTGATCCACTCATTCTTATATCATTTGGTCTTCTAATTTGCAGCCCTTTTATTGGACAACATATGGGTATGTGCAGGATCATGGTATGCCAAAAAGTGGCGTTGTGAAAAAAACTTATTTTCACTTGTCCAAAAGCACACAAATGCTTATGTTGACTTTTTAGTAGGCTTGGGTGTCAGTACACCTAGCCAAGCCAAAAGCCAAAGCAAAAGGCTTAATCGGATATTCGATATTATCAGATATCAGATATTAGATATTTACTGATAAATATAACACTTTACCCCCAGCCACGTTCAACATTTTCTCATTGTGAAAATGTGAACACGGCTGAGGGTTTCAGATATCCTCTTTGTAATCCCCTATCCGATTTGTCTAAAAATCTAAGGTAAGTCCAATCTTCAATTTTTTGTTTTTTTATTATTTTTATTGTTTTTTAATAGAAATTTATAGTTTTTATATAAAAATTAGCCATTTAAATGAGTTTTTGTATTATTTTTTAAAATTCATTTTAATTATCTATTTTTTTTCATTGTAATCAGACATGGAATCAGAAAACCCTCCTAATGATCCCGCAAACAATCCAAAACCACCTCCCAACAATCCCCCACCTCCAGAAGATGTACCTGTCACAAACCCTCACCGTTTAGAGGATCTAATAGGAGATAATCTAAATGAACTTAGATGATTTCAAACCACCTAGGCCAATATCCCCACATTGTGCCCCATGTTTACGACATTGAACTCAATTATTGAAAACATGGAGAAACTTACACAACAACATAGTGTTGCACTTCTTTGGCACAATTCCATGCACATCCAGTTTGACAATGAACTTGATTAAGATCAAGTCATGAACCTAAATATAATAAAACATGACATAGCTAATCTTTTTGTGGATCCTAAAACCAGTCTAAAAGTAGACCATAAAAAAACCAAGTTGTTAATTAAATGATGCACAAATAGTGCAATACGTGACAACTTTTGGGACCGTTGGTGGATGGTTTTTGATAGACCACCTCACAACAATTTGGATGTCCCATTTTATTTTATTAAAAAATTGTATGCTAGATTTGTGCTCAGTCACAAGGTGAATTATTGGAGTATGAGATCAAACCAGGGTGTAGGTTTAGGTGCTCCTCAGGATAGGCCATGGGCACAATGGGTGAAATCCCGCACATATGTCCCCCTCCCAAGATTTCACCACCTCCCACAGTGCAGCATCCTAACATTATTGCTGAGGTCGGCTCACAAACTATTCAAGTCATTCACACCTTGAGTGATTTGCTGGTTATGCAGAGCACAAAATTGTTTCCTCATCATCCTGATGCTTCTAGTGCTTCCACATCATCCACGAGCTCACATGTTTGTGTGCCTCACACTTGCATTATATGCAAGAATATGTGCTTAGGTCCCCTGACAGATAGCGATGCATATAATTTCTCCTTCGACGTGGACGATTCTACACAACATACTACAGGCACTGAAGTAGCTCATGGAGATGTCCATCAAGGGCCTTCAGAGCCATGGACTCCCACTGTTATGGTAAGGATAAATAGTTCACTTTTTACATTGTATTTAAATTTTATTGTTCGTATTTGTAGTAGAATTTCCTTATATTAATATCCCACTTGTGTCTTTTTATGTGTTACATTTATGTTCAATTGATGATAGAGGAGGAGATGGCACAGGTGGAGGGGTCCATGCTTTCGGCCATATCATTTGGTCTTGACACTTACACGATACATATCTTTTAATGTACTCATTGGTTTCCTTTCAAATTATGATAATAGTATATGTACATTTTTTTGCTAATTTTTATGATAATCTTTTACATATTGATGCAGGTATCACTAGTTGCCACTAGGGGCAATGTGAGGGGGTGAAAATGTTAGCCATTGACAAGGCAAAGGTAATTAAGTAATTTAGTTTGTTTATGCATACATGTATACTTGTCAGTTGTGCGTACTCATTTTTAATTTACATGGTTTATTTGACAGAGTGTGGCATATGATGATGTCGTGAGACCCTATGGTCATGATAGAGTCACGGGCATAGCCATTTGTAGTGATAGCCCCATGGTACGTATATTTCTAAAGATATTTGTGTGTATTTTACTATCAAGTATATATAATATGGTCAAGTTATGATAGTATGAAGTATCTGTTTGAATTTTGTAGGTCACTCCTAGTTTGAGGGAGGCAGAATGCCAAGGGTTTGTATCGCTGATGACTTAGCCAACAATCCCTGAAGAAAGTTCAACACAGGTAAGTTTTAATGTTAATTCAATTATTTTTTAAACATATATTTTCTACCAAGTATTTAACATTAAATAGTATAAATCATAGATCAATCTCATGTTCGCAAACATATATAGGTGGGAGTCGACATTGGTGGCACTATTTCTGCACTACCAAGGACATATATAAGGTCTCCTATTCGCGGGAGGAGATTGAGAGGTGAGGTATATGAGAGTTCAATTTTAGTTTAAATTTTATTTATTATTGTTGACTATGATTCTGAATTTTAATCTAACTTGGGGTTTCACTTTTGTGTTTGAATGCAGGATCCATCAGAGCCAAAGAGTACTTCAAAGAGGTTGCATTTTGATGATCCACCAGTAGAATAGGATGTCCTAGAAACATTTGTAGTTGAAATTATTATTTTGATATGTCATATGACACATTTTGGGATGGTGTATGCCACATTGTATCTAGATATGTTGACATGTAAATTGTAACGCCCCGCCAGGGAACCCAAGAGAAGTTAACCTATAACTTGCTACTAAGTTTGGTGAACATTTTTTTTTAAAAAGTTAACATACAAGATACACAATAGTGCAGAAACAATTACCATTTACTCACATGAACAACATTCAACATACATTACAAAACTCGAGGGTCCCATGACGTAGAATTACTTAAGAACAAATAAAACAACTAAAGAAGATAACAAAAGATTCCATAACATAAATGATACAATTACAGCTTACATCAATATTATAAATTTCATGGACAACCATGATTACTAATACACTAACATCCACTGCACATGCCGCAGGGTATGTAATAATAAAACTAACATAAAAGTACAATGTCCATATTAGGTATCACATGCGATACTCTAATATAGGACTACAATAAAGAAGCTATGATAAGAAACCAACAATGAAGAACAATGAAGAACCAAGAAGGCATCCAACTGCAGAGTATCCACAGCACTGGCACCAGGACGTCAAATCTCAAATGGTAAAGAGTCACTACGACCCGACCTCGTGAACCTAAACGGTCCACTCCCACCATGCTGAGGAGATAACCACAAACCCCAATCAGATGACCAAAACCAAACAAGGATAGAACCACTGAGAAAGGAATCCTGAAAGCTCTCTACTTAAGGTACACAATGATAAAGTGAAAGGTGATACACACTAATCCAGAGGCATAATAGAAAACTCAGAAGATGACTTAAGCTACATGCTATGGGAGTGTCATCACATGTCTAACTACTTGCGTTACCCTGGACTGGTCACTCTGGACCCCGGACCCTCAAGCATTGAGTTACCCTGGAACTGACCACTCTGGGCCCTGGACCCTCAATAGAATCCATGTGGGATTAGAATACTCTCTCTCAAATGTGAGGAATTCTAATCATAACTATACTCTAAATTATCTTCTTAATGATCTATAAAGTTTTAATTACTATGTTATCACTTAATTACATAACCTACAATAGGTTACCCAAGTGCTGACCACTTCGGGTCCTGGCCCCTATTGCAAGCCACTCCCCTAAGATGCACTTAATCAATCTCCCCTAGGCTCATAATCACATAAGTACCCAATAGGCACATAACTAGGTACTCCTAGATGTAGTTCCACACATAGAAACTAAAATGATCACACAGATACCAAATACAGATATTAACCAATAAGAGCCCACAAGATTGAATCATAAATGATAATCGGAATAAACATACACATAAACATGATACTAAAATAAGTACAAATTACAAACATTCCCAGCCTCTGTATCCCCTAGGCCACTCTAATGCCCAATATCATGATAAGTACAAGAATACAGTTCAGAAACGAGAAACCAACATTCACAAATAAAGATCTAAACAGGAACTAGAGCATCAAAACTTTATAATGAACATAAACCAAATAGAAAATAGATTGCATAATAATGATAGAAGAATCATGACATAACGAGCATATTAAAATCACTCATAAGAATATTCCCTAATAACATTCTAGGAATTCAGTAGAATAATTATCCAATTTTGGTACATACATAAGCATTTAGCAAATAATAATTTCTATAAAGAAAACATTCTACTTTCATCAATATCAATTTCCAATTAATTAAATCTAATATTCAACTAAATCCCTATAGTACAGTTAAGACACATTTCGATTCAAAATTAAATCTTAAATTTAATTTAATCAAATTCAACGAACGCTTATATCCGATCAAAAAACAAATTGATAAGCATCTAATCAAATCAAATTAATCAATTAGATCGAATTATTATCAAATAAAAATACCTCTAAAAATTAATCCAAATTAATTTTGCAAAACTAATTTAATTAAATCATTGGACAAAAATAATTTACCATCAATTATCTAATCTAAAGTAACTAAACATTTAATTAGATTAAATTAATCTAACTATGAAATATAAATAAATATATAAAACCTAATTATCAAAAATTGTTCTAAATTAATAATCATTTAATAAACTAAATATTTATTAACCTAAAATCTTAATAACTTAATAATAACAAATAAAACAAAAAAAATAAAATAAAGTAAACTTTGGGGGGGCCCGCGGCACCTTCCCCACGGCAGTACCTGGTACTGCTGCTGCAGTCCTTTAGGGACTGTGCACGGCAGCGCCCAGGCCTACCGTGACAGTCCTTTGGGGACTGCGCACGGCAGCGCCCAGGATTGCCGTGACAGTCCTTTGGGACTGCTCACGGTACCCTGGGTGTCGTGAGGTGGATGGGTAGGGGACAAGTGGTCCCCGCCCACCACTAAATATATTTTTATATATTATTTTTTTTACATTATTTCCTGTAAATAAATAAAGATTCTCAAAACAATATTTTTTTCAATGCAAATTTTTTTTTTAAAACAAATTACATTGCAATACAATTTATAATTTAATATATATTTTTAATAATTATTAAGCTTATTTAGTAATTTTATAATATAAATCAGTACAACCAGGTTAATATTTTTTTAGCAATTCAGTACATAAATAGAATTTATAAAGAAAAGTATTTTTCTTTTACAATCCCAACAGATTCCTAAAACTTGGAATCTATTCTTTCCTTACACATATTTTAAATATTTTCACACAATATATATATAGAAAACATGTAAATCTTGCACAGTATCTATTTTTACAGAGAATATTTTTTTTTATACCAGAATTGGGTTTTCTACTCAAATTGATTTTCTTTCTCAATAGAATTAAATTTTCTACAACCTCTATAATTCAACTATACAACAGAATTAATTTATCAATTTATAGTCAAATCATGAGCAATTGGTTAACGAAATTTTGCCAGAGTAACACTACAATGCCAAATAATAATAAAATACAAAAATTAACTACATAAGGGTTTCTGAATACCCAGATCTATTAGAACAAAGATCTATCAAAAATTGAAAACATAGAACACTATAAAACACAGAAAGATGAACTTATGAGAATATAGATCTAAGAGACAATTCCAAAACCTACCTCAGATCCAATGCCAAAAATGGATTTAAAATGGAAACCCCTGTAGATCTGAGAAGCAAATTCTCTCCTAATTCAAACACAACCTGCAGATCTGAAAGCTAATTTGCAAACAGGTGTCCAATCCAGAAGCATAGAGAAATTCAATTCAACATGCAGCCACAACAATCCACAATTCTTCAAAATGCCATACACACAAGCCTTCTCCAAAATTCCTCTCCAAAACCTGTCTCCTCAAAAATGAAAGCAAAATTCCCCTAATAGAAATTCAATTCCAACATCCAAGAAATCACAGAAGACAACTCAACAGATAACTCTGAGTTCAACTCCAATCAGAAAAGTGACTCATAAGACAATCTCCTAATTCAGCTCAAACTCCAAAATTGAAAGAAATTACAATTAATTAATTTAAAATATCATTTATATGCACAACTCAACTTAACTTTGTAAAACTAGTTGTTAACTTTTTTTAGAACAATTCCCTTTTCTAATTTGCACATGATTTAATTTAAATTCAATTATTAAATAAATTAAATAATCAATGCATCACAAATTCATGCAATTAATTATTTAATTACTTAATAATATAAACAAGCATAATTCTAAATATATTCTATTTGAGCACATGTTAATAATTAAAACCTAGATTAAATAAATTAAATATTTAATACATCCTAAAACATGCATTAAAATATTCAATTATTTAATTATACATTCAAACATAATTAAATCCAACTTCAATTAAATAATCAATTAATTCCATTTAATCAAATAATGGACTTTGGACAATATTCTAAATTACACATAGGAAAATAATTAAATCATTAATTTCAACTATAGTCCTAACATAAATAAACATATAAAATCACCTGAATAATCATAAATCCATTGAATCAAGCACAATCAAATTCAAGCACAATAAACCAAGCAAATTGAAAACGCATGCACAGACTCAAGAATGGGATCCATGAATTCATACCAACCAGGTGAATTCGGGTAAGGTAGTCATACTGGTATTTGTCCAATTCTAGGACAATTGGCTAGGGTTAGGGTTTGGGTCTGTGAATTATCTCCCCTCTTTACCATTGAGACGGATGTTTGTGGGCACGCTCACTCTTGCCAATTCAGGGAAGACGATGCCCTATACCTGCGAACCTGTCATCAAAAGATAAAACATGTACATACAATATATAACAGACAATGATAAGGTACGGTCGGATGTGTGGATCTCGACTATGCGAGTAACTACGCCTCCGTCCTCTACCACAAAAGCACATCAAACAAATACAGACACATAATCACCATACAAATGCAAGTATGGGGTAAGTACATCATATTCAATATAAAACATGAAATCTAACATCATGAAGCATCATCATCTAATCTACGCATACACTTGGAAAGCATATAATAATAATCCATAATCATCAGTAATGAAACAATAATCGATCACATGGAAAGTGACCTAAAAGAATTCGGTCAAACATCTGAAACATAAAGAAAACTAAAAAGCATCCTACGGGTGGGTATTACATTTACCCCCCCTAGGATTAGGTTTACTCCTGGAAGCCTGAAACAAGTAGGGATATGAGTCCCACAAAAAATCTCTGCACTGAAAAGAAATCTAAACTATGAATCACTGAATAGGTCCATTCCATGCATTAGGGTTTGAACACTGAGGATCGTTCCCTATCGCAAAGGCTCTATGAGATCCACCAACATTCCCAACTGTAGGCTCAGAAGCTACAAGCCTCTGTCCTGAAAACTGTGTCGATCGATTAGGACAATTGACCGCAATGTGGCCATGTTGTCCGCAAGAATAACAACCATCTCTACCTCCAAAACTATGGGGTTGCTGATCCTCCCTATTGCGCAAACTACGCTGCCAGTTGCGATAGTTCCCTGACTGAGAACCACCACTGCTACCATGAAAGAATTTCTTATCCTGTTGATCTTGATTACCTTTTGAAAAGGTTGAAGGATTTTGAAAATTTCCATTCTTCTGAGATTGATTCCTCTTGGAACCACTAGACTGAATACCTCCCTGAGCACTTAAACCTGCTGCCAGATTTGCCTCCGTAATAGTAGCCTTAATAACTGGATCTCTGAGGGTCTTAGGCTCAAAAAGTAAGACATTCCCAATAATGCATGCATTCAACCCCCTAACGAAGTGTTGCACTAGTAAGGCTGTGTCTTGACCAAATCCAGCATATTGTTTGAGCTCAAAGAACTTGCACTCATAATCGCTCACTGACATAGTAAGCTGTCTCAAATTATGAAACTCATCTGCCTTCTGCTTCCTCCACTGATCAGATAGAAAATGTTCCTGGAAGTGCTCTAAGAACAACTCCCATGTAACTGTGTCCATTTGAAGACCTAGCTTCTCTTCCTCTATCCTCCACCATATAGCTGCAAAATCTGTGAGCTGTGTCACTGCATACCTAGTTTTAGTATTACTACTAAAGGGATGCATGGAAAAACTCCGCTCTAAGGCTATCAACCATGTCTCCGCCTCTAAACCAGTACCTTTCCCATCAAAAGGATTAGGTTTCCCTCTCATTAGATCCCTCATGTGGTTAGCTACCACCACTATAGGATCAACTGTGAAGTCCCTCCTTAGAGGACTCCTAGACCTCTCTCTAGCCCGCTCTACTCTAGCCTGCTCAGGACCAAGATGATTGAGAATTGCTCGCAAGAACTGTCTCGTGTCTAGTCCCTCAGACTCAGCCTGACGATCCTCTCTCTGATCATCTCGAGACTGCTGGTGGTGACTCTCCTGACTAACACTCGTAGAAGGGCTATGATGTCTACCCCTTCCACGACCACCAGAATGACCTCTACCTCTACCTCTACCTCTAGAAGCTCTAGTGACAGGCATGATTCCTGCACCACAAGGAAATCAAGACAATGTCACACAACATAACTCAAAACAAAAATAAAAAGAAACATAATCACAAAGCAATGGTTTGCAAACAAAATGTTTTATGTCTATGTTTAGTTTAAGTTTACACCACACAAAACCTAATAGGCGTACATACCTAGAGTTCCCAATGTAGAAACTCCGCTCTGATACCAAATGTAACGCCCTGCCAGGGAACCCAAGAGAAGTTAACCTATAACTTTCTACTAAGTTTGGTGAACATTTTTTTTTAAAAGTTAACATACAAGATACACAATAGTGCAGAAACAATTACCATTTACTCACATGAACAACATTCAACATACATTACAAAACTCGAGGGTCCCATGACGTAGAATTACTTAAGAACAAATAAAACAACTAAAGAAGATAACAAAAGATTCCATAACATAAATGATACAATTACAGCTTACATCAATATTATAAATTTCATGGACAACCATGATTACTAATACACTAACATCCACTGCACATGCCGCAGGGTATGTAATAATAAAACTAACATAAAAGTACAATGTCCATATTAGGTATCACATGCGATACTCTAATATAGGACTACAATAAAGAAGCTATGATAAGAAACCAACAATGAAGAACAATGAAGAACCAAGAAGGCATCCAACTGCAGAGTATCCAAAGCACCGGCACCAGGACATCGAATCTCAAATGGTAAAGAGTCACTACCACCCGACCTCGTGAACCTAAACGGTCCACTCCCACCATGCTGAGGAGATAACCACAAACCCCAATCGGATGACCAAAACCAAACAAGGATAGAACCACTGAGCAAGGAATCCTGAAAGCTCTCTACTCAAGGTACACAAAGATAAAGTGAAAGGTGATACACACTAATCCAGAGGCATAACAGAAAACTCAAAAGATGACTTAAGCTACATGCTATGGGAGTGTCATCACATGTCTAACTACTTGAGTTACCCTGGACTGGTCACTCTGGACCCCGGACCCTCAAGCATTGAGTTACCCTGGAACTGACCACTCTGGGCCCCGAACCCTCAATACAATCCATGTGGGATTAGAATACTCTCTCTCAGATGTGAGGAATTCTAATCATAACTATACTCTAAATTATCTTCTTAACGATCTATAAAGTTTTCATTACTATGTTATCACTTAATTACATAACCTACAATAGGTTACCCAGGTGCTGACCACTTCGGGTCCTGGCCCCTATTGCAAGCCACTCCCCTAAGATGCACTTAATCAATCTCCCCTAGGCTCATAATCACATAAGTACCCAATAGGCACATAACTAGGTACTCCTAGATGTAGTTCCACACACAGAAACTGAAATGATCACAGAGATACCAAATACAGATATTAACCAATAAGAGCCCACAAGATTGAATCATAAATGATAATCAGAATAAACATACACATAAACATGATACTAAAATAAGTACAAATTACAAACATTCCCAGCCTCTGTATCCCCTAGGCCACTCTAATGCCCAATATCACGATAAGTACAAGAATACAGTTCAGAAACGAGAAACCAACATTCACAAATAAAGATCTAAACAGGAACTAGAGCATCAAAACTTTATAATGAACATAAACCAAATAGAAAATAGATTGCATAATAATGATAGAAGAATCATGACATAACGAGCATATTAAAATCACTCATAAGAATATTCCCTAATAACATTCTAGGAATTCAGTAGAATAATTATCCAATTTTGGTACATACATAAGCATTTAGCAAATAATAATTTCTATAAAGAAAACATTCTACTTTCATCAATATCAATTTCCAATTAATTAAATCTAATATTCAACTAAATCCCTATAGTACAGTTAAGACACATTTCGATTCAAAATTAAATCTTAAATTTAATTTAATCAAATTCAACGAATGCTTATATCCGATCAAAAAACAAATTGATAAGCATCTAATCAAATCAAATTAATCAATTAGATCGAATTATTATCAAATAAAAATACCTCTAAAAATTAATCCAAATTAATTTTGCAAAACTAATTTAATTAAATCATTGGACAAAAATAATTTACCATCAATTATCTAATCTAAAGTAATTAAACATTTAATTAGATTAAATTAATCTAACAATGAAATATAAATAAATATATAAAAACTAATTATCAAAAATTGTTCTAAATTAATAATCATTTAATAAACTAAATATTTATTAACCAAAAATCTTAATAACTTAATAATAACAAATAAAACAAAAAAAATAAAATAAAGTAAACTTTGCGGGGGCCCGCAGCACCTTCCCCACGGTAGTACCTGGTACTGCTGTTGCAGTCCTTTAGGGACTGCGCACGGCAGCGCCCAGGCCTGCCGTGACAGTCCTTTGGGGACTGCGCACGGCAGCGCCCAGGACTACCGTGACAGTCCTTTGGGACTGCTCACGGTACCCTGGGTGCCGTGAGGTGGATGGGTAGGGGACAGGTGGTCCCCGCCCACCACTAAATATATTTTTATATATTATTTTTTTTACATTATTTCCTGTAAATAAATAAATATTCTCAAAACAATATTTTTTTCAATGCAAATTTTTTTTTTAAAACAAATTACATTGCAATACAATTTATAATTTAATATATATTTTTAATAATTATTAAGCTTATTTAGTAATTTTATAATATAAATCAGTACAACCAGGTTAATATTTTTTTAGCAATTCAGTACATAAACAGAATTTATAAAGAAAAGTATTTTTCTTTTACAATCCCAACAGATTCCTAAAACTTGGAATCTATTCTTTCCTTACACATATTTTAAATATTTTCACACAATATATATATAGAAAACATGTAAATCTTGCACAGTATCTATTTTTACAGAGAATATATTTTTTTATACCAGAATTGGGTTTTCTATTCAAATTGATTTTCTTTCTGAATAGAATTAAATTTTCTACAACCTCTATAATTCAACTATACAACAGAATTAATTTATCAATTTATAGTCAAATCATGAGCAATTGGTTAACGAAATTTTGCCAGAGTAACACTACAATGCCAAATAATAATAAAATACAAAAATTAACTACATAAGGGTTTCTGAATACCCAAATCTATTAGAACAAAGATCTATCAAAAATTGAAAACATAGAACACTATAAAACACAGAAAGATGAACTTATGAGAATATAGATCCAAGAGACAATTCCAAAACCTACGTCAGATCCAATGCCAAAAATGGATTTAAAATGGAAACCCTTGTAGATCTGAGAACCAAATTCTCTCCTAATTCAAACACAACCTGCAGATCTGAAAGCTAATTTGCAAACAGGTGTCCAATCCAGAAGCATAGAGAAATTCAATTCAACATGCAGCCACAACAATCCACAATTCTTCAACATGCCATACACACAAGCCTTCTCCAAAATTCCTCTCCAAAACTTGTCTCCTCAAAAATGAAAGCAAAATTCCCCTAATAGGAATTCAATTCCAACATCCAAGCAATCACAGAAGACAACTCAACAGATAACTCTGAGTTCAACTCCAATCAGAAAAGTGACTCATAAGACAATCTCCTAATTCAACTCAAACTCCAAAATTGAAAGAAATTACAATTAATTAATTTAAAATATCATTTATATGCACAACTCAACTTAACTTTGTAAAACTAGTTGTTAACTTTTTTTAGAACAATTCCCTTTTCTAATTTGCACATGATTTAATTTAAATTCAATTATTAAATAAATTAAATAATCAATGCATCACAAATTCATGCAATTAATTATTTAATTACTTAATAATATAAACAAGCATAATTCTAAATATATTCTATTTGAGCACATGTTAATAATTAAAACCTAGATTAAATAAATTAAATATTTAATACATCCTAAAACATGCATTAAAATATTCAATTATTTAATTATACATTCAAACATAATTAAATCCAACTTCAATTAAATAATCAATTAATTCCATTTAATCAAATAATTGACTTTGGACAATATTCTAAATTACACATAGGAAAATAATTAAATCATTAATTTCAACTATAGTCCTAACATAAATAAACATATAAAATCACCTGAATAATCATAAATCCATTGAATCAAGCACAATCAAATTCAAGCACAATAAACCAAGCAAATTGAAAACGCATGCACAGACTCAAGAATGGGATCCACGAATTCATACCAACCAGGTGAATTCGGGTAAGGTAGTCATACTGGTATTTGTCCAATTCTAGGACAATTGGCTAGGGTTAGGGTTTGGGTCTGTGAATTATCTCCCCTCTTTACCATTGAGATGGATGTTTGTGGGCACGTTCACTCCTGCGAATTCAGGGAAGACGATGCCCTGTACCTGCGAACCTATCATCAGAAGATAAAACATGTACATACAATATATAACAGACAATGATAAGGTATGATCGGACGTGTGGATCTTGACTATGCGAGTAACTACGCCTCCATCCTCTACCACAAAAGCACATCAAACAAATACAGACACATAATCACCATACACATGCAAGTATGGGGTAAGTACATCATATTCAATATAAAACATGAAATCTAACATCATGAAGCATCATCATCTAATCTACGCATACACTTGGAAAGCATATAATAATAATCCATAATCATCAGTAATGAAACAATAATCGATCACATGGAAAGTGACCTAAAAGAATTCGGTCAAACATCTGAAACATAAAGCAAATTAAAAAGCATCCTACGGGTGGGTATTACATAAATATGTACATAATTATTTTTCATTTTGATATATATGAAACTTGATATTCAATCTAATTTGTTAATTACATGTGTTCATTTATTCATTGTTAGTATGTAAATATGCTTGTGTGTATGTACTCATGTGTATGATTTATGCCTTAAGTATATTCATGTATATTCAAGTACATTCTTCATAACCTAAATTCATGTGTATAGGCGACGTGCATGACTTAAGTGAAGTCATGTGGTATGCTTTATAATATATGTGCTACATGTATGCTTCATGACTTAAGAAAATTTATGTGTATGCTTTATGTGCTACGTGTTTTCACATGTGTAATTCATCATTTGAGGTATATAAGGATGATACATTGTTAGTATCATCCTTCCATGGAATCTAGGCCTTTGAGTCCATGGAAAGGATCAAGGTTACAAGTTACACTTCCAAAACAACAGAAAACTAATAAAAATCATAATTTAAGTGATTTCCATCATTGATGATGCCTTTTACCTTCTTGAACCTTTGATTTTCATTAAGTGACTTCAATGTATAACTCAACTCAAGGATTCTACAAACAACTTGGAATCCACTCAAGGAGTTAACCTCAACTTCAACCATTTCTCTTATATAGCCTTTCTAGGTTTGTCTAGTAGCCCTACAAACACTAAAATCAGAAAATTACTCTCAAAATCTCCAAACATCCTGACAAGGTATTTACATTTTCTAATACCCTTTTCAGAGTTACTAAGTTCATCTCAATCTCAGTCCTTCATCATTTGACTGGTGAATACTTTCTCCACCCTCTAGCTCTCCATCTAGGCCTAATTATCCCTTGCTAAAAGAAGCAACTCCTATCCCCACTTATCTCTAGGACTCAAAGACTTGAGATGAGGTTGTCCAACTAGAGCTAATGGCCCAATCCATTCGGTGCCAGACAAATGGTTTGGAAGAAACCCAATGGTGCAACTTTCAATTGACCCTCACAACAAGTATTAGCTTCAAGTGAGACTGGCGTGCCAAATTCAAACAAATTTGAATCTCTGGGAATGGAGAGAGGTTATTTTAGGCCTCAAAAATGCAGTCTTGTAGCATCTCAAAGATCGCTAATACCTCTCACGGGATCCAAGATACGAGCCTTGAAATTTTTCTGCCCAATCGTGCTTAGTGCACCTT
Source organism: Chamaecyparis obtusa (assembly GCA_027943335.1). NCBI lineage: Eukaryota > Viridiplantae > Streptophyta > Pinopsida > Cupressales > Cupressaceae > Chamaecyparis > Chamaecyparis obtusa. Next base: position 486,815 of record BSBK01004020.1, read on the forward strand.
GGGAACACTTTGGTTTGGTGTGGTCCGGAATGTTCTACTGACTTAGTGGTCAAAAAAAGGTTGTCCCTAGTGTTTACCCACCCAATCAGAGCTAATGGTGCAGTCCATTCGATGTTGTGACGAATGGTTTGGAAGAAATCCATTGGTGTAACTTTCCACTAACCCTCACTACAAGTTTTGGCATCGAGTGAGACTGGCGTGCCAAATTCAAAAAAAATTGAATCTCCTAGAATAGAGAGAGGTTATTGTAGGCCTCAAAAAAGTGGTCCTATAGCATCTCATAGATTGCTGATACCTCTCACAGATTCTGAGAACCGAGCCTCGAAAGTTCACTGCCCAATCATGCTTAGTGCACCTTGGGGACACTTTGGTTCGGCATGGTCTAGAACGTTATACTAACTCAGTGGTCAAAATGGGGTTGTTCCTAGTGTTTACCTGCCCAATTAGAGCTAATGGCATAGTCCATTTGGTGCTGGGACAAACGGTTGGAAGAAACTCATTGGTGCAACTTTCAACTGACCCTGACTACAAGTTTTGCCATCGAGTGAGACTGGCGCACCAAATTCAAAAAAAATTGAATATCCTAGAACAAAGAGAGGTTATTGTAGGCCTCATAAATGTGGTCTTGTAGAATCTCATGGATCATCGATACCTCTCATGGAGTCTGAGAATCGAGCCTCGAAAGTTCAATGCCCAATCGTGCTTAGTGCACCTTGGGGACACTTTGGTTTGGCATGGTCCGAAATGTTCTACTAATTCAATGGTTGAAATGGGGTTGTCCCTAGAATTTACCCGCCCAACTAGAGCTAATGGAAAAATCCATTCGGTGTTGGGATGAATAGTTTGGAAGAAACCCATTGGTGCAACTTTCAACTGACCCTCACTGCAAGTTTTGGTATTGAGCAAGACTGGCATGCCAAATTCAAATAAATTTGAATATCCCATAATAGAGAGAGGTTATTGTAGGCCTCAAAAATTTGGTCTTGTAGAATCTCATAGATCACTGATACCTCTCACAGAGTCTGAGAACCTCACCTTGAAAGTTCACTGCCCAATCGTGCTTAGTGCACCTTGGGAACACTTAGTGCACCTCTAAATAATGTTTGGGATGTGGGGTGTGGTCTCAAATGTGAAATCTCAACATCAAGACATCCTTCACATTTGGTGAAACTCTTGAGTTAGATTGTCAAAATAATTGAATTTGATCCTTCACAGCATCGGTAAGCTTTTAACAGAAGGCCAGGGACCTTAGGGGCCAAAAGATGGCACACCCTATAGATCCATCTTGCTCAACAACTCATGGAAGCAACAACAACATAGGGAAAGAGAGAAAGTAGGATCAATGATATATTAACTTCATTCAAATTGATTCATACATGCTGGGCTGTAAGGCCTTCCCAGTTATGGTTAGATATTACAATGAATTAAAGAAGTCCTCAAACAGGCGAGGATCTGTCAACAATCTTGATTCTACTATCTTATATCTCCTATCCAAAAAATGACTCCCTAAAATCTAACCAAACAACTATACTTATACAAGAGACTACCGAACTAAGTCAGCCTTTAGATCCATAATCAATGGAAGGAACGGTCAGATCTGGGACCACACACTTCCCAATGATGGATACCAACATTAAATCCGTGACCCATAATCAATGCACAAGTCAGCCTCAACAAAAACTCAAAATAAACTACTCGGTAACCAAGGATGACGAAGCAACAGACAAGCATCATTGAGCACCAGTGAAATAACTGACCACCCAAGAGATAACTGACCATACTCGGTAACCAAAGGAAACTGACCAACTACCAACCAAATCGGTCAAAGCAGGAACCGAGCAACACATACAAACTTCAAAATCTATTTGGTGACATAGGATTGCCAAGGACCTGAGATGCTCCTACATCAAACAGTTGGTGTTATTTAGAAATGATTCTTTGAATCATTTAGCGGGTCTTGTTCAAGCTGCATCCAACTCAGACTGTGAAATCCATGAACTATCTTCAATCGGTCTATTCTTCCACTTTACCAGATATTCCATATACTGTTTACCTCTTGTACTCTTGCTAATTATTTATTCCAAAATCTATTTAACTTCTTCATTCTACTTCTTAGGATATTCCATCGGCACTACCATGTCTTCATCAGGTTCATTATATTCATACAAATTAGCAATGTTGAAAATCAGTGATATGTCCATGTCATCAGGCAACCCAATCTCATATGCATTTCCACTGTCAAATTTCTTCAAAATCTTGCAAGGTCCAAACTTCTTCATCTTCAACTTCCCATATGTTCTAATAGGAAATTGACCTTTCTTCAAATGAACCATCACTTCATCACCAACATCAAAAGTCTTATGTCTCCTTGATCTATCAGCTCTGTCTTTGTATTTCTGATTGCTCTCTTCCAGCTTGATTTTCACATCTTCATGCAATGTCTTCATGTACTCAAAATTTTTCACTCCTTCAGCACTTCTCTTACTTTCATCAACAATGTGTCTCAAATCAGATATACCTCTCAGCTATATGCCATTCACAATCTCAAAGTGTTTTTTTCCAGTACTCCTATTCACTGAATTATTGTATGCAAACTTTGCTTGTGCCAACACAAAATTCCAATTACTAGGTGTGTCTCCAACTAAACATCTCAAAAGATTTCCCAAACTTCTATTTACAACTTCTGTTTGTCCATCGGTTTGTGGGTGAAATGTAGAACTATATTTCAACTCAGTGCCAAACTTTCTCCAAAGAGTCTTCCAAAAGTATCCAACAAATTTACTGTCTCAGTCAGAGATAATACTCCTTGGTAATCCATGTAATTTGACAATTTCCTTAAAGAAAAGATATACTACATGTACTACATTTGATGTCTTTCTACAAGGTTTAAAATGTACCATCTTTGAAAATCTATATACCACAACAAATATAGAATCATTACCTCTTACTATCTTCAGTAAGCCAAGAACAAAATCCATACTGATGTAAGTCCAAGGTTCCTCAGGTACAACAATCAGTGTATACAATCCAGTATTCTGACTTACTCCTTTTGCTACTTGACAAAGTCCATAACTTTTCACAAATTTCTAAACATCTTTATACAACTACGGCCATGAGTACTTCTCCTTAAGCAAATTCAAAGTTTTATCAATACCAAAATTTCTAGCCAAACCACTACTATGTTTCTTCTTCATCAAATTAGTTCTCATTTGTCCTCTCGGTATACACAACTGAATACCTTTGAACAACATACCTTCTTGAATGAAATATTCTTCCCATTTTGTACTCGGTTGATCTTGAATAGGTGCTCTACACTTTCTCCACGGCTTAGAAAAATCAGGATCGGTTTCATACAAATCTCTCATCTCATCAAAACCAAGAACTTCAATTTTCATCTCGATCATCAAAGATCTTCTTCTACTCAATGCATCAGCAACTCGATTAGTGACTCCACTTTTATGTTTTATCACAAATGTATAACTCTGTAGGTACTCAACCCATTGCATATGTCTCTTATTCAACTTATTCTGACTACCCAAGTATTGTAAAGCCTTATGATCAATATATAACACAAATTCACTTGGTATCAAATAATGTCTCCATTTCTTTAGTGCTTGAACAATAGCATAGAATTCTTGATCATACATAGAATATTTCCTTCTAGCATCATTCAAATTTTCACTAAAGAAAGCAACAGGTTTACCTTCTTGACTCAACATAGCTCCAATTCCACTACCACTTGCATCACATTCCACTTGAAATACCTTATTGAAATCAGGCAATGCCAAAATAGGCAATTCAACAACCTTCTGCTTCAGAGTCTCAAAACTTTTATTAGCTCCATGTGTCCACTTGAATTCTCTTTTATCTCCTCTCATAATCTCAGTCATAGCATTACAAATAGAACTGAAATTCCTTATGAACTTTCGGTAAAAACTTTCCAAACCATGAAATGATCTTACCTCACTAGTATTCATAGGTATAGGCCAATTCAGAATAGCTTCAACCTTTTTAGGATCCATCTTCAAACCATTAGCTGAAATTACAAATCCCAAACACACAATCTCCTCTTTCATGAATGAACACTTTTTTAGATTTATAAGAAACTTTTCTTCTTTCAACCTCTACAAAACTTGTCTAACATGCAACAAATTTTCTTCTCTGGTCTTACTGAATATCAGAATATCATCAAGATATACAATTACAAACTTACCCAAGAATTTCTTTAGAACTTCATTCATCAGCCTCATAAAAGTACTTGGTGCATTAGTTAAACCAAAAGGCATAACCAACCACTCATATAAACTTTCTTTTGTCTTGAAATTAGTCTTCCATTCATCACCTTCTCTGATTCTGGTCTGATGATACCCACTTTTCAAATCAATCTTTGTTAAATACTTTGCTCCAACCAAACTGTCCATTATGTCATCCATTCTTGGTATAGGAAACCTATACTTCACTGTTATCTTATTGATTTCTCTAGAATCAGTACACATTCACCATTCTCCATTTTTCTTAGGTGCCAATACCATAGGTACTACACAAGGACCTAAACTTTCTCTGATCAAACCTTTAACCAACAACTCTTGAATCTGTCGGTTCAATTCCTGATTCTTGGTAGGTGTTAACCGATGAGGTGCCTTATTCGGTAAACTATCTCCAGGGATTAGATCCATGCAATGATCAATACTTCTCTTCAGTGGCAAACCATTAGGTACATTATTAGAAATGATATCACTGTACTCGGTGAGTAACTTATCAATCTCCTTAGGGACACTATCCTTTGTTTTCTTACTCAGTTTGTTAGGAATCACAACAAAACATACATCATTCTTCTTCAGATCCTTAACAAACTTTCTTCCTTCCATCAAACAAACTTTCATAGATGTGCAAACATTATTAACAGGTTCTTCCATCAAAGGTAACAAGATTTGTTTTCTTCCATCAGCCACAATAGTATACTTATGTGATCTCCCATCATATAGAGCATGTCTATCATATTGCCCAGGTCTACCCAACAAAATATGACAACAATCCATAGGCATGATATCACACAACACCTTATCATAGTACTTTCCAATCTTCAAATTCACATGACATTGTTCACTTACCAAGAGTGTATGCTCATCTTTGATCCTTGAAATCTGATAGGGCTTTGGATGTTTCAACCTTTCCAACTACAATTTTGTGACCATCTCTTTAGATGCCAGATTCTCTGAGCTACCACTATTAATGATTACCTTCCAAACTTTGTCAAAAACTCTACATTTGGTCTTGAAAAAACTTTTCCTTACCAGATCTTCCTTTTTACTTTCATTCCATAGTGCTCTTCTTACCATCAAGTTATTTTCCTTCTCAGGTTCATTCGGTGACTCTTCTTGCACCAAAGCATTTCTAATGCTACCAGCCTTCTTACTAGCATGTGTACATTCAAAAGATCTATGTCCTTCTCTACAATTGTAACAAGTTCCTTGGAAATTACCTCTGTTATAACCACCTCAGTAGTTACTACCTCTATCTCTAGATGAACTTTCACCTTTCCACTCGGTCTTGCCTTTATCCAGATTTGTATTTTCAGGTTCAGATCCACTATTTTCACCATATGATCTACCTCTTCCTCTAGGGAGTCTACCACTTCAACCTCTTTGTCTATATTCATGTCTCTTGTTCAATTTCTCCTCGGCCTTTAATGAAAATTGATAAACCTCTTGAATTTTCTCCAACTTGACCAAACTAATTTCCTCTTGGATGGAAACTCTCAAACCATTCAGGTATCTAGAAATTATTTCCACATCATCCTTATCATGTCCAGATCTGATATCTAATCTATAGAATTCCTCAGTATACTCTTTTATCGAGCTATCTTTCTGCTTTAGACTTTGCATTTGCCCAACTAGGTTAATATGATAATCACAAGGTAAGAACTTTCCTTTCAATTTATTCACCATTTTATTCCATACCTTGGTTTTGTCTTGGCCTTTCTTCTTCCGATCCAATTGTAGATGCTCCCACCACAAGGATGCATGACCTTTCAAATTTTTACCTACAATCTTCACCTTCTTCTCTTCAGATACATTTTCATACTCAAAATATTTTTCCATCTTGGTGATCTAGTCTATCAATTCAACAGAATCCAATTTCCCACTATATTTAGGAGGATTGAAATGTGGTGTTGACTTCAAACTTGTCAAGGCCTTCAAGAATCTTTCCTCACCCTGATCCATCATAGGTGCAGGTTTTTCTTTAGCTTGTTCTACTTCAACCTAATCATCACTAACATCTTCAAGATGTCTACCTCTTCTCTGGGATGTTTCAACAGCTTCTAACCTAGCAGAAAGTTGTCTCAACATGCCTGCCAATCCTGGATCTACTTCTCACCTCCCACGAACCATCTTGAGAACCCTCTGCAATTGTAGGTCAGATCACAATCTGCCACCCCATAACGATTCAACTAGGGCTTTGCAAGAAGGAACCTACAAACCTAGATCCATAGACCTAGATCCAGATCTCACCTCGCTCTAATACCACTTGATGCAAGGGCAGGGACCTTAGGGGCCAAAAGATGGCACACCCTATAGATCCATCTTTCTCAACAACTCGTAGAAGCAACAAAAACATAGGGAGAGAGAGAGAAAGCAAGATAAATGATATATTAAATTCATTCAAATTGATTCACACATGTTGGGCTATAAGGCCTTCCCATTTACGGCCAAATATTATAATGAATTACAGAAGTCCTCAAACATGCGAGGATCTGTCAACAATCTTGATTCTACTATATTCTATCTCCTATCCAAAAACTAACTTCCTAAACTCTAACCAAACAACTATACTTATATAAGAGGCTACCGAACTGAGTCAGCCTTCAAATCCACAATCAATGGAAGGAATGGTCAAATCTGGGACCACACACTTCCCAATGATGGATACCAACATTAAATCTATGATCCATAATCAATGCACAAGTTGGCCTCAACAGAAACTCAAAATAAACTACTCAGTAAGAAAGGATGACCGAGCAATAGACAAGTATCATCGAGCACTAGTGAAACAACCAACCACCCAAGAGATAACCGACCATACTTGGTAACCAAAGGAAACTGACCAACTACCGACCAACTCGGTCAAAGAAGGAACCGAGCAACACAGAAAAATTTTAAAATCTTTTTGGTGACACAGGATTGCCAAGGACCCGAGATGCTCCTGCATTAGCTTCTTATCACAATGTGAAAGTATGAGATCATAAGCCCATGTATCATTTTGAAGAGGATCATCAAGTCTTTCTCTTCTTGCAAGTGCTCTAGCCAAAGTTTTACGATTTAGATTCAAGTCAACATAAGTTTGTCTCATCAAACTAGCCTTTCTCAAATGATGACTTACTAAGGAGGTTGTAACAACCCTCCTAGAGGCTCTCTCATCTTTTTCTTTGGTAGTCTTCCCAATGGAATTGAGAGCACTAAAAACATTTCTCACAATAATAGCATTCCGCTCCTTTTTCTTGTTCACACTAATCTTCAATTTGACTAGTATACGTCTCATCTTCTGCATCTTTAACAATTGCACAAACATTTGACATTGCTCAACCAACATCTTGTGGCTAAAAAATTGATCAAAAAGTTTTGAAACCTACAACCAAACAATTCTTTCTGATCTCTTTCCAATGAAATTGCTCATTATGTTCTCATCAATTTCAAGTAACCATTTAGTTCTTGAATGTCTCAATTTTGAAGTTTGTCTTTCTTCCTCCGAAGGCACTTCATTTCTCATATAATTTGGAGATGTGTAATGTTGATTTGGTTCTTATCCACCATTATCATTGTCAATTCCTTCATATTCAATTGGTGGATTATCATTGACAATGTCCACACTTCCATTGGCCACATCTACATGTTCATTTTCAAAACCTACATTTTCATCTTCAAATTCACGTTCTTCACTTGAAACCACATTCAAAGGAGGGTCTATGCCGACATCTTCATTAATATTTAACATACCTTGTCTCTTGTTCCGATTGGAAACCCTATCCATTTGTCTATACACTTCAACATCTTCATTTGTGAGTCTCATCTTCCATTTATGCTTTTGATGACTACTACTCCCCATAGTTAGACCAAAAAGGTGATGCAAATACCTTTGGTAATACAGAAAATGAAACCAAAAAGTGAATTTTTTTCTTTTCTAGAGACAAAACATGATTCACTGCAACTCGAATCTCGTAATTCAGCAAAAAAATGTGACTCTCTGGAGGGACCCAGAGAAAATTGTTTTTACTTTACACTAGTAAAAAGAATCAGATATCTGAAACTATTGGATATCTGATATCTCCCGTGAAAATTTTGTCAAAATCTCTCTCTCTCTCTCTCTCTCTCTCTCTCTCTCTCTCCCCCCTTCTCTCTCTCCCCTTCTTTCTCTCTCTCTCTCTCTCTCTCTATGTTTTAATGTATATTTAAGGGTTTCATATACCTTTTTGGACAATTTACCTTAAATGTTCTTACATCAATTTTTATGCCACTGTCAGTTTCTAGGACAGATGATGAGCATATGGTGGTTCTACATCTGTGTGAAATTATTTTCTAGTGTTAAAAAATCAATTGATTGTATTCAATATTTAATAAGTTAATATTATACTATTATACAATACAGAAATAAATAATAATATAATACATACTAATATTTAACATTAAAAATAATAATAATAATAAATATAATACAATATATAATAAATAATTTGTAATATATATTTTAAAATTGAAAAAAATCCTTAACTCATTTAATATTAACATCAAAAAAATATAATTTAATATGAAACTTGAAATTGAGAAAACTAGTGCAATTGAAATTTTTAATTAGGTGGGAATTTTTGGATATCTGATATTATCAAATATCTGATTAGGCTTGGTATTTGCTTGGGCAATACCAAACGTGGGTGGTCAACCCTTTAGGTGTGTTTCAGGACATAGTTTCTGATATCAAGAGTTCAACCATGTAGCTGACGACTATTTTTTCACCCGAAATTGATGAAACAAAAAGGGTTTCTTAAAGACATTATCAGCTTTCCATCAATATAATTACTATCAAATTTCAAGTTCAGTAAGTAATTATTACTTATTTTTCAATTGAGTTATCTTTAAAGCTATAATTGACATACTGATTGAAAAAAAACTATAATTTTCAAACCGTTTAACCTTTTTTAAATCCAAAACCCGTGTCACATTCTATGCTTCGGCTACTATAAGGGAAAAAAAAATTCAATTTTGTAAAGTTTAGAATTAGTTATGGTGGTCAGACATGAGAGTTTTTTTATTCTAAAAAAGTTGTAGCAGAAAATTCATAATTAATTTTTTATTTGGCAAAAAATTACAAAAGAATATGCGTCACATCCATGAATGAGTCTACTACTTATATCTATAATCTTGGAAAAATATATCATCATTTCATTGTGATTAAGGTGGTCAGACATACATATACTTTTTATCTTTTCCCTGAAATTTTTGTACTATTGCATTGAAATCTAAAATTTTGAACAACTAGATTAAAAAAAATTCAGACAAGGGCTAGTAGTTTAGAAACTACATTCAATTTACTACAGATTCTATTCTTACAACTTTTTCACATAAGATTCATAAGATGTTCAACTTTTTACGTCAAGTTGACTAACCTTGATTTTTTGATTTTTCATTGACACTTAAGACCATAGTTTGGTATACCATGATCCTGCGCATACCCATATCTAATCCTTGAAGGAATCTGAAGATAAATCTAGCTCAATGAAGGAGGCTCAAGTTGAAAGTTCACAAGAAATGAGATTGAATGACTCCACTAAGTTAGTTATGCTTAAAATGGAGACTCTCTACAAAGAATCCCAATAGACTATAATTGTTTTTTATTAAGGTAAATTCATGTTTTGAATGGGCCCCGAAACCATTTACAAAAGATGTTTAAAGTTTTCAATAGATTTCATACATACATAAAATGTCTGCTAAGAAACAAAAGGCAGGACCCATACCCTACACACAACACAAAAAACAAACTAGCTCAAAAAATTAAAAAAAATAGTCGACGACAGATCTACCAACAACCCACCAGCAAAAATCTTGGACAAGTTACATCTTAGCTTCAGTGGCCTTTTCAGCCTCTTTCTACATTTCCTCCATTTTTAGAATGGACTCTTTGAGGCTTGTAAGCTCTTTAGGAATTTCAGGAACTTTCCTCTTGGCTATAATTGTTGGTCTCAATGACTCTAAACATTCAAAAGTGAAAGGGTGAGATGGAATTAAAATATTACACGGTTCATGTAGTTGGGATCTATATGAGCCACAACCACCCAATAGACAAGGTGGAGTTCTTGTAGGACTCATAGAGGGGGGTGACCCCACAATAGTGGGTTACACTTTTTTAGACATGCTGATTTTTGCTGAAATAACATATATTTAATAAAATATGATGATTTAAGTCTTGAAAGGTTCCATTTGAAGGAATTAATTACAAATGGTTATCTCAAAGCCTCCTAGATTAAAAAAAAAAAATATCGATATAACATTTATACTCCTCATTCAAACCTACAATGGAGTCTCCTTTGCACCTATTAAAATGCTAACAAAAAATCACTTTGACTTTAGCTTTGGCAAGTCAAATGAATCCATTTGAAAAACCTATCTATGTAGCAAGGTACCACTGAGAAAAATATTTCAAATGATTATAATGTTAATATATATTAAGTTTATTATGACTTTGTATTTTTAGTTTTACTAAATATAGATATTTCACCGTATGTCTACCTCTATGTTTGACACTTATGAAAAAATAGTAAATGAGAGAAAAAAAACTAAATAATATCTATGCCCTAGGTATTGAAGTTATTTTTCTATAAAAAAAAATAAAAATAAAATTGGACAAATACGCAACAAGTTATAAGCTATGTAGTCAAGGTATGTCAAAATTATGGTTTAGTCAACTTCAAACATTAATAAAATATGCAATAATCATGATAATGTTGTCAAACCAATTGCATACCCTCTTTATGGATGTTACAAAACTAAATTTGAAAGAATCACATTAATTTCTATTTTAGAAAAAAAGGTATGCTCTATGAAAACAATGTAACTCTTTGAAAATGACGTTTTCAACAATATACCAGTTTTTGTGGGAGAAAAAAAATATTATTCAAATCAATTCAAAAATAAAAATAAAAAATATATTTAGAATCTAGATTGAAAATCCTAAAAGACTCTAATTAACTTCTTCTAATTTCAAACAGTTTAACGACAATATGCATCTGAATCTGAAATTTTTTCTCAAAATATAGAGTTCAGTGTCCGTTTAGGCAAAAAAGTGTAACCCAGTATTGTGGGTTCACCTAGGGTCATAACTTCTTATTACCTAAAGTGAAAGGAGAGCAATGACCAAGAAGGAGATATTAAGTATAAGGTTAAAATATTAATAGGCATGTAATGATTTCAAAAGGAAGAAGAGAGATTTTGTAGAATCCCAACTCAATGTTAAAGTGTCAGTGTTGGCCTAAATCCAACAAAATATAGATTGAAAGGAATCTTAGTTCCAAAAGGAGCTCCAAGAGATTCATATGCATAAATCGGCAAAGAAAACTATTGAGTGTTCTTTCTAGATGTGTGATCAAGAATTCAATAACTGTGCCAATAATTTTAAAATTCCTTCAGTAGTGCTAATCGTTTGTAGGAAGAGATTAAAGATAAAGATCTACAAATTTAGCAGTTGCAAAGTAGAGTATGGATCTTAGTCTAGAAAAATGATTTTCTCCCCATTTTTTGACAATTATAAGGGAGAGGACCCAGTAGTTGAGAACCCTAACTTCACGGTTCTCAAAATCATATGTGGAAATTTTAAATTACTCCCATTTTTTAGAGAAACTTAATTGGCACGTCCTCTTCTTATAACTAAGGTTTCATAGCTACGTCATCAAATATGATGAGACGTCAACATGTTTTTTGCCAAGATGTCCAAAATAGTCCAAAAAAAAAGTGAGACCAATTGTAGTGCATTGGGAACCCCTATACTTGTGCAACAGATGTGGCATCACATTATTGGTTTCTTTATAGAACAAGGGATACATTTTATTCAATTATGAGTAGTCATCATTAGCAAAAACAACTTTAATTTCAAAACTATTGGTACAATGTTGTAAAAAATATTGGATACTAAATTAACAAGTATGGGTATTAAATTAACAACTACTATCACAACCTTAAGAACACATTTAGGTACTGGGTTATCTCGACTATGGCTCATTCTAGGAGAAAATAAAGAATGCAATGACATTTTTGAAACCTTCCTCAATTAAATTTCTAATGCCTAGAGATTTAGTATAGAAGCAAGCTCATTTATTGAGAAATTTTGACAAGACATCACACAAAAAAAAGTTGATTCCAAGGCGAGCCCAAGCTACTTATTGAAATGTTGTACACTAGGGAAGATGATGTCCTAGAAATAGTAGGGATCTTAGATAGGTGGGTGACTGCAAAAAGGTAATTGAAATCATAACTTTCAATAGAATAGCCCTAAGAGGGAGAGATTGTCACTAGGCTCTCAAAGGCTTGGCTGGTGAAAATGAAAGAACATTTTAAAGATTTATGCAATTGGGACTTTCCTCTCCTTTCCTGCCTAATAAAAGGGTTGTAATGGAAAATCGGATTGAATAGTAAGAAGAATGAAAACGAGATCATCTAATTTTCCAATGTCTGATTTCACCATCCAATACCATTGAAATAGACATAATTTTGTACCATTAAGAAAAATTAGAGTTTCATATGGAATCTTCCCTCTCAACACTCAATGATATCTCCTTATAGATACACTTGAATTATGGAATCTTCCCTCTCAACACTCAATGATATCTCCTTATGGATACACTTGAATTATATCAGTATTTTGAGACTTGTGGGCAATAGTACAACCAATCGATGCTCAATAGGCTCCCTTTCAGTCTACCCTCTCAAAGGTATAGCGAGGCTTCTACCTCGAGTGTTCCACAATTTTGTTTCCTTTCGCCCCCAAAGGATCCCGAGTTCTACAATTTGCAGGTGAGGGCCCCATGAGTTTCCAAGGAGTAGATTAAGCTATCATGATAAGTTGTGAAGCCACACATATTTCTTTTAAGACTTCGACTTATCCCTTTTCATTTTTTTGGGCTCGCGGGAGTCGTTGCCCGCTATCTCATCAAGTGCATCTCCTGTCAAGTCTAGTATATAGCATCACAACGCATCCTTTCAAAACTTCGTAGACGTTCTCTCCATATTCATATGTCCCATTTTTGTTTTATCTCCCTCATCGATTAGAAGTAATTATGATCTCTTGGTTAGATGCTTTTAGATTAGGGACATGGAGACGTTTCGGGGGACATATTTATGTGAGCAAGGGAGATAAGTCATTTCAAGAAAATGATAAATCAGAGAACCAGTCACAACGACAACCTCATGGGCATAAATGTGTGATCATGGGAATCTTTCGAGGGAAAATGTTTTCTTGTATTTAAGCAGAACTGAGCTTTAAGGTAGGGAATATAATTTCTTGATTTAAGATAAACTTAATACTTTAAAGAAAAAACATATATTTCAAAGTTTTCTTAAGGATATTTTTCTATGTCTCTTTTTTAGCTTATAATATTTGTAGTTCACTTGGCCTCATTGAGATGAGATTTCTAAATGTTCTAGCAACTTCTAATTTGTGGTATCACTTTAGTTAGATTTATTTTATTTGCATCATTTTCTACTTTCTTTCTTCTAATAATAAAAATTGAAGAGTTGACTTCTAAAATTCTAAAGGTCATTGAATAGAGCGTAATTAGTCCCCCATCCACTAAACTTCCCATAAGGGTGTTTTGTCTTAGGTGTCAATATTTGATGTCAATATGTATAATAGTAAATTTAAGCATTTCAAATTTATATATAGCCCCTACAATTTGAATGACAGACATTTAATTTAATTACATTTCAATTGAATTTAAAGGTTAATTCCTAAACTAGGGTTTGATCTAGGTTTCTCTCATTTAGATGTGTAGGTAACAATATTTAAAGATACATTTATATGGAATCAAGAACAACATATAGAGATCTACAAATTGAGTTTCTACAAAGGTGAAAATTAAGTTCAATGACACTTTTCCTACTAGTTTCTAGATCTTTTATAACAAAACTTTCATGGAAGGTTCTAAGAAACACCCTAATCTTAAAAATGAAATTTTTGTCTACATTAGACTTTCTTGGGTCAAGGCCACCTAACACCACCAACTACCTCCATTTTCAAGCTCTACTTTCATACATAGTGTCCTTTGTTCCTCATCTTTCTAGATCTATACTCCATGTCTACATATCTAAACAACCCAATAAGACAAAGGTAGATATGTCCACTCTATAAAGTCAATGGAAAAATGAAATTCCCAAATTTGAAAAGAAAATGATTATTTTTTAAAAATAAAAAGAAATGGAAAATACATGACTTTTCTCCTTTTCCTTGTAAGCCTTGGATAACTTACCTCTTTCCTATTCATTTCTTAGGTAGGAGATCAAATTCCTAATCTGCAAATCACCAACATAAAGAAGAGGCTTCATGTACCATCATAAAAATTTAGCACCCACAATTCGATGCTCAAATAGGCCCTATTTTAGTGATTTTGAGATTGCATGTCTATTATGTTCGATCCATCTACCTATCTTCCCCTTATCTAGAATCTACCCTATCTTCCTAGCTCCCCATTTTATTTTTGGTACTTTTTCATGGGTACATAATTCCCTAGGCATTATGCTCCTAGCAACATAATTCCCAAGGTGATGTGTTACCCTAGGTTTGGGCTTAGATTTTATTTGGGGCCTTGTAGTGTTTTGGTAGGAAATTATATGGTGTAGTCTATCAAGGGTAATTTTGAATCTTAAAATGTCATGAGAGGTATATAAACACCCTATCTCTCCTCATTTTGATAACCATGATTAATATTATCAAGTTTTCTAAAATATCTGAAGGAAGGCATTCGAGATCTAGTATTTCACCATGCATCAAAGGAATAATGAAGGCAACCTTCTCCATTGTATCAAGAATCTCTCCCATGATGGCCAAGTAGAGGGATTTTCAATCAAGAAAGAAGATCATGTTTCCATCTACATGAATTCTTCCTTCATATCAAGTGTCCAATCAAGCATTAAAATATTGAAGATCTTAAAGTGGCATTCATAAATCCACGCATTTTTGAGGGCATCATTAATTCCTTTCTACATTCCAAGGTCAACAACTACAATTTAAGAAACATAAAATAATCTCCATGAATACGTGTCATTTCAATATTTGTTCATGAATGTATTTACAAGGTAGATCTAATATTTACCTTTACATTGTATTTCCTTAACACAATTTCATTTCATTTTCAAGGTTTATTTTGTATGCAATGAAAATCCTTGTAGCTGCACCACAAATCAAAGCATGGAAACACAAGAAATATGAAGCATTTAAGCTAGACTAAACAATGCTAAATAACTTGTAATGCAACTAAATTTCCACTACAACCTCTGATGAGCTAAAACAAGGGCACCCAATATCTTATTTTATATTCTCTTGGAGATTTTTGTGGGTGTTCTCTCCCAACACAATACAATAAATCCCACCACGATTGATGATTGAATGATTGATAAAAAGTATGAGGAACTTTCCCCAAGCTTCACAAAATGGTGATGCAAAATGCAAGATCTATTGCTATGAATGAAAATACAAGAGGTTAATAAAATAGATTTAAATGAAAGTTAAACTAAGAATAGAGACACAAGATTAACTATGAAAGAAAATCTAAGCTACAATGTAAGAAAGTAATCTAAGCTATGATGAAAATGCAATAACTATGGAATGAAAATGCTAAGAATTATTTAGTGCTCAAGTGTTTAAGAATACCTAAGTCTCAAAAGATGTCTAAGTGTTTGGTGAGGAGTGAGGCCTCCTTTTTATAGAATGGCTTAAAGAATTGGTGGCCAAGATTAAGAGGAAAAAGGATGGATGGTCAAAATTAAGAGGCAAAAGGGGAGTGGCTATGACAAAGAGGCAAAAGATATGAGTGGCTAGGATTAAGAAGCAAAAGATGCAAAAGTCAAACTTCACTTTTAGAGGGAAAGAGGAATTCAAAATGATTCAAGGAGAAATAAAGATAGAGAGGTGCTTACCTTGGAAAAGGTGATTGTGCACATGATTAGATGTAATCCAACTTTTAATCAAGATTTGAGGAATATTAGAAAAAACAAAGATTAGGAAAAAGGAAAAAGGATTAAATTAAATTAAATTAAATCAAGGTTTAGAAGAAATTTAGGCTAGCAGAGAAATAAAAGAAATGAAATTTATTTTATAAAGGAAAATGGAGGGATAATATATAAAATTAAATTTAATATTATAGTATTTAAATAAAATTTAAATACAAAGAGAAAATAAATTTATTTAATTAAACTAAATTTAATAATTAAATAAATAGATGAATATAACAATCACCAAGAGCATGGTATGAAATGTTACATTCATATCTAATTAAGATTGGTTTTGATAGAACATATGATGATAGTAATGTTTATCTTAAAATTAAAGGAGATAAGTTGTTCATAGATGAAGTATTTGCTGATGATATTAACTTTGGAGGAGATGATGAGATGAGTTTAGCATTTGCTGATGAAATGAAGAGTTTGAAAAGTCTATGATTGGGGAGATCAATTTTTTTATTGGGTTTCAGGTTTTGTTGGAAGTGTTATTATTTGAGGTGTTTATATTCATGCTTTGTCATTGATATCAACATATGTTTCAGTTGGTTTTATCAAACAAACTAGTTATGACAGAAACAAGCAAGTCTGGCAGAGTGGTACGAACATTGTACGACATTCCAAGATATGAGAGCTTATATTTGAGATGAAGGATGTATAGACCTAATGTATAAATTCACAGATCATTATTTGTTCTTTTACATGACTTATGACTATTTTCGTGAAGACTGGTCATAGTGCAATAACAAAGGATTATGAAGAGATGGTCTCTGAGTTTTTAGGATAAATTGGATGCAAGCATGAATTTTGGTATGGTAGTTTGAGGCTCTATAGAATACACATTGAAGAACATTCTGTGATATTCTTGGGTCATCGGGATCTAGGTGACGTCAGATGAAGCATGTGGTCTTGCAAAGACCTATTTGGGGTCGACCAGAGGAGATAATGTGTTTAGAAGGCTTCTAGTGTGGATTGCAGATCTTGGTGTGCATTTGATGATTTTTAGTTTTTTTTATAATTTTTTAAAATATAGTGTATATCTTGGCAAGGATCTAAGTATTTATTTTTGCATTGGGAAAGTCTTAACATGCCAACCTAATTTCTTGTTTTAACTTGTATAAAGGAAATTCATTCCTTGAAGTTGTAAATGGGAAATAGGGGTTACAAACTTCTTGTTGCAAGGTTTGGTGGATGTAGAGAAGAGGTAATTCATTGAGCACTTCATTGGAGCTATTTGGGGAAAGATAGTTATTATAAGGTAGTTCATTACTGTTATTATATACTCTTATACATTTATTTGAACAGTAGATCTAGAAGGTGGGTTCAACCATTAGAAGGTGGATCTTTAATATTCACTTTGGATAGTGTGCTCAGGCAGTGAGCCTATCCTTGTAATAAAATCCTAACAGGGTTAGAAAGACTCCTAACAGGGTTTTTGCTTGAACAAGGACTTGTACTGAATGTAATAATCAACTCCTAATATGGCTAGGTCTCCTAACATTGATACAATATTTTAGTGCATCATTAGTGGGTTCCATCCCCATTGGGTTTTTTCCTTAACACGGTTTTCCTCAAAAATAAATCTTTGTTTTATGGTATTTTGATTTTGTGATTCTTTTATGGTTACATTATAGTTTCAGTTTGTTTAAATTAATCAATGTACAAAGGAATTTAAGTTTAAGATTTGGCACACAATTGATTCACCCCTTCCCTTCATCTTAGTTGTGTTGGTGCATTGTTATTGCTAACAATTGGTATCATAGATTCTAGTCCTTAGATAAAAATAATAACCACTTGAGGAGATCCTAAGATGGATTACTATAGGAAGGAGATCTCTAAGTTTGATGCTAAAAAATTTGATAGCTGGAAGAACAATATGAGGACTCATCTGATCTACATGGGAATTGATTACTAGATGATTATCAAGAGGGATGGAGATCTCAAGGAAGAATCTGGGATATATGATGCTACTGAAGATGAGAAGAAATTGTTTCATTGCAACATGGATATAAAGGAAGCTTTGATTAGTGCACATTTAGAATCAGAATTCATAGAGGTTAAGGAACTTGATTCAACACACAAGATCTGGACAAGATTAGAATCTTTGTATGAAGGAGATCAATACACTAAAAGGATGAAGTTGTAGAATTGGAAAGAAAAGATGGAGGTCCTGAGAATGTGAGATGATGAGAATATGAGAACATGTGTAAATAGGATAATTGAGGTCATTACATGAACTAGAAGTTCTGGAGGCACATACCCTGAGGAAGAAGTGATCATAAAGATTCTGAGATCTTTGACACCAGTTTATAAGAAAAAAGTTCAGGCGACTAAGGAGTTCATTCCACTCATGGAAAAATTCAATAGAGAGATGTCGATTGCTAAATTAACCCCCTTTGAGACTAAAAAGCTACAGGAAGCATTACTTAAAATGGAAATTAAATTTAAGGCTACTATTCACAATGACAAGAGGACATTATCTAGCCTTGCAAGCACTAGTACAGGTAGAAAACATGTAGATATTGGAGAATAAGTTGATGATTATTCTAAAATAAAGGAAGAAGAGAGAAAGTTAGATGATCTTGTGACTTTGATCACAAAGAGGGAAAAGAGAGGTAAGGGTAAGTTTGAAGTAAATTTTCCTCTAAAATATTTTTCTTGCAATAAAATTGGTTAATTTGCATCCAGATGTCCTAATAGGGTTCCTAAGCACAAACCTAAGTTTTTCTAAAAGGATAAGGAATGTTATTATGCTAGTGATGGTGTTTCTGATGATTCTACAAATGATAAAGATTAAATTGGATTTGTTACAATTAAGGATGAAAAACTTGTTCATGAAGAGAAATATTTAGTTTCATATGTGGAAAATAAATCAAAATGGATTATAGATAGTGATTTATCTCATCGTATGATTAGTGATAAAGACTAGTTTGTTCAGCTAAACCAATATGATGGTGGAGTGGTTAGATTTGGTGATATCACTCCTAGATTTATTATTGGTAGAGGATCAATCCCTCTTAATAAAAAAACTAACATGAATGATGTTTTATTTTTTGATGGCCTTAAATATAACTTGTTGAGTATTGGACAACTTGTAGACAAGCATTGCCACTTATAGTTCAAGGATGGGAAATGTACAATCAGAAGTGAGAAAGGAAACTTGATTTCATTAGGCAAAAAAATAAGAGCCAATGTATTTCAATTGATTAATGCAGAAGCTAGTTGTTTTATAGCTAAGGTAGATGACAATTGGCTATGGCATAAAAGATTCTATTATATTAATTTTGGCAACATTGTGAAGGTCAGTAACACAAATGTAGTCAAATATCTTCCAAAGATTGTCAAGCCTACTAACACTATGTACAAAGAGTGTGTAATGGGGAAACAAACAAAGAGAAACTTTTAGAGAAAATCATTTTCAGAAAAGGGGAAGCTAGATCTGGTGCATACATATCTATCTAGTCCTACAAATACAAGGTCCTACTATGGTGAAAGGTATTTCATTCTTTTTGTTGATGATTATTTAAAAGTGATGTGGGTTTCTTTCCTTAGAGAAAAGTCTAAAGATTATGAAAAGTTCAAGATTTATAAGGAAAAATTTGATAATGAGTCACGTCTGAAGATAAAATGTTTGATGCATTTAATTCATATTGAAAATAACATTACATATATAAACAAACTTCTACACCTAGAACTCCATAATATAATGGGATAGCAAAGAGAAGGAACAAAACCATATTGGATGCTACAAGGACCATATTAATTAAAGGCAATGTGGAACACATGCATTGGAGGGAAGAGGTTAACATTATTGTCTACATATTAAACCACATTCATATCACAAAGGGTACTTGTAAGACTCCCTATGAACTATGTAATGCCCCGCTAGGGAACCTAGAAGAACTTAACCTAAACATGCATCTAAGTTTGCAGAATAATTTTTTTAAAAATTTAACATATAAGATAAACATCAATGAGGAAGCAATTACCATTTACTCACATTATAATAAGAAACCAACCCAGGTTACAACTCTCAAGGGTTCCTTGACAAAGATTAAGTGAATATAAAATTAATTAATTAGATTAGGTACACTTAGAAAACTCATATAAACAAATGGAAGATAAAAGTAACATCACATAGAAGATGACATAAATAAAATTGGTACCATAAGGTATCCATAAATCTACATCCACTGCACATGTCGCAGGGTATGTAATATAATAATAGAAATGAAGAACATAAGACATCTTTCAAGAACTGATACAAAGATACAAGATCACAAGGAAGAAGATCAAGAAGAAGAAGAACACCTCTCCAAAAATGAAGATCAAGAAGGAACAACTGCAACAGGGATCATCCAGCACTAGTACACAAATGTCAGAATCTCAAATGGTAAAAGAATCACTACCACCCAACCTCATGAACCTAAATGGTCCACTCCCACCGTGCTGAGGAGATAACAATAGATCCCAGTTAGATAACAAACAAAATAGAACAAGAGAAGGAAAAGATCCTGAAAGCTCTCTAACTCAAGGTGAAAAGTAATAATGCCATGAAAGACTCACTATTCCAGAGGCAACTGACACATGTAGGATAACTAGACTATGCATAGGAAGGTGTCATCATGTACGTCTAACCCTTGACTTTTATCCTGGTAATCTTGCTGGATCCCGGCACCCAAGTGACCTTACACGGCATCAATGACCTCTCATATAGACCAAGTCATCAACCATGCCAACTCATCCCTTAAAAGGGGGCTAGTCATCTTCTCCATTCCCACCTTAGTCTGTACTAGCACTAAGCTAGGGCGAGGAAACCATATCTTGTTAGGTTCATTTTAAAATCTCTCAATGTTATATTTAGTTATCACTTGATTAAGATACTTAACAATAAGTGATCCTGGTAGCCACTTGTGGGCCCCGACACTTATTGCAAGCCACCTCCTACTACATATCTAGGTAAACTACCCTAGGCTCATAGATCTCACATAGATCACAAAATGCTAACAATGTCCCTCAAGACTGCTCCACAAAATAACAGGAACACACTGGTTCTCACATAACCATGATATCACAAAACACTCTCAAAGTGTTCACAAAAGAATATACACATGATCCCATGGATCAGACATAAACAATCAATACCATATTCTCCTCTATAGAATATGAAGCAAAACTCAATACAACATGAGCCCAAATGGTTAACTCAAGTGATGATAATCAAAGAAGTGCATTCACATCAAAACATAGCTGAAAATAGAATCATCTGACACATACCCCAGCCTCTGTTTCCCCCTAGGTCTTCTAGTACCTGATAACCCAAAATAGCACAAGAAGGCACAAAAGGCACAAAGAATACAACACTCACATCATGAAGAACTGAAAAAGACCTAGAGCATTTAAATTCCATTTAGCGTAATTGAATCCAGGCATGAGAACAAATAAACCTACTAGAAGAATTCTGAACATAAACATTACAACATTGACATAAGCAAAGAATATTCCCCAATGACATCTAATGAACTTAACAAAAAGACTCAATTTCAGCATAAAACTAAACACTTGTTAAGTTCATTTGCCAATATGATTACCAGTTAGATATATTACAATACCCAAAATATATGTATTCCCAATATCCTAGGCATGTATGTACATACGTAACATTTGAGTAGTAACACATTAGGTCTGATTTGATCAAATTCTAAAATTATAATTCAAATATTATAGAAATATAATCATACGAAACTATATGCTAAGTCCTATATAAACAAACCAACTATCAACCAAGATCACTAAAAGTTTATTACATTCAAACTAAATCATATAGTTCTAACCTCATATTAGATTTATATAAAATCTAAATTATAAATTTTCAATTCAAATAACCAAATCAATGATCTATTCTTTTTAACTAAAATAAAAACAAAATGATTATATGAGCCAAGGTATTCTAGAATACCTTACAAAATAAAACAATTTACAAACTCAAATTTAATTACAAAATAATTAAACTTTGAATTAAATATAATACACATCCATGAATTATAAATAAAACCAATTTATAAATAAATTAAAACACTAATACATTTGGGGGCATTTTGCGACGGCAATTACGACGGATATGTGTCGCAATAGCGACACCCATAGATGTCGTAGTTTTTTAGTCACAAATTGCGATGTCTATGGGTAGCCGTCGCAATTGCGACGCCCTCCCGTCGCAATGTCGCTAAGATTTGTTAGCGGCATGGGTGTCGCATGGCTTCGGAGGGCCGTCGCGATTGCGACGGGCCTCCCAAGCAATTGCGACGGGCGCCTGCATCGCATTACGACGGGAGCCCGTCGCAATTGCGACGCCCGTGGGTGGATTAAAAAAATAAATTATTTAATACATTGCTAATGAACCACATTAATGCTTTTTTCTTTCAACAAATGAGGACAGTCACTGTAAAGACAACATGATAATGTACACTCACTGTAAGGATAGTCACAAATGAGGACATCTCACAGTGACTGTCCCTTGTGTAATTGCCACTTGAATGTATTGGTATTCAGCCACATTAATGCTTTTATTCTTCAACAAATGAGGATAGTCACTCTAAAGACAACATGATAATGTACACTCACAGTGAGTGTACATTATCATGTTGTCTTTACAGTGACTATCCTCATTTGTTGAAGAAGAAAAGCATTAATGTGGCTGAATAGCAATACATTCAAGTGGCAATTACACTAGGGACAGTCACTGTGAGATGTACTCATTTGTGACTGTCCTTACAGCGAGTGTACATTATCATGTTGTCTTTACAGTGAGTGTACATTATCATGTTGTCTTTACAGTGTCAATATATGCATTATTACTTAAACTGAAGAGTACTCTAAATAATATGTCATTGTGGAGTTCTGATTGCTTCCAATTTGATATACGCTTGTTCTACTTATGTATCCAGCATCATGTAAGAAAAGTTGATGCTTTTAAAATAGATTCATTTAGCCATGAAATGCCTGTGCATGTTACATACAAGATTCCAAGGCCCAAAACTGATTACTCATTATAATTCATGTACAGAATGATAATCAACCACAACGAGGCATGCATAGGCGCTGCTTAGATTTTGAGGCATCAGAAGCTCGTAGAAGAAACTTGACCAATGGCTCATGGAATGCAACAAACTTATTGCCTAAAACAGGAGCATTGGTATTTAGAGAAAATAATGAAACTAATACAATTGCAATACGGTGAAACTAATAATGAAAATAGAGAAAATAATGAAACTAATACAATTGCAATACGGTGGTATTTAGAACAAACAGAGCTTCACAACCATCAAAGAATAAAAAAGCACATGCATATATCGAGTACTCCTCAATCAGAGAGATAGAGAAGAATTCAAAACATACCCAGACTGAACATGGCCATACCAAGACCAGCATCAGACAATATTCTTATTGACTGCTCTAGGATAGCTGGCATTTCAACTTTCCATCTGCAAAATAGATTATAAAAACATGAAAATATATCAGAGATGTTTGATATTGATACAAAACAACACAGATTCATTTCTTCGTACACCTGTATATCATAAAAATCCTTGCACACTTCGAAAAATTGTATTGCCTTTTACTTACTCAAAAGTAATTTACATAAAGCAGTCATTTGATTAACATGCATCCTAATATTCACAAGTACATGGTCATGTGCTCCATCGTAACATCTTATAGATTTAGATCTGTTCTCTGAAATAATTCAATGTTTTGTTTACAATCCACAAAAGAAATATTTTCCCTTGTCTACTTAATCCTAAACAAAAGGCCATATAGCAATATAGATAGAACTATATAATAGAAACCATAAACAATGGTAACCTTAGCAGCAGCAAGAAATTGTTGCAAAAACTTTACCTTATCATACCCAGATTGTTGCTTTGCCTGGCGGAGGGAAATTTGATCAGTAAAATTGACATAGAGTATGCTGTCTCCATTGTCATGCTGGATAACAAAACACCAACTTTAATGGGCATGTACTATCCCTTGTGTAATTTC
The DNA here is from genome assembly GCA_027943335.1 of Chamaecyparis obtusa. Lineage (NCBI taxonomy): Eukaryota > Viridiplantae > Streptophyta > Pinopsida > Cupressales > Cupressaceae > Chamaecyparis > Chamaecyparis obtusa. The sequence continues at coordinate 511,108 of BSBK01004020.1, forward strand.
CACTTGAATGCATTGCTATTGAACCACATTAATGCTTTTTTCCTTCAACAAATGAGGACAGTCACTGTAAAGACAACATGATAATGTACACTCACTGTAAGGATAGTCACAAATGAGGAAATCTCAGAGTGATTATCCCTTGTGTAATTGCTGCTTGAATACATTGCTATTGAACCACATTAATGCTTTTTTCCTTCAACAAATGAGGACAGTCACTGTAAAGACAACATGATAATGTACACTCATTGTAAGGATAGTCACAAATGAGGAAATCTCAGAGTGACTATCCCTTGTGTAATTGCCGCTTGAATACATTGCTAATGAACCACATTAATGCTTTTTTCCTTCAACAAATGAGGACAGTCACTATAAAGACAACATGATAATGTACACTCACTGTAAGGATAGTCACAAATGAGGACATCTCACAGTGACTATCCCTTGTGTAATTGCCACTTGAATGTATTGCTATTCAGCCACATTAATGCTTTTCTTCTTCAACAAATGAGGATAGTCACTCTAAAGACAACATGATAATGTACATGGGCTGTAAGTGTACATTATCATGTTGTCTTTACAGTGACTATCCTCCTTCAAGTGGCAATTACACAAGGGACAGTCACTGTAAAGACAACATGATAATGTAGAGAAACGTTGTCATTTGTATTTTCAACAGTGCCGAGAGAGATTCGCTCTGCGAAATCACAGCTACAATTTCTGAGTACGTTGGGTTTATTTTTCTTTTGTCATTATTATGTAATCTGGTATTCAGCTATTACAGAGCTAAAATACCCAGAAATGAGGACATATCTGTGTTGAATTTATTGTTAGCGGCTTTGGTTATTTAGAAGTTTAATTTTATTTGTTCATCTTTCAAGCACAAACGTTTTGTGGACCGTAACATCTTCATTGTTTCAGGTATGCAATGAAACAGCCCTAACTTGCAACTACCTTCACAGTACTTGTGTACATTATCATGTTGTCTTTACAGTGACTGTCCTCATTCAAGTGGCAATTACACAAGGGACAGTCACTGTGAGATGTCCTCATTTGTGACAAGGACAGTCACACATGAGGACATCTCACAGTGACTGTCCCTTATGTAATTGCCACTTGAATGTATTGCTATTCAACCACATTTATGGGCCCGTTTGGACCACAGCACACAGTAGCATCTACAGAGAAGAATATCCCAGGTGTAACAAGTTTTAAGAATATACCAACAGTTCTAAGAAGTTCCCTAGCACATAGTAGCATCTACAGAGAAGAATATACAACATGAGGGCAGCCACTATAAAGACAACATGATAATGTACACTCATTGTATGTGTACATTATGATGTTGTCTTTACAGTGACTGTCCTCATTCAAGTGGAAATTACACAAGGGACAGTCACTGTGAGATGTCCTCATTTGTGACAAGGACAGTCACACATGAGGACATCTCACAGTGACTGTCCCTTTTGTAATTGCCACTTGAATGTATTGCTATTCAACCACATTTATGGGCCCATTTGGACCGCGACACATAGTAGCATCTACAGAGAAGAATATCCCAGGTGTAACAAGTTGTAAGAATATACCATCAGTTCTAAGAAGTTCCCTAGCACATAGTAGCATCTATAGAGAAGAATATGGGTCAACGAGGTTGACTTCAAAGCCATGCAATCTAATGGTAATAGTAATATCATAATTTGACATACTATCAGAAATACTTCCTAAATAGACTATTCAATCTTATAAGAGATGGATTCATGAGAACTATTATTTATGAAATATGAGTCAATGACTTTAATTAAAAAAATTACACAATCTAATTCTTGTAAACATATAAAAATTTGACACATTGAAAATACCTTCCAAAAGTATCGTTAATTGATTAATATGAATCACTACTCATGAAATATAATTTTATAAACCTAATCTAAAAACTACACAATAAAAATCTTAATAGCAATATTGTAAGAAACTATTCCCAAAAGCAAGCCTAACAAAATTTGATGAAAATAATTTTTGTTTCACTCAACTTTGACATTCACAACTTCCTCTTTTATTATAATAAGAAAAAAAATGTCTTTTTAGATATACCTCATGAACCATACTCGAATAATCTATCATTTTTCTTCTCAAAAACATATTTGCAGAGCCTGCTTCTTTTACTTGTTTGTACTTTTATCTCTCTGATGGAAAGGGTTCCTTCAGGACACATTTTTCCAAGTTCACTGCTTGAGATATTTGAGGAGGGTTCCCCTGCTTGAGTATCCATCCAACCCATATTCGAGTAGTTCTACAATTGCACAGTCTAAATTAATAATACTGACAATTGAATGACGAATGATGATACATAGAATTGATATAAACTAATCCTAAAAACACTAAAACATTATTAATATATTTATATTTCATAAATAAAATTGATATAAAAGATCTGGAAAGATACATTAAAAAATAGAAAAACAGTAATTTACAATAGAAGGAAACTTAAATTGCTATTTAAAAAAAAAACAAGAGTCTTAAATCTTATCATTTTGTTTCATTATCATCCATAAGTACACACCTCTAGCATAATAATTATATTTTACCACCCATAAAATGAAAAAAAGATTTTCACAAGAGAAATTGAAGCTAGATTATAAAAATGAACCATCTTATTGGAAACTGGAACTGTTATCATACCCAAAAGGACTACAAAATTTCACCTTATCATACCCAGATTGTTGCTTTGCCTGGCGGAGGGAAATTTGATCAGTAAAATTGACACAGAGTATGTTTTCTCCATTGTCATGCTGGATAACAAAACACCAACTTTAATGGGCATGTACTGTCCCTTGTGTAATTTCCACTTGAATGCATTGCTATTTGATGCAGGGGCATCCCTAATGCAAGCCAAAGACACCATGATTGAAGGAAGTTGCCATGAAGCCAAGGAGTCAAATCCTATCAATTGGAACATAAGATTTTCACCTTGGAGCTTTGAAGGATTGACTGGTGAAAGGTCCTTTTGATTGACAAATCAGAGTCTTTTTGAATGACAATAAATTAGAACAGGAGTTTTAGATGTTTTCTTGGTTTGTAATAAATATTAAGGATTGATTTTATCTCCTTATAAACATCCACTTGTTGGACACAAGACCCCTTAGTGACTTATAAACCTTGGGCATCTTTTGAGTCCTTGGATGAAATGAGCATAGTAAGTGTTTATTAGGTGTCTTTTAGATGTTGTTAAGAAGTTTGAAGGTCCAAAATAACTTTAATAAGGTTCCTAAAGTTTCACAACACATTTTTAACCTTCTCGGCAAAGTTGTTTGCAAAGTTGTAATGCAACTTTAAAAGTTGCTTAGCAAAGTTGACATTTGTTGGATAAACTATTCTAACCACCTAGATGGTTGAACCAACATTTGGAGAGCCTATTTTAGGCTTCAAATGGTTGAAGACAGATAGAGAACCAGTATTGTAATCATTTTGCTTTCATAAAAAATAAAAATAACCCTGTTTTAGTGCATTTCTGGTGAAAAATGAACTCTGTACGGCTGTACGGATGGTGGTTGGATGATAAAATTTTCCTAGAAGTTGTAATAGTGACATCTGATGCTTTGGAAGTTGGTTTGATTGATTCTCTTTGTTTTATATCTAAGTTATTTCAAATTTTCTGTGCATTGTTTACAAACCCTCATTTTCAGGGTTTGACTGATGTAAAGACCTTAACTCACGTTTCAACCATTGGAATTCCTTCTTCCTTGGTGGAATGAGAGTTAAGGATGTATATTTTTATATTCTAAAAGCCCTGAGGTAGGGGGTTGCATCTGCATTTGTTGAGAGCGAGCCCTAGATCAAAAACTACCATGTTTTTGGCTGGGAAGATGGTAATCAGAATAAAATCAGAAGCTTGCATCGTATTGAGGACTTGAAAACTTGTGCATTCTTGTTTATCTGGATCAAGAGAACACTCCAAAACTCTGATCTTGGTTTCATACACCCATTTTCAATGCTTTGTTTTGGAACCCACACCTAAAAGCATGCATTAGGTCTGCAGACTCAATGAAGACATTGATATGCTGGAGTGGAGTCAAGGTCTGGGAGTTGGTGGTCTGTTAGAAATCCAAAAAGGGTACTCAGAAAACATATAACTTCTTAGAGTCCTTTGGCAAGTTGCAGAGTTATGGCTGCAGAGCAGGTTTGGGAGACCTACTAGGGTCACTAGGTCAGTTTGTTATTTTGATGTCTTGGGTTGTTTAGATCACAACCAATGCATGATTCTTGTTATTTAGATGATATCTAAGGGGTTTCTAAGTTTTGCTGTAGGAAGTAAGATCTAGAACCTTAAAAGTCTCTTTTGATAGAAAATCAGGGAACTTGTCCCTAAAAGGAAATTTGTTATTGAATGGGATTGAGTCCATAAGTTGTTGTGTGATCCTTGAAACCTTCAAATTCATTACTTTGCAGAGTTTAAACATTAACCTATAGAAATCAGAGCCTAATTGATTGGTTGAATCATTTTGGTGTCTTGAAGTGGGTTGGGACATAGATCCAAGTTTCTTGCTGACTACTCTGCATCACTATTGAACCACATTAATGTTTTTTTCCTTCAACAAATGAGGACAGTCACTGTAAAGACAACATGATAATGTACACTCACTGTAAGGATAGTCACAAATGAGGAAATCTCAGAGTGATTATCCCTTGTGTAATTGCTGCTTGAATACATTGCTATTGAACAACATTAATGCTTTTTTCCTTCAAGTGGCAATTACACAAGGGACAGTCACTGTGAGATGTCCTCATTTGCGACAAGGACAGTCACACATGAGGACATCTCATAGTGATTGTCCCTTGTGTAATTGCCACTTGAATGTATTGCTATTCAGCCACATTTATGGGCCTGTTTGGACCATGGCACACAATAGCATCTACAGAGAAGAATATCCCAGGTGTAACAAGTTGTAAGAATATACCAACAGTTCTAAGAAGTTCCCTAGCACATAGTAGCATCTACAGAGAAGAATATACAACATGAGGGCAGCCACTGTAAAGACAACATGATAATGTACACTCATTGTATGTGTACATTATCATGTTGTCTTTACAGTGACTGTCCTCATTCAAGTGGCAATTACAGAAGGGACAGCCATTGTGAGATGTCCTCATTTGTGACAAGGATAGTCACACATGAGGACATCTCACAGTGATCAATTGTCCCTTGTGTAATTGCCACTTGAATGTATTGCTATTGAACCACATTAATGCTTTTCTTCTTCAACAAATGAGGATAGTCACTCTAAAGACAACATGATAATGTACACTCACTGTAAGGATAGTCACAAATGAGGACATCTCACAGTGACTGTCCCTTGTGTGATTGCCACTTGAATGTATTGCTATTCAGCCACATTAATGCTTTTCTTCTTCAACAAATGAGGATAGTCACTCTAAAGACAACATGATAATGTACACTCACTGTAAGTGTACATTATCATGTTGTCTTTACAGTGACTATCCTCCTTCAAGTGGCAATTACACAAGGGATTTGTGTTTTCATTTGTGTTTTCAACAGCACCGTAACCCTCCACGAAATCACATCGGGATATAAGGGCAAAACAAACAAGAACGTTGTCATTTGTATTTTCAACAGCGCCGAGAGAGATAAACAAACTTAAAACTCAGACTTAAGAAAGATGAAGGCAATGCTTCAAAAGGCCGATGCCCTAAACATGGGAAAACACAATACCACCATTAAACGATGTCCTAGTCACCGTATCAATGCTGCCAGCTCCGTACCAGTATGCTAACTGCTCACTTTCATCCTGTGATAAAGGTAACTTCATTAATCATACTTGAAATGGCAGCATACGAACTAAAGCTGATGAACATTTATAAACTAAAAGTTTAAAACTACAGATTACAAATGTAGTAGTTTCATACGAAAAGAACTTGATGTCTGAAATTTACCATTAGAAGTATCCAAAGGAATACCACAGTACTATTGAACTTGGAGAATCAGAGATGATCTACACAGCAAGGTTCAACAGCTGTAAGGACTGTTACACCATCTTTAGCTTTTGAATACATTTTCTCCTTGGCTTCTGGTGGATCCTCAAAGACCCCCAATGACGTTTTCCCTACAATTATCAATTGTTTGTTAGTATGAGATATTAATAAATAAGCATTAATCACAATATTAGGAAAAAAATTTTCTTGATGTCTGAATCTAAATCACAGAAAGCTCTAATAAAGCAGTTCTCAGTTTCACATTAAACCAAGTTTCAATTTCAAATGGTTATAATAATTTTTGCAAGTTATAAGTAGCTGGTTATAGTATATGACATAAAAAGAAAAAAATCATTTCTATTCTTTTCTTCTTTTTCTCTTTCAACGAAGCTTTTGCACCACACAAATGCATACCAAGAATTTCTCAGAAGGTTTCAAGACCATTGCATACCAAACTTCTTCTCTGTAGATGCTACTTTGTGTCGTGCTCCAAACGGGCCCATAAATGTGGTTGAATAACAATACATTCAAGTGGAAATTACACAAGGGACAGTCACTGTGAGATGTCCTCATGTGTGACTATCCTTGTCACAAATGAGGACATCTCACAGTGACTGTCCCTTGTGTAATTGCCACTTGAATGAGGACAGTCACTGTAAAGACAACATGATAATGTACACAAGTACCGTGAAGGTAGTGGCAAGTTAGGGCTGTTTCATTGCATACCTGAAACAATGAAAACGTTACGGTCCACAAAATGTTTGTGCTTGAAAGATGAACAAATAAAATTAAACTTCTAAATAACCAAAGCCGCTAACAATAAATTCAACACAGATATGTCCTCATTTCTGGGTATTTTAGCTCTCTAACAGCTGAATACCAGATTACATAATAATGACAAAAGAAAAATAAACCCAATGTACTCAAAAATTGTAGCTGTGATTTCGCGGATAGAATCTCTCTCGGCACTGTTGAAAATAAAAATGACAACGTTTCTCTACATTATCATGTTGTCTTTACAGTGACTGTCCCTTGTGTAATTGCCACTTGAAGGAGGACAGTCACTATAAAGACAACATGATAATGTACACTTACAGTGAGTGTACATTATCATGTTGTCTTTAGAGTGACTATCCTCATTTGTTGAAGAAGAAAAGCATTAATGTGGCTGAATAGCAATACATTCAAGTGGCAATTACACAAGGGACAGTCACTATGAGATGTCCTCATTTGTGACTGTCCTTACAGTGAGTGTACATTATCATGTTGTCTTTAGAGTGACTGTCCTCATTTGTTGAAGAAGAAAAGCATTAATGTGGTTCAATAGCAATACATTCAAGTGGCAATTACACAAGGGACAATCGATCACTGTGAGATGTCCTCATGTGTGACCTTTGTGAAGGCAAGTGCCAATTTGTACCCAAGTTACCAAGATTGTGGCAAAAGTGGGAATGAAGCATTTAGGGGTCAAATTGGGCAAAGAAGTGTAGAAGTGGCCTATGTGAGGTCTAAATAGCATAACTAAGTCATGGTTAGGGTCTTATGGTGTTTGAACAATAAGTTTTGAACCAAAATGCCAAAGGTTGTAACAAGTTGTTAATGTTGTCATTCACAACATTGACAACATTTGTGCAAGGGAGCATTTTCGAGTAAGATGGTTATGTAACTATATGAAACCATTGAATTAGGCATCAGATCAACTATAAGAGGCCTCCATCGATCTGTGCAAAAGGTTGGGGGGAAAAACATTTGGAATTAAGAAGATTTGTAGAGTAACACGGTTTTAGTGAATTCTTGAGTTTTTTTGTTTCTTTGTTGTCAGTTGATTAATGGATTAGATAGCTCACAGTGTCTATTGGAAAAGTTAGTACAAGTTGTTTTTTTATTCTGTGTTGTGTTTTTTTTGAGTTTTGAAGCATTCCAACTAGTTTGTTAATTCTTTTGTTAAGTACCCTATCGTTGGTTTGAACCAGGCAGGTTGAACAAATGGAGTCTTAGCTCATCATTCCATTGTCAATTTTGTATGGGCTCTTGGAATGGGTGAGGAGACTCCATGTACTATATGTTTGGAAGGAGGGGCCCTAGGAAGCTCATTTTCTATGTTTGCAATGATGTCCTAGGTGAGTCAGTTGAGCACAGTTAGGGATGACAAATCATTACAAGAAGATTACAACAAGTTGAATGCATTGGTTGCTTCAAATAAAATCTCATGGAGAGGTAGACACACATCTAAAGAAGCCCCAAGTCAAATTAGAAGATTGGGTGAGTTTCTTTGGTTGCTAAGAAAACAAACTCTTAGTCAGACTATCCAAGTTGTGTCAAAATACTTGTTTTCAGGCATGGCTGTAGGAGTTGGTGTACAAAAAATCTAGGAGGAGAAGACCTTAGATATCTTGGAGTTCTCAATAAAGGGCATCTGAATCCTAAGCCCTTTAGGTGACTTAATATAAACAAAAAGGCTTGACAAAGGCCTAATTGCTAGCAGCCTATTTTTGGGTGCAATTGGCATGGTTTGATGAACCGGATTGAAGTACTGATGAAAAGTATAGGTGAAGGAGTAATATTGAAACCAATAGAGGTCCTAGTGGCCAGCCTCTCCATGGAGTAAAGTTCTAGTTGAATGTGTTTCAATTTGTGAAGACAAGACTAGGAGTGTCCTAGTAGCTGGATTGGTATTGAGTAGAGTTCGTTGTATTTCTTGTTGGTGTGCACTAGTTGAAGGAGTGGAATCTTGGGTAGAGATACCTAAAGAGTGTAGGGATAGTAAAGTACCCTATCAAGTCAAAACATTGGCCTAAAGAGACCCTAGTGAAGGATAGGGAGTGAGCAAGACAAAGTGTTACATCAATTAACAAGATCATTTTTTGGTAATTGTGTACATTATCATGTTGTCTTTAGAGTGACTGTCCTCATTTGTTGAAGAAGAAAAGCATTAATGTGGTTCAATAGCAATACATTCAAGTGGCAATTACACAAGGGAATATCACTGTGAGATGTCCTAAGTGTGACTGTCCTTGTCACAAATGAGGACATCTCACAGTGACTATCCCTTGTGTAATTGCCACTTGAATGAGGACAGTCACTATAAAGACAACATGATAATGTACACAAGTACCGTTAAGGTAGTCGCAAGTTAGGGCTGTTTCATTGCATACCCGAAATAATGAAGACGTTACGGTCCACAAAATGTTTGTGCTTGAAAGATGAACAAATAAAATTAAACTTCTAAATAACCAAAGCCGCTAACAATAAATTCAACATAGATATGTCCTCATTTCTGGGTATTTTAGCTCTCTAACAGCTGAATACCAGATTACATAATAATGACAAAAGAAAAATAAACCCAACGTACTCAGAAATTGTAGCTGTGATTTCGCGGAGGGAATCTCTCTCGGTGCTGTTGAAAACACAAATGACAACGTTCTTGTTTTTTTGCCCTTATATCCCGATGTGATTTCACAGAGGGTTACAGCGCTGTTGAAAACACAAATGACAACGTTCCTTTTTTTTTTTGGCCCTTATATCCCGACAACGTCGCAATTGCAAGTTAGGGCTGTTTCACTGCATACCCGAAACAATGAAGATGTTACGGTCCACAAAATGTTTGTGCTTGAAAGATGAACAAATAAAATTAAACTTCTAAATAACCAAAGCCGCTAACAATAAATTCAACACAGATATGTCCTCATTTCTGGGTATTTTAGCTCTCTAACAGCTGAATACCAGATTACATAATAATGACAAAAGAAAAATAAACCCAACGTACTCAGAAATTGTAGCTATGATTTCGCGGAGGTTTACGGTGTTGTTGAAAACACAAATGACAACATTCTTGTTTTTTTTTCCCTTATATCCCGATGTGATTTCGCGGAGGGTTACGGCGCTATTGAAAACACAAATGAGAACGTTCTTTTTTTTTTTGCCCTTATATCCCGATGTGATTTTGCGGAGGGTTACGGCGCTGTTGAAAACACAAATGACAACGTTCCTTTTTTTTTTTGCCCTTATATCGTGACAACGTCGCAATGGCGACGTTGCCAAATGTATTGTCATCACAATTGCGACGGTGTCGGGCTATATTTGAAAAAAAAAAGCCAAAACCGCATGACATTTGCCTGTCGCCGCAAATTGCTGTCAGAATTTCACCCCAAATGTATTAGTGTCACTTTCATCCTGTGATAAAGGTAACTTCATTAATCATACTTGAAATGGCAGCATACGAACTAAAGCTGATGAACATTTATAAACTAAAAGTTTAAAACTATAGATTACAAGTGTAGTAGTTTCATACAAAAAGAACTTGATGTCTGAAATTTTCCATTAGAAGTATCCAAAGGAATACCACAGTACTGTTGAACTTGGAGAATCGGAGATGATCTACACAGCAAGGTTCAACAGCTGTAAGGACTGTTACACCATCTTTAGCATTTGAATACATTTTCTCCTTGGCTTCTGGTGGATCCTCAAAGACCCCCAATGACATTTTCCCTACAATTATCAATTGTCTATTAGTATGAGATATTAATAAATAAGCATTAATCACAATATTAGGCAAACAATGTTCTTGATGTCTGAATCTAAATCACATAAAGCTCTAATAAAGCAGTTCTCAGTTTCACATTAAACCAAGTTTCAATTTCAAATGGTTATAATAATTTTTGCAAGTTATAAGTAGTTGGTTACAGTATATGACATAAAAAGAAAAAAAATCATTTCTATTCTTTTCTTCTTTTTCTCTTTCAACAAAGCTTTTGCACCACACAAATGCATACCAAGAATTTCTCAGGAGGTTTCAAGACCATTGCATACCAAACTTCTTCTCTGTAGATGCTACTGTGTGTCGTGGTCCAAACAGCCCCATAAATGTGGTTGAATAACAATACATTCAAGTGGAAATTACACAAGGGACAGTCACTATGAGATGTCCTCATGTGTGACTTTCCTTGTCACAAATGAGGACATCTCACAGTGACTGTCCCTTGTGTAATTGCCACTTGAATGAGGACAGTCACTGTAAAGACAACATGATAATGTACACATACCCTGAAACTACAACCATAAAAATGGTTAAGCCAATGGTGGGGAGAGCCTATTTAGCCTTCCAAATGACTGAGGAAATTGAAGAGATCCTCATTGTATTCAAATTGCTTTCAAATCAATAAAACTACCTGTTTCAGAGCAATTTTCTGTGCAAATCACGGTTACAGTATGGTGTACGGATGTGAAGGGGTGATCAAAACCTGTCTGAAAGTTGGAGCATCTCCATTTTATGCTTTTAGAATTGGTTTGATAACTTCGAGTCATTTTATATCAGAGTTATTCAATTTTCTTGTCCGCTGGTCTAAGAAACCCTTGTTTTCAGGGTTTAGCCATTCAAATGGCCCTAACTTGAATTTTGACTGTTGGAAATTCTTCTTCCTCGGTACAATGCAAGTTAGGGAGGTCCTTTTTTGTATTCCAAAAGCTTTGAACCAGGAGGTTGAGGTTACACCATTTGGGAGCAAGCCCTAGGTCAAAAGCTTTTATGTTTTTGACTAGGAAAATGATATATAGTTAAAAATCAGAAGGTTGCGGTGTGTGAAGGACCTTAAAACTTGGTTTTTGTGTGGGTAGAAAATGAGGGAAAGGGGGGAAAATAACAACTAGGTTTTAGGCCCAGATACTCTACCATTGATCATCACATTATTTTGTAGGGACTTGATTGAAAAAATCTTGGACAGTCAAGGTGCATAAGATGCTTATTGTTTTGTGGACTTAAAGAAAGCATTCAACGTGGTACCCAGAGATAAACTATGGAATAGAATAAAATAATCAATCATCTAAGATTTATATAGAGAAGTTGTGCATGTATTTTATGATAAGGTTAGAGCTAAAATGATAACAAGAAAGAATATGTCTAAGTATTTTGGTGGTGACACTAGATTCAAATAGTTATTCCCCCTATATCATATACATTTATAAGTTAGAGGCATGATTAATGAAGATAGATGGGGAAGTTATTCAATTGGAAAACTATGGGGTGAAGGTTCTTTTATATGTTGTTGATCTTATCTTTTTTTTTTTTTTAAAAGACCATGCATTGAGAGAGCACTTGAAGGCCTTGGAACACTTTTTGTCAGAAGGTTAGAATGCAAGTCCATATAACCAAGACTAAAATAATGGTTGTATTATTAAATAGAAAAGATAAAAATATTACCATTCTTTTTTAAGGTAGCTTGCTAGAAATAATGAAAGGATACAAATGTATTAGGATTATTTTCATTGTAAGCTTAGTTAGAAGAGAAAGACAATAAATATTATATTCAAAGATAATCTACAAATAGATTTGAGGGCCAGTTGTCAAAGGTCCCATTATGATATTGTACACAAGTACCGTGAAGGTAGTCGCAAGTTAGGGCTATTTCATTGCATACCCGAAACAATGAAGACGTTATGGTCCACAAAACGTTTGTGCTTGAAAGACGAACAAATAAAATTAAACTTCTAAATAACCAAAGCCACTAACAATAAATTCAACACAGATATGTCCTCATTTCTGGGTATTTTAGCTCTCTAACAGTTGAATACCAGATTACATAATAATGATAAAACAAAAATAAACCCAACGTACTCACAAATTGTAGCTGTGATTTCGCGGAGGGTTACGGCGCTGTTGAAAACACAAATGACAACGTTCTTGTTTTTTTTGTCCTTATATCCCGATGTGATTTCGCGGAGGGTTACGAACAAATAAAATTAAACTTCTAAATAACCAAAGCTGTAACCCTCCGTGAAATCATAGCTACAAATAAAATGAAAACACAAATGACAACGTTGCAAGTTAGGGCTGTTTCACTGCATACCCAAAACAATGAAGACATTAAAGTCCACAAAATGTTTGTCCTTGAAAGACGAACAAATAAAATTAAACTTCTAAATAACCAAAGCCGCTAACAATAAATTCAACACAGATATGTCCTCATTTTTGGGTATTTTAGCTCTCTAACAGCTGAATACCAGATTATATAATAATGACAAAAGAAAAATAAACCCAACGTACTCAGAAATTGTAGTTGTGATTTCACGGAGGGAATCTCTCTCGACGCTGTTGAAAACACAAATGACAACGTTCTTGTTTTTTTTGCCCTTATATCCCGATGTGATTTCGCGGAGGGTTATGGCGCTGTTGAAAACACAAATGACAACATTGCAAGTTAGGGCTGTTTCATTGCATACCCGAAACAATGAAGACGTTACGGTCCACAAAATGTTTGTGCTTGAAAGATGAAGAAATAAAATTAAACTTCTAAATAACCAAAGCCACTAACAATAAATTCAACATAGATATGTCCTCATTTCTGGGTATTTTAGCTCTCTAACAGCTGAATACCAGATTACATAATAATGATAAAACAAAAATAAACCCAACGTACTCACAAATTGTAGCTGTGATTTCGCGGAGGGTTACGGCGCTGTTGAAAACACAAATGACAACGTTCTTGTTTTTTTTGTCCTTATATCCCGATGTGATTTCGCGGAGGGTTACGACGCTGTTGAAAACACAAATGACAACGTTCTTCTTTTTTTTGCCCTTATATCCCGATGTGATTCTGCGGAGGGTTACGGTGCTGTTAAAACACAAATGACAACGTTCCTTTTTAATTTTGCGCTTATATCCCGAAAATGTCGCAATTGCGACAGTGCCAAATGTATTGTTGTCGCAATTGCAACGGTGTCAGGCTATATTTGAAAAAAAAAAAAGCCAAAACCGCATGACATTTGCCTACCGTCGCAAATTGCCATCGCAATTTCACCCCAAATGTATTAGTGAAACATAATTAATTAAATTAAATTTAAACTAAATTAATTTATTAATTAATAACTAAACTAACTAACAAAATTTAATTAAAAACATATTATAAAATAATTTTTTTTTAAAAGAAAAACATAAAATAAAATGAAACATGTTATAAGTGCGTTGGGGGGGGGGGGGCTGGTCCCCACACCCCCCTGTCGCACGGTACCTAAGGTACCAACAGCAGGCCTGGCAAGTCAGAACTTGTTGTGCGGTACCCTCAGGTACCATCGACAGGCCTGGCCTACCACGTACGACCGTTGAGGGAGGTGGGGGGAGGTGGTGGCCCCCGCCTCCCTTCACCTTTATTAATTTATTTTTTTTTAATAAAAATTTTCAAAAATATTTTTTTTAAACAAATATTTTTAATAAATATCTTTCAATGCACATTTCTTCTGTTATATTTATTTATTATTATTATTTTTTAAACCAAATACATTTCCAAAAATAGAAAAGATAAAGGGCCTATACCTTTTTCTAGAAAATGTAACAGGTCACTTTTTACTTATTTTCCTTCACATATTTTTGTCTTTTTCCACAAGTAAATTCCATATGCTATTATTTTAACTATGCATAAATTTGTCTCCAACATACTAATGCATTTTTTTTTGTCTTTACAACAATTTAATTGACTATGTTTCTAAAATAGAGAATAGTAATTTTACTCCAGAACCAATAATTTTTACCCAAATTATTTTATTTTTTCTTTCAATAGGATTTATTTTCTCTCCACTATATAGCTCAACTATAGACTAGGGTTGATTTTTCATTTTACAAGCAAACTATAAGTAATCTTCTGACGAAATTTTGCCAGCATAATGATACAATGCCAAGTGATCATAAAAACATAAAATAACAGATCCAGGGTTTCTCTAATACCCAAAATCAAAGAAATCATATAGATCTAATGAGATAAATCCAGATCTACTCAAACACAAAATTTTACCAAATAAATTAACAAAAGGCACACAACAAGAATTTCAGATCCTACCTTAGATCCAATGCTAGAAATTGTAATGAAACCCCTGTTGTAGATCTGAGAGTGAGATTTCTTGCAAATCCAATCCTATCTGCAAATCTGAAAACTATGATGAAAGCAAGAACTAGATCCAGATGCACAATCAAGCCCAAAACAACAAGCAGCCACACAAACCAAGAATCCTCAAATACTCAAGCATACAAGCTCTCCAAAATTCTCCTCCAAAAGAAACTTGTGTAATCTCCAAAAGCTCTCTCCACAAATCCCAACAACCTGATTTAATCCAAAATGAATGCTAATTCCCCCTATTAGGGATTCAACTCCACCATTCATGCAAACCCTAGATGACTCACAATACAACTCCTAATCAAACTCACACTCTTAAGTTGAAAGAAATTACTAATTATTAATTAAAAATATATTTTAATTGTGCACAACTAAACTTAGACTCCTAAAGACAAGTTGTCACCTTTTTGAAATAAATAACATTCAAACTCAATAAAGCACATGTTAATATTAAAATCTATTATTAAATAATTTGATATTCCAAACATCATTAAATCATGCAATTTAATAATTTAAAATCTAATGGACAATATTAATCCTATTTTCACATAATTAATTAATTAAAACCAAATATCCTAATATTTGATTTTTAATTAATTAATAATCATACAAAACATAGGAAATAAATTTAATATTATTTTCCAATTATAATATTAAATTTCATAACTATAGAAAATCACATAATCAATCAACAATAAATCAAGATCATCAAATAAACATACAAACTCAAAGAAGGGATCCACGAACTTTGTCACCTAACAAATTTGGATAGGGTAGTCAACAGATACTTGTCCAATCCTAGGACAAATGGGCTTAGGTTAGGGTTTTGGATCCATGTTATCTCCCCTCTCTTACCATTTGAGATATTACGATAAGGCACACTCATCCTGACAATTCAGGGAAGACGATGCTCAGTACCTGTGAACCTACATACAAAACACACATGTACATACATATATAAATATATAACAGACAATAGCAGGGATCGTTCAATCGTGTGGATCTCGCAAGAAAGTAACTACAACTCCGTCCCTCAACCATATCAAACACGTCAAACAGAAATGTAAAACAAAATGAATGTATAAAACACAATTATGAGGAATAAAGATAGACTAGTCTTAAAGGGATATTCACAACAAGAAGGTATAGACTCCAAAGAAAAATTTGCACCGGTTGCAAGACTAGAGGTAGTAAGATTGTTCCTTTCTTATGCAACACAAATATTTCAAGGCATATCAAATGGATGTGAAGTCTGCATTCTTGAATGGTGATCTTGAGGAAGAAGTATACATACAAAAGCCTAATGGATTTCCTTTGACAGAAGATGGAGAAATAGTATGTAGGTTGAAGAAGTCCTTGTATGGACTAAAGTAGGCACCAAGGGCCTAGTATGCTCATCTTGGTGGATATTTATGGCATCTTGGTTTTAGAAAGGGTAGTGCAAATATTAATCTATATTTGAGAACTAGTACAGATGGTATTTTTATTGTTGAGGTATTCATGGATGAGATTATCTTTGGAGGTAATGATGAGATGAGCAATAATTTTTTTGAAGAAATGAAAAGTGAGTTTGAAATGTCAATGATTGGTGAAATGAAATTCTTCCTTGGTTTAAAAATAATTCAAAATAAACATGGTATTTTCATCTCACAAACTAATCATCTTAAGGAGTTTCTAAAGAAGTTTGGAATGGAAGATTGTAAACCTATTGGGACACCTATGGTGATTAGGTGTAAGCTTTCAACTACTAATGAATCTATTAAAAGTTTCTTTCAAACAAAGTACAGGTCCATGATTGGAGGTTTGTAGTACTTGACACATACTAGGCCACAGATAGAAAGTGTAGTTGGAATTGTTGTGAGGTTCCAAGATGATCCTAAGTAGACTCATTTTGTTGTTTTCAAAAAGATATTTAGATATCCAAAAGGAGAAATAGAATATGGTTTATGGTATGGTAAATCTGATGATTTCACATTGCATACTTATACTAATGCACATTGGGAAGGAAGATAAGAAGCACTAGTGGTGGAGCCTTTTTCCTTGGGAAAAGGTTGTTCTTTTGGTTGAGAAAAAAATAGGATTGTATAGTTTAGTCTAGTGTTGAGTCAGAGTATGTGGTTGCTACCATAAATTATACATAGATTGTGTGGATGAAGAAAATACTAAAGGAGAAAGGGGTAAGCTTTGAAGATCCTTTTGTAATACATTATGATAATAAAAAAACATTGAACATGTCAAAAAATCCTATTATGCATTCAAAGACTAAACACATTTCAATTAAATATCACTTTTTGAGAGACAGGGTTGTAGAAAAGGAAGT
Organism: Chamaecyparis obtusa; assembly: GCA_027943335.1. Classification (NCBI taxonomy): domain Eukaryota; kingdom Viridiplantae; phylum Streptophyta; class Pinopsida; order Cupressales; family Cupressaceae; genus Chamaecyparis; species Chamaecyparis obtusa. The sequence continues at coordinate 528,292 of BSBK01004020.1, forward strand.
TAGATTGGAGTACATTAGTACAAAGAAGAAAATAGTAGTTATCTTCACCAAACCTTTTCCAAAAGATACTTTGAATATCTGAGAGGTATGCATGGGGAGAGAACCCCTCCTTGTATGAAATAGAAGATATAGGAATGCATCAGTCTAGTAGTAATTATATTTATATCCTTCCCTGGACTTGATGCTTGGATGCACTCTACAGGGGGATTGATCATATAATATAATAGAACACACTTGGGTGATCAAGCACTTGATTTTTTGCAGGCATGAAGATTTGAAAAAGCTACACCTTGTAGAGGTGAGATGTGTAGAGATGAATAATTGAGAAGATATTTTGGGTTGATCATCAATGGTTTTTCACATTTTCCATCAATTTCAAAGGGGGATATTAATGGAAATGTTTATGTTTGAGGTGTTCACCTTCATGTTTTTTCATTGATGTCAACATATGTTTCAATTGGTTTCATTAGACAGATTGGTCATGATAGGAATAGGCGGGTTTGACACAGTGGTATGGACATTGTAAAACATTCTAGGATATGTGAGCTTATATTTGAGACGAAGGATGTGTGTAGACCTTATGTCTAAAGTCACAGATCATTATCTATTATTTTACATGAGTTATGACTATTTTGGTGAAAATTGGTCATAGTGCAATAATAGAGGATTATGACAAAGATGGTCTTTGATTTTTTAGGATAACTTGGATGCAAGCATGAATTATGGTATGTGATTTTGAGACTTGAAAAAATACACTTTGAAGAACATTTTGTGAGATTCTTGGGTCACTAGGATCTAGGTGACGTCAGATGAAGTGGGTGGTCTTGCGAAGACCTATTTGGGGCCGACCAAAGGAGATGACATGTTCAAAAGGTTTCTAGCATGGATTGTACATCTTGATGAAATTTTATTATTTATATTTGTTGTATACTTGTTTAAGATACATTGTATATCTTAGAAAGGGTTTGTGTATTTATTTTTGCATTGGGGAAGTCGTAACAGGCTGACCTAATTGCTTGTTGTAACTTTTTTAAAGGAAAGTCATTTCTTGAAGTTTTAAATAGGAAATAGGGGTTGCAAACTTGTTGGAAGGTTTGTTGGATGTAGACAAGAGGTAATACATTGAGCACTTAATTGGAACTATTTAGTAAAAGCTAGTTGTTGTAAGTCAATTCATTACTGTTATTATATACTCTTATACATTTATTTGGATAACGAATCCAAAAGGTGGGTTTAACCTTCAGAAGGTTGATTTAACATTCACTTTGGGAGGTGTGATTAGGTAGTGATACTAAACATGGACACAATATTATAGTGCATCATTAGTGGGTTCCATCCCCACTAGGGTGTTTCCCTTATCAGGGTTTTCCTTGACAAAAAATCTTTGTGTTATGGTGTTTTGATTTTGTGATTCTCTTATGGTTACATTACTATTTTAGTTTGTTTAAAGTAATCAGTGTATAAAGTAATTAAAGTTTAAGATTTGGCACACAACTGATTCAACCCCCTCTCAGTTGTGTTGGTTCATTTTTATTGCTTATAGGTTTCACAATTGAATATATATATATATATATATATATATATATATATATATATATATATATATATATATATATATATATATATATATATATATATATATATATATATATATATATATATATATATATATATATATATATATATATATATATATATATATATATCAGTCAAACCAAGTATCTGAAAGAAGTGTAATTTTTTTTGGTATGGGTGATTCCAAACTAGTTGGTACCCCCATGGTTATAGGTTGTAAATTGTCTAAATATGATTAATCTGATGTTGTTGATAATACTTTATACAAATCTTTGATCTATAAGTTCCTGTATGTTGTTCACAACATACTGGACATTTCTCAAGTGGTTGGTATTATTGAAAGATTTTAGTAAAATTATAAGGAGTCACACATGGTTGCAATTAAGATGATTTTCAAATATCTAAAAGGAACTATGGATTATGGCTTATGGTATCCTCACAAAGGAGATTTTAATTTGGAGGTGTATATAGATGGTGATTGGGCAGGAAACATGGATGATAGAAAGAGAACAACTGACAGTGTATTATTTCTTGGAGGAAGACTTGTGTCTTGTACAAGAAAAAAATAGAAATGTATTTCAAAATCCAAAAGAGAGGCAAAATATGTTGTTGGAACAAATAATTGTACTTAGATTGCTTGGATGAAGAAAATTCTTGAAGGAATTAAGGAGAAGGTAACATAACCAGTAATAATGTATAGTGATAATACCAGTGCAATAAAAATTTCTAAGAATCCTTTTATGCATTTGAAGACTAAGCACATTGCAATTAAGTACCACTTTCTTATAGAGAAAGTGAAAAGGGAGGTAAATTTGGACTATGTACTAAAAAAGGAACATATAGAAGTTATTTTCACAAAGACACTACCTAAGGATATTTTTGAGTATCTCAGAAGTAAGTTAGGGGTTATCTACCTACTTGAATAGAATTAAGATGAATATGTTGCATCAATGTAGTGGAATTAATGGTATATATTTCATTGTGGATTGATGTTAATGTTAGGAATAGTCCCAAGAGATAACTGAGAGGGGGGGGGGTGAATCAGTTATCTACAAGATTCAATTCTTTATCCAATTAAGTATACTTAAACATAAAGCATAAACACAATGAAAGAAGACATGAACACAACACCAATATTTTGGTTACGGGGAAACCCAAATAGGTAAAAATGCCGGTGGGACTTGATACCCACTAATATTCTATACTAGTGTATAATGATCCTTATTAGAAGATCCTTTACCCTATTAGGAACTTAGCTTTACAATATATTAAGTACAGTAGACCTAGTCAAGGGTCGAACCCTGTTAGGAGTCTTTTAAAATTGTCCTTGTTAGGGGAGAGGACACACTATCCAAGAGCTCATTGCTCAAATGGGTGAAGGCTACAACCTTCTGAATAACATATATACACTATATCTGGATCTTGGTGAATTGTGCTTTGACCTGCTATCTAGATCAGTTCCAATGAATAGAACAATTACTTTACTTGGTAACTTTGACCTTCTTCTAATGGCTTAACACTTCACACACTCTGCTATGCTCTGCTTAATCAACTATGAACCACACTCCAGCAATCACAAATGACTGCCTATAAATATCTTTCCTCCAAATGATATAATCAAGTCGACCTATTAGAACCACCTTGAAATCATATTAGAGAAACCATAATAAAATACAATGAACATTCTGTCAGCTCTACTATGCACACAACTCATTCTGGGACCTCTCTAATAAGATAATTGTAGACGCACGCTACACACTGTCAGCTCTACCAAAACAATTGGAACTTTCTCTGTAGGCTGAATTAACTTATGTCCTCTTAACCAAACATCAATAACACTTCTCCAAGCTTAAATCTAAGGGTGTATACCCTCAAGATAGGTGCAACTCAAGAACCAATAAAATCTTTGTTGGCTCTTCTGAATAAACACAGGAAACTGCTACTAGTGAATAACGACTGCATAATTTCACTTGCGTTCATCAACAGACTATGTTTCCATAATTGAAACATCACTAACATGTCTTCAACATATATCCAAGTGCACAAGGCTCCATGATAACTGTATGAACAACCATACATAGAACATTGGCTGTAACTCTGTCAGGAACACTACTGACACAGGCTGCTATATAACTGTCTGAACTAACAGTTAACCTCTGTGCCTATGATATCATGCTGATATCATGTCTATGCTACATATACTAAAATCTTACTACATAATACTTCCATGCATGCTACTTTCCATATGTTTTCATCAATGACAAACATATAGTCAGTACTGGCCTACTAGTAAATCTCCAACAGTTAAGAGGACTACTCCTTAAGGGGAGAAGTTTTCTTAGATGAAGATAATTGCAACAAAAAGAAGACTTAGGTATATTGCATCTTTGACATTGTTGTCAAAGAAGGAGATTAATAGAGGATTGATCCAAATAAAATGAGAAAAGAACAAATGAGATAGAGGGAGAGTATCATAGATTATGATCAAATATTGAGGTATGTGTATTAAGAACAATATGGTTGGTATTGTTTTGGCATGACTTAGTATTTTTATCAATGCAAAAGGGGGATATTGCTGGAATATATGATGATCATGAGTTGAGTATATTATGGAGTTTTCAGCATGACCATAACATCATTGGTGACTAGAAAAAAAAGTTAGAGTTGATAGAAGATCACTCAATAAAAAGTAAAAGAAGTTCTAAGTACAATCAATCGGATCGTTAACTAATGATGTTACACTATGTTGCAATAAATGATTATGTGTTTGAAGGATCATAGTGATGTGGTAGATCAATGTGGAATGATGAGTTGGCATTTTTTTGATCATGGTGATCAAATCACTTCTTGTTCTATAAGAACATTGGAAAGTGTGATGTGGTTTGAATTTTCCTTGTAGATCAATTGTTAGGAATGGGAACACTAAGAGGGGGTGTGAATCAGTGTTCTATATATTATTACTTTTTTTGATATCTTGAAATTCAAATTAATTGCTTAAGTACTGAAATGAATATTAATGTAAGAAAGATAAACAACCATAACACATAACATCAAATATGATTATGGGGAAACCCAACTACATAAAAACCCCAGTGGGAATTGACACCCACTAAGAATTGAACTATTATTTTATGATCCCTGTTAGAAGATCTTGCAACCCTGTTAGGAGTTGTTCTTTACAATAATTTTAGTACAATGACCTCGTGAAGGGTCAGACCCTATTAGGAGTCTTTTACAGTTAAACCTGTTAGGGGTGAGGCCACACTATCCTAGAGCTCACTGCTCAAGTGGTGAAAGCTACAACATTCTGGATCTCAGATACACACTATATCTACAAGGTGAACTGTAAGGAAACTTAGGTGCGAAAACAACTTCCTACACTAATCTCTTAAGGAAAGTATTGTGCAAATTCTTTTAAATCCTTACAATTTCAGATTCATTAACTACTTTAACAATGATATTGCAGCCATATACCATGCATATAGAAAATAGAGAATGACACAAAGATTTACCCTGGGGAACCTTTCAGTAAAAACCCCAGCACTCCAAAACTTGCACAATGTATTTATCAAAACTATTGCAGTTTACAATACACTTGCAATGCAATTTCTTTCAAAAGATTTCTAATTCTTGAAGACAAATCGAGGCAACATAAAAAACGTTCCAAAAATACACTTACTTTTCCTCTCTTCACAACCCTAAAAAATGATTATATCATGCACTTCCCTTTTTAGGGCAACTTCCAAAGATAGCCATATTAGGGTTTTACCATTCTCTGAGAAAATAGGAACCCCAAAAATTTTATTAGTTGCCACAAACCCCACAATTGGAGAAGAGTGTATAGTACTCAACTTTATCAGTTGCCACATGTCCTCACCCATCATTGAAACTTCCAGACATAGCTCTTACGTGTCATAGGAATCCGTCATAACTATTTCAGCCATGATCTCCTTACACAATTCAAGATGCCAACACATCAACATGCCAACTAGACATGTACACTCACACTTAATTACATTATTTACAAGAAATACATTTTACAAAAAAAATAATAAGAATAGGAATTATCCAAGGTTGAGACACCTTATTCCTAACGTGAACTGTTGTGGTGACATTGCTTGTCTGATCAGTTCCTTTTGTGTGCTGATGCTTTAGCCTCTTGTAAAGAAGTATAAAAATCTAACTGTTCTTTGCATACCTCTTCTCTTCTTTGATCAACTTTCTACTTTGCTTCTCTTCCTAATTACAAAGGTGCATGTCTTATTTATATGCGCAAACAAAACTATTAACTAGGTTGGCCTTCAACCTATTACATACAACACTTCCAAGTGAATTGGCTCAAGCGTGTTTACAAATAAAGATATTAACATGTCTATAACCTATATACAATAGGTGCATAGCCTTTACAAAACAATATTATAACCGCTAATCAAAATACCAACAGTTGGCTCCATGCTCTGTTCTGTTATGTTGCTTACTATCTCTGCCACTTCAACTGGTTGTATCTTCATCATACTGAATCATTTAATCATGTGCTCTTAGACTTATCATGATTACATATCAATAAGATTATCTTCAAGGGTGCATGCCATAACTTGGTCATATGCACGTGCACTGATGCTCTATTCACCTAGTGCTCTACTAACTATCCAGTCTTTCATACTTAATCAAATTTGATATTTTAACTGATTGTGCTAACTCCATATCATCATATGACTTTGTTTCCATAATGAAAATACTAAATCATATTCATTATATCATTATAGCTAACTTGCCAACAATCTCCCCCTTTTTCATTAATGGAAACAAAGGAATATGGCCAAGTTACTAAATGTATCTTTATACAAAATTTTATAACATATATACTATCTTAAATCTCCCCTTCTGCTATATACTCTACTCCCCTTTATATTATATACATAGCTCCATATTATTCCTTCTATACTCTACTCCCCCTTTGACATTAATGACAAAGGTTCTCTCAAAAAAATGTATCTACAAGTACTTACATAGTTAATACATCCGTGTAGGCTACAGAAGGTTTGCAATCTCATTCTTCCAAAACCTCTTCAATGTGTCTATTGTCTAGAGATGGGCGCACAAAGCATATGTCAACTTCTCCATCTTCTCCAAATCTGAATTTGGGTCTTGATCATATGTCACCATAGTGGCATCAATCTCCTTGATGTTCTATTTTAATACATCTAATGAGGGCGCAAGAGCATTTGTTAGTTGTGTTTGCCTTGCCCTTATTTTGGACATTTCTTTCTCTACCTTTTCTATTTTTTCCACTTGTCCTTGTTACACATTGTTAAACATATTTACATATGTAGAGGGATCTTCTACTAATTTTCTCACTGCATATATCATAGTTTCTACTTCCTAAATTTTCTTGTAGAGGTCTGCAGTTAGCTTATCCTTGTTCATACAATCTGCTATGATTTTTCTTCCTTTAGCTGCAAGTTCTTTTAACAAGGCTTGACCAACCTTTAAGGAGCTAAGGTCAAGTGCAAAGTTCCCTACTAGTTCACTTAATCTCTTCTTATGATATTTCTCTTCTGCCACCTTGGATGTAGATTCTTCAAGGCTAGAAAAGTTTACTTTGAAGCTTGTTAGGATGGTACTAACATCATCCACATAATGCACTTTTGTTACCTTCTTCTCTTCTGGCAGTAGAGTGTTTAGGATATTGACTGACTCAAGAAACAAAGGATTTCTCATCACTTGTCTGTCCTTGGCCTTCTCCATAGTGTTAGCACATGCCAAAAATTTCATGGCTCTAGCTCTCTTCCCCTGGTCTCTGTAATGTTTTTCATGTCTCTGGCTAAACCCCTTGGCAAATTTTTTTATTTTTTTTAAAATCTAGCCGTTGGGTCCTTAAATTTAAAATTGCCCTGGCCTTGTTTTATTTTCGCGTTACTTTTTTGCGGGTCACTTAAAATATTTTATCCGCATGTGCTTAGTAATGACCAACTTTACCATGTTTGAGATTAGGTTTCATGTGTTGGCAAGTCCCCTTTAAATATTTCCTAAGTCACCGGTTTATCTTTCCTAAGTTCCCAGTGCCCAGTGGTTTTAATTTTTCCTAGGTCATGAGCTTTAATTCTTCCTAATGTTTTGACTTTGTATTTTCCTAGGCCTGGCTCTCTGACACCATCTCCATCCAATGGTGGGCGTATCTTCTCATGAGATGTGTCAGAGGCTTGTGAACTTAAGACATCCATTGATTCTCCTTTATGACAGAGCTTCTCAAATAGGTGGGTTCATTGACACGTATGCACAAATGGGGACATCTTATTGGTCCATATTTTGACACGTTGGTAGTTGTCAATGGGTCCTGGGTTGCCAGCTTGTCAGACGGTCCTGACACTTGCAGTGAATCAATGGCAGGCATAAATTCTTATGAGATGTGTCAGACGTATGAGATTTTGAGACAACCATTGATTATTTTGTGTGACGTAACCTTTTCTTTTGGCGGGTCCATCTGCCAAATATGTTGATTTGTTGTACTATGATTGGTCCACATTGTGTGAGCTGGACGTGTTGTCAGGTGGGCTCGGTATCTAAATTAGAAGATTCAAGATCAATGATGGGCGCTTAATCTCATGGAATCTTCCAAGCCTTTCAGATCTTGCACCGACCATCCGATCTTCCAGATGGCTTAATGTTCTCAGTGGGGCCTTTTGCTAGGTGATGCTGAATTGTTTAATTTTTATTGGTCGATGTGGATGATGTGGCCAGGTGGGATTATTTTTATAGAGATCAGTGATGAGGACATGATCTACAGTCGGCGTAAGTTCTCATGAGTTTTGTTAGAGCCATGAGATCTTACGCCTGCCATCCATTTTCGAAGGCTTAAAGCAGATGGGTCTTGTGTCAGTGATGACCAAGTGGAAGAAATGAATGACATGATGACAAGTGGCATGAAGAGGGCCCAGGTAGGGTCAAAAGGTTTAGTGGTCCAGATAAATGAGGTTAGCGGTGCCCACAAAGTTCAAAGGATTCACTCATTCGTGAGAAGAATTGGCGGTGTTCTAAAAGGTCTAAAAATTCAATGAACAAGCGTTTGTGTAATCGCTAACTAACTTGGTAGAAGTAAAGAGTGTTTTACGAACTAGAAAACTCCTTCAGTTACCAGTTCGCTAAATAAAGGACCTAGGTTAGTAAGTTTCCTTCATTTGTTAGTTCGCGGGGTTAAGCTCAGGTTAAGTATTTCATTTCACAAATGAGGAAAAGTCATTGTCACTTGTTCGCTTGAAGTAAACTTGGGGTTTCCTGATGAGTAAAACATATGGCCCGCAAAATAACAGGATCTGATGGTCGTGATATAAAGTTTATTTGAGTTCAAATTTTGACCGCTGATATACTGTAGGTGCCATGAAGTGACTATTGAAATTCAAATTCAAATTTCCTAAGACATTTCCAGTGATAGAAAGGATTGGTTTTAATTGCTTTAGAAGTTGGATTTGATTTGTTTGGTGGCGCCAGTGGTTGCAGTGTCGTCTAGGCTACCTTGATCGATGGTAGGGGGGTTTGTACCATGTGGGGATGGATATTTTTGGTGGCTCAAGGTGCTTTGCAGGTCTGATCAGATTGGTTTATGTGGTGAATTTATGATTTTCCTATACTTGTTAGAATTTTCTCATTCACGAAGATCATCCTTAGATTTGACAGACTTGTACTCAATTTTTCCTCTGAGAATTTTGATTTTTGTTGTAATTAGGGTTGGTGTAGTTGTTGAAACCCTAACCCTAGCTGTCTGAAGTTTGTTGCATCCTAAATTCTTTGGGATTCCAAGGTAGCTAGTGGTATAAATGGTGAAATGTTTTACTTTGTAAGGGTTCCTTCTTCTGCAAATTTTTGAGAAGTGGTTCCATGAAGGGTCCTTTTCCTGTAGATTTTCTCTACTTCTCTGCATATAGAGTGTTCTTTTCTCCTTTGTTGGCTAGGAGAATATGATATGTATTGTAATTGATTTGTTTGATCTGTGAGGATTCAATATATACTTACTGTTACTAAGCTATCTCCATTTGAATTCTAAATTCATTAATCATACATCAAGGGTGTTTGATTTTTGTGTTTTCATTGCCTATGTGTTTGTAAGTGGAGTTGTCTTCACATAGATAACTGGTTTAGGATTAGTTTTCATGTATGTATGATCTGAGGTATCAAAGATATGTCATGCTTGTCTTCCAATGGATGCTGGTTAATGTACTATCTATTTATAGGTCTCTTCTAAGGGGAGGGTTAAAATCCTTTGAATGGGTAATAACATACTTGAATACATAGGTGGGTTGTTAAAGTGAGGTTTGGTCATGGTGTGTGATTGATGTTAGGCATCAACACATTGAGTACATTGTCTTCTTGTTTCATAGCTATTTATTACAATAGGGTATTTGACTCTGTGGCCCATTGGACAAGGCATTGGTCTATCAGGGACTTAGGACATCTCAGGGGTCCTTCAACCCATTTTTAAATCATTTACTTTCAGTTCCACCCTTTCCCTTTCATGTTATTAGTATAGGTCTTTGGTTTTCATACCCATTCTATGCAAGTAGGGCTATTGCATAAGAATTGTTTTCATTGTGGTACAGGATACCTAAAGGGGTTTGAAGACTATTCCACAATAATATATCTGTAGGCCTATTGTTTATCATGAGTTGTCTTGAGTGTGCAGATAAGGCAATATCCACTTGAGTGATGTGGAGCTCAAAGAAGGAGGATGTTCTCTATCCTCATCAATTGGTTCTATTTTCTTTTCAAACTTGAGTGCATACCCTGAGAATTAAGCCCATCTATTGATTCAAGTTTGGTCCTACATGGAAAAGCTACCAACAAAATGGAAACTCTGCTGGGGACCCATTGGAAAGAGTCGGATAGAAAAATAAAGCATTTGCTAATATCTTCTCAATATGTATTGAGTGGCAGCTCTAAAGTTTTTGTTTGATCAGTGCAGTTCCTGATAGATAGTGTGAATCCTGGTGTAGTTTTGTGTTGATTGGAAGAGGTACAAAGAAAGGTAAAAAAAAATATTTATTTATTTATTTTTTCCTCTTCAAAGAGGTGGTGGCTCTACCAAAGTTTGAAAGGTGATCTGGAGGAGACTTCAGATCAATATTTTGCAACATTCACAACATCTCCAAGTAATCCTATTTCATTAAGCAAGAACAATCCCTAATTAGGTGAACAAGTCATCACTAAAAAGGGGAAATTAATTTTGAAAGTATGATCATATTTTTGTAGAGAAGCTTTGGTTGTTATAAAGAGTATTAGAAATATGTTGAGATTTAATAAGGTCAATGGTTTCATTAATTTGGATGGAAGTGTTGTCATGAGAACAAGCTACTTTGTTTTGTCAATATATTGAAATAGAGTTTTCGACCTTGATGAGTCAAGATGATGTTTCTAGGTCTAAAAGTTCTCTGTCAGATTTTAGAAGTGTTAATAAAGAAAGAGATATTTATTTGATGAGTTAAAAAATCCATTAGACTTGCATAAGGATTTTGAGATGTACAATAGGAGAAAGAAAGGATGAGTCATCCCATTCTTACTATAAGAAGTTTCTTGTAGCTTGTGATGAGTTTCTTATGGGAATTGAGCTTCAAGATTTCCAATATGCTGAAATGTTCTTAGAACTCGGTATGCCTGAGTCAGTCAGTTGGTCTGCCTCTTTTAGGAATGAAGCACTAGAAAATGTTAAAGGATGGATGGCTTCATTTGTGGAGGATGAGTCTTTTGATGTTAATGTTGATGGTGGAACTTGTGGTTATCAGGAGATAGAAGATGAATTTGCAATGGATGTAAGTTCCTGCTGTGAAATTTCCTACCGTGATGACCCTGCACAAGATATTGTGACACAAGAATTTTCAGCTCTTGTCTCAGATGAGGATAATGTTTGTAGTATTTTTAGTGAGACCAATGAGATAGAATGTGAAGTTCAATGTTTACTAAGTAGTGAGCAAATTTCAGAGCTCTTAGATGCAGAATTTCAGAGATGCACTACCAAATATGTTTCCAAGATTCCATGCCTGGTAGATATTATTTTTGATGAAGAAAGAATAAATGATGGCATGATGTGTGGAACTTCTATTGAGGTCCTTTATCCCATTTTTGATATGCAAGTGGATAGTACACATCATTGTAATGAATTTGATAATGGCATGTTTGATGAATGTGATGATATGTGTACTAGTGTGGATTTAGTTTTTCAAGAGCCTAATGTCAGTGGTTCTTGTTTATACTTTGATGCTGGAGAGTGTGGCAAATCTGAAGGGGTTTTCTCAGATTTGCAAATGACTAATGAGTCATTGACTGATAGTGCCTTTTCCTTTCCAGAAGTTGCTGATGTGATTTTTGATCAGCAAGTTGTTTCCATTTTCATGCAATCAGATTTTTGTCTTGAGAAGTGCTATGTTAGTTTGCAGAGTAAGGAGATAGAAAAGATTTATTCTTTATTGCAAACTAGTGATCATCATGCTGATGTGTCCATCCATGAGATTGAAAAGGAATGTTTCCTTTTTCAGCATGACAGTGAAAGTGAAGAGTGTGACATTTTGATGTCACATAATGATCAGTATTCATGGTAGTGTGGTGACTTTGTCTTGCCAGATGGTGGTGAGTATGGTGATCATTTTTTGTATAATATGCTGAATGTGGATCACAATGTTTTTGGCAGGATGGATGAGAGATGTAATTTCAGTTTTCCTTTGCTGAATGGAGATGAAAATTATTTGTTTGATAGAGGGAAAAACTGATCAGAAGCTTTGGGGCCCTGAGCCTTTTGTAAATATTGTAAACTCTATATAGTTTTTCCTTTCATGTTGTGGGTCTCCCTTCCTATTGGTTCCTTGTGTTTTTTGAGGTCTCTGTACCCTTTTTTAGTGGGATGGTCTGCTTTAACTAGTGATGCTAAGTCCTTGCTATGCCTGCAGGAGGCATACATCCCCAGACAAAGCCACTGTTAGCACATGCCAAAAATTTCATGGCTCTAGCTCTCTTCCCCTTGTCTCTACAATGTTTTTCATGTCTCCAGCTAAAACCCTTGGCAAAATTTTTTTAAAAAAAAATCTAGCCGTTGGTTCCTTAAATTTAAAATTGCCCTAGCCCTATTTTTTTTTCGATTTACCTTTTTGCGGGTCATTTAAAACCTTTTATCTACATGTTCTTATTAATGACCAACTTTACCGTGTTCATGGTTAGGTTTCATGTGTCAGCGGGTCCCCTTTAAATATTTCCTAAGTCACCGGTTTATCTTTCCTAAGTTCCCAGCACCTAGTGGTTTTAATTTTTCCTAGGTCATGAGCTTTAATTCTTCCTAATGTTTCAACTTTGTATTTTCCTAGGCCTGGTTCTCTTACACCATCTCCATCTGATGGTGGGTGTATCTTCTCATGAGATGTGTCAGAGGCTTGTGAACTTAAGAGGTCCATTGATTCTCCTTTATGACAGAGCTTCTCAAATATGTGGGTCCGTTGACATGTATGCACAAATGGGGACATCTTACTGGTCCATGTTTTGACATGGTAGTTGTCAGTGGATCCTGGGTTGCTGGCTTGTAAGAGGGTCCTGACACTTGCAGTGAATCAATGATGGGCATAAATTCTTATGAGATGTGTCAGACGTATGAGATTTTGAGACAACCATTGATTCTTTTGTGTGACGTAACCTTTTCTTTTGATAGGTCCATCTACCAAATATATTGATTTATTGTGCTATGATTAGTCCATGTTGTGTGAGCTGGATTTGTTGTCAGGCAGGCTCGGTATCTAAATCAGAAGATTCAAGATCAACGTCGAGCACTTGATCTCATGGAATCTTCCAAGCCTTTCAGATCTTGTGCTAGCCGTCTAATCTTCCAGACAGCTTAATGTTCTCAATGGGGCCTTTTGCTAGGTGATGCTGAATTGTTTAATTTTTATTGGTCGACGTGGATGATGCAGCCTGGTGGGGTCATTGTCATAGAGATCAGTGATGAGGACATGATCTACGGCCGGTGTAAGTTCTCATGAGTTTTTTCAGAGCCATGAGATCTTATGCTCGCCGTCCATTTTCGAAGGCTTAAAGTGGGTGGGTCTTGTGTCAGTGATGACCAAGCAGTAGCAATGAATGACATGATGACAAGTGGCATGAGGAGGGCCCAGGTGGGGTCAAAAGGTTTAGCGGTCTGAATAAATGAGGTTAGCGATGCCCACAAATTTCAAAGGATTCACTCATTCATGAGAAGAATTGGCAGTGTTCTAAAAGGTCTAGCGATTCAGCGAACAAGCATTCGCGTAATCACTAACTAACTTGGAAAAAGTAAAGAGTGTTTTGTGAACTGGTGAATTCCTTCAGTTGCAAGTTTGCTAAATAAAGGACCTAGGTTAGTAAGTTTCCTTCGTTTGCTAGTTCGCGGGGTTAAGCTCGGGTTAAGTATTTCATTTCATGAATGAGGAAAAGTTGTTGTCACGTGTTCGCTTGAAGTAAACCTGGGGTTTCTTGATGAGTAAGACATATGGCCTGCAAAATAACAGGATTTGACGGTCGCAATATAAAGTTGATCTAAGTTCAAATATTGACCGCCGATATACTGCAGGGGCCATGAAGTGACCGTTGAAATTCAAATTTGAATTTCCTGAGACATTTCCAGCGATAGAAAGGACTAGTTTTAATTGCTTTAGAGGCTAGATTTGATTTGTTTGGTGGTGCCAGTGGTTGCAGTGTGGTCCAGGCTGCCTTGATCGATGGTAGGGGGGTTTGTACCGTGTGGGGATGGATATTTTTGGTGGCTCAAGGTGCTTTGTAGGTCTGATCAGATTGGTTTATGTGGTGAATTTATGATTTTCCTATACTTGTTAGAGATTTTCTCATTCACGAAGATCATCCTTAGATTTGATAGATCTGTACTCAGTTTTTCCTCTGAGAATTTTGATTTTTGTTGTAATTAGGGTTGGTGTAGTTGTTGAAACCCTAACCCTAGCTATCTGAAGTTTGTTGCATCCTAAATTCTTTGGGATTCCAAGGTAGCTAGTGGTATAAATGGTGAAATTTTTTACTTTGTAAGGGTTCCTTCTTCTACAAATTTTTGAGAAGTGGTTCCATGAAGGGTCCTTTTCCTATAGATTTTCTCTACTTCTCTGCATATAGAGTGTTCTTTTCTCCTTTGTTGGCTAGGAGAATATGATATGTATTGTAATTGATTTGTCTTATGTGTGAGGATTCAATATATTCTTACTGTTACTAAGCTATCTCCATTTGAATTCTAAATTCATTAATCATACATCAAGGGTGTTTGATTTTTGTGTTTGCATTGCCTATGTGTTTGAAAGTGGAGTTGTCTTCACAGAGATAACTGGTTTAGGATTAGTTTTCATGTATGTATGAGCTAAGGTATCAAAGATATGTCATGCTTGTCTTCCAATGGATGCTGGTTAATGTACTATCTATTTATAGGTCTCTTCTAATGGGAGGGTTAAAATCCTTTGAATGGGTAATAACATACTTGAATACATAGGTGGGTTGTTAAAGTGAGGTTTGGTCATGGTGTGTGATTGATGTTAGGCATCAACATGTTGAGTACATTGTCTTCTTGTTTCATAGTTGTTTATTACAATAGGGTATTTGACTCTGTGGCCCATTGGACAAGGCACTGGTCTATCAGGGACTTAGGACATCTCAGGGGTCCTTCAACCCATTTTTAAATCATTTACTTTCAGTTCCACCCTTTCCCTTTCATGTTGTTAGTATAGGTCTTTGGTTTTCATACCCATTCTATGCAAGTAGGGCTATTGCATAAGAATTGTTTTCATTGGGGTAAAGGATACCTAAAGGGGTTTGAAGACTATTCCACAATAATCTATCTACAGGCCTATTGTTTATCATGAGGTGTCTTGAGTGTGCAGATAAGGCAATACCCACCTGAGTGATGTGGAGCTCAAAGAAGAAGGAGGATGTTCTCTATCCTCATCAATTGGTTCTATTTTCTTGTCAAACTTGAGTGCCTACCCTAAGAATCAAGCCCATCTATTGATTCAAGTTTGGTCTTGCAAGGAAAAGATACCAACACATAGCAAGGACACTAATCTTGATCAGGTCTTCTTCTCCCCAAGAGTCCAATCTTGTAGTGTTAGGAATCAAACTTGACAACAATGATGTTGATGGCATGGGAGTGATAGGTGTGTTGTCCATCACTTCTATCTTTATTTTTACAGGAATTTCAACAAATGGTTCATCTGTTGGTTCCTTTTCTTTCTCCTCTTCTTCTTCTTTCTCCTTTTCTTTTTCTTTCTCCTCTTCTTCTTCTTTCTCCTTTTCTTTTTCTTTCTCATCTTCTTCTTCTTGTCCTATTAGATCCTCAATCAGCACATCTTCCTACTACTTTGGTGAACTATCACCGCATAGTATTTCTACCTCTTGTGTACTCACAAAGGCTTCCTCAAATTTTCTAAGTCTTTGTCAGTGGCTGCCATTGATATCTCCACATTGTCAATCATGATTGTGTCATCTTCTTGTGTTCCAAGCATGGGCACAGACTGTATTTCATCTATAGACACTGTCACTATGGGTATTGAATCCTATGAACCTATTGCTGGTGCATTAGTAATTTCTATCTCCTTGGCTTTCTTAGAGGGAACTTAAGTTGTGGGCACAGTAGGTGGATACATATATCTATTTAAGAACACTTTCTTAGTCTCTTTGGCTACCAACTCATAGTCTTTATCCATTAGCTGTAGAGTTCTCATCTTTTTTCTTAGATGCGGCTTCACTAAATCCAATAATAGTATTTTCTCTTCTATTGGGCATACAGGGAGGCTTTCATATAATATCTTTTCCCTTATTCTAAGGTCTTCCTCAATAGCCTGTCTCTTAAAAAATTCTAGGATGTTCCATACACTGTCTAGAATAACTATCTTAAGTTCCAAGACTATCTTCTTGAACTTAATCATATGTTTTATTATCATACCATGGATCTTTGACTTATCAATATCACTATACTTATCATAGAACTTTCCTATCTGATCAATTCTTCCTTCATCAACTATCCTAGTTTTCAATACTTGAAGACTTGGTCTGAAACCTACCTCGGGAGGTGCTTGAGAGTTCTTCCTTAGACTTCTAGTTGTCCTAGAGGATGGATTTCTTGCATCAGTCTCCTTCTTCCTTTTTGGCATATTTCTATATTTAGGAGGTGCTTCAGTGGACTCTAAGTCAATTGTATCTATGGGCACATGAGTGATATCATCTTTCTTTTTCTTCTTTTCTTTGGGATCATCAATTTTCTCAATTTTTATTTTCTTCTCCTTAGGTATTTTCTTCTCCTTAGGGTCATCTATTTTCTCTATTTTGGTTACAATAGTGGATGCACTCTCAATTTGCATAGCTATCTTGGCTTCTCTAGCTTTATCTAGGTCAACTTGAGTGACACCATGAATCTTAAGTATCTCTAATGTTATTTTAGAAGCTTTCCTCTTGGTTGCTGCACTTTTTAGGACTGCATCTACCTGTCTAGTTTTCTCCTCATATGTTCCCCACTTAGGCTCATTGGGATCCTTGGGCGCTGATAGTAGAAATTTTGCATATGCTTCCAAAACCTATTCCTCCACTTCATAACCAAGTGAATGAATCCACTTAGTTCTAGGCTCAACAACTTCCATACAAGTTATGTCTATTTCCACCATAAAATAGATACTAGCCTTATACTTTTCAACTATGCTTTCAGGTATCCTCTACCTCATCTACATCTTTATCCTGAATGTTTTTATCTCTAACTCCATAAAATATTTTAGAGAACTTTCAATTGATGCCTTAAGTGATATTTGTGGCATAGTAGGCATGTTTTTATCAAGGTATAAATTTGAGACTTTTCCAACTATATGAAAGTACATATAGATAATCAGTGATCCAAACCTGAATATTTTTCTCTTGTCATGTTTGATTGCCCTTATGTTGTCAATCAACTATGTGTGCAAGATTTCACACAAGTTGAATTCTCCATTTTCTCTTACCAATCTGATGGGTGCTAGAATAGTGGTTGCGGACACAGTATTGACCCTGTTTGCATGTTGAAATCCGTACCCAAGTATCATATACATTAATTTGATATCTTTCTCCTCAATTGGCTCTATAGTCATGCTGCACTTGTCACTGCATGACTTACAAGCTTGCTCAAATAATTTTCTCACATCCTTACCAACTAGAAGAATGGCGTTTGTATTTGATAGTCTTGTCATCTCATAAATGAGACCAGCTGTGATTCTAACTGGAACTTCACCTATCCAAAATAGGTCATCATGAATTCTACTCAATAGGATCTTAATCCATTCAGATTCATAGAATTCATAGGCTATAGCATACTTGATGATTGGGTGATTCTCAAGGTGTGTGAACTCATCCATGAATTTTTTTATCAAAATTCATCATTGACTCAAGGTGCGACCTAATTCTATCCAAACTAACTGGTTCCTTCTTGCAATACACATATGCACGTATGTCTTCTACGTGCATAATGTCCATTGGAGTTCTAGAAAAGGCTCCTTCTAGGTCATCTAGGGTGGACTTGAAAGGATGCTTCTTAAGCACATATATTTTCCTTTTAGCAACATCAAACACAACTAATGTAGCCATGACTTACTTTATTTATCACTTTACAGAGGTTTCAAATAGTTTCTGGATTGTTGCATCTGAACTAGGGCTTCCAATAATCAATCTTCCTTCTTCGCTGATAAATTCAACTACAATTATTTACAACTCAATTGTCAGTGCTCATGTGATCTCCAAATGCTTAATCTTGATTTCAAATGAGTGATTAGTGAATCTCTGGTGACTACAAAGTATATTTATGCCATTAATGCTTGTCGTGTAAACACAAAATACAACTGTAAATTTTGTTCTTTGCTTCTTCTAACAATTGGGTAGTGCGCTCTTGCATACTGTATCACCTAGTCTCCAAATAGTTATATCCAAAGGCACATACTCTGAGGGTGAGTATACCAACCGTGCAAGGGTCTAGAGCTAATATAGCTCCCCCTATGACCATAATGGTCATTTTAACCATAAATAGGAGGTGCATCCATTGCGGATGCATCCTCAACTATTTCATCAATATTATCCTTCTTTTCTTCCTTCCAAATCAAGCTCACATCCTCTGTAGCTTGCACAAACTTGACTTCTCCTGCTTCATCCAATATTGATCCTTTTAACCTTTTAGGGATTTTCTATCTTTGTGCTTTTGTTCTAGAGAACCTAGAGATGTGTCCAACCTTGTTACATGAGTGACAAATGACTGGAGGCCTGATATTCCTTGGTGCATTCATGTGGGTTACCATACTGCACTGTCTGGCTATGTGACCAATATAATTGCATATCTAACATGTAATTTTTTGAGAATTTATTACATTATGTTGTGGATGACTTCTTTGATTTTGCTGATTTTGATTTCTTTGATTTGATCTACAATTCATAGCTCTATGACTGAACTTATTGCATGATCAGTAACCATTGAATGGTATTACCTCTTTACAATCTCTTGCTATGTGTCCATGCTTGTTACAAGCATAAAAAGTCTTGTTTACTAGCTTGTGCTCATCCTTAGGTGGTTCAACTTCAACTTCTGTATGATTTCCTATCTTCTTATCTTCTGTAGATTCTTCTGATGCTTTCTTTCTTGCTCGCATTTCATTGATCTGATTTTGTGCTTCATTGAATCCAATACCGCTAGTGTCTCCTTTAACCTTCTATGCATACAACTGTGACTCTATTAGATCCTTGCTTGTGTGTAATTTGTCAATATGGTTCTTTTCTTTAGGAAATTTAGATTCCACTTGCTTCTTGATGTTTTATAATTCCAAGATTTTCATGTTGGCTTGCCTTAGTTATTCATCCAACTACTTGTTCTCTTTGACCTATTCTTCATAGGCTTCTTGATTGTTAAGTAACTTTTCATCCAGTTCTTCAATCTGATCTTTCAGAGATGGGTTTTCCTCATTTAGATTTTTAACCATTTTTCCCAAATCACTTATGGAATAGTCTTTCAAATCTTTTCTTAGTTTTTTAATTACTGCATGAGAATCACTAACCTTTTATTTCAGTTCTTCAATTTATTTTTTGGATCTGTCAAGGTCTTCAAGAGTTGCTTCAAGATTATTTTTCAGATGTTTCATTTCTCCCTTATCCATGATCTCTTCAAGTGGTTAAACTTATCTTCAGAGGACCAAAGCTCTCATACCAAGTGTTAGGAATGGGAACACTGAGAAGGGGGGGGGGGGGTGAATCCGTATTCTATATATTATTACTTTTTTTGATATCTTGAACTTCAACTTAATTGCTTAAGTATTGAAATGAATATTAATGTAAGAAAGATAAACAACCATAACACATAACACAAAATATGATTACGGGGAAACCCAAATAGGTTAAAAACCCCAGTGGGAATTGACACCCACTAAGAACTGCACTAGTGTTTTATGATCCTTGTTAGAAGATCTTGCAACCCTATTAGGAATTATTCTTTACAATACTTTTAGTACAGTGACCTGGTGAAGGGTAAGACCTTGTTAGGAGTCTTTTACAATTAACCCTATTAGGGGTGAGGACACACTATCCTAGAGCTCACTAATCAAATGGTGAATTCTACAACCTTTTGGATCTTAGATACACACTATATCTGTAAGGTGAACTATTGCGGTGGCACTGCTTGTTTGATTAGTTCCTTTTTTGTGCTAATGATTTAGCCTCTTGTAAAGAACTATAACATTCTAACTACTCTTCACATACCTCTGCTCTATTCTGATCAAGTTTCTACTCCGCTTCTCTTCCTAATTACAAAGGTGCATGTCTTATTTATATGCACAAAGAAAACTATTAACTAGGTCGGCCTTCAACCTATTACATACAACTCTTCCAAGTGAATTGGCTCAAGCACATTTACAAACAAAGATATTAAAATTTCTATAACCTAAATACAATAGGTGCATAGCCTTTACAAAAAAATATTATAACGGCTAATTTCAAAATACCAACAGTCGGCTCCATGCTCTATTCTGCTCTACCACTTACTGTCTGTGCCACTTCAATTGGCTGTATCTTCATCATACTAAATCATCTAATCATGCACTCTTAGACTGAGCATGATTATATATCAGCAAGCTTATCTTCAAGGGCGCATACCATAACCTGGTCATACACATGTGCATTGATGCTCTGTTCACCCGGAGCTCTGCTGACTATCCAGTCTTTCATACTTGATCAAATATGATGTTCTAACTGATTGCACTGACTCTATAGCATCATATGACTTTATTTCCATAATGAAAACACTGAATCATAGTCATATATATCACTATAGTCAACTTGCCAACATCAATTATGTGATGGATTTGGAATTTGACATGAATCTAAAATTGTAAATGATAATTGGTATTACATTTTAGGGTTCAAGGATTGAGCAAGAATGTATTGTAATGATGTATTAGTGGTGTTTTTCTTCCTTAAGTTGTAAATCATATTTATATCATTTTTTATGTACTATGATGTGCATGGAGGAAGAAAGAGGAAGAAGAAGATTGACAAATAGATTTTTTGATGGAGGTCTTGTAGAAGCATCATGTGAAGAAGAGTTTGAGCATGAATTAGATCTATAATGGTTGAGAACAAAGATATTCACCATATCACTTTAACTTTTTTATCCCTAATAGTTTCATCAAGAAAAACCCCTTAATTGGGTAGATCCTAACAGGTCTGGTTTGTAAATCCTGTAACAAAGTGACACATTAACTTGTGTTTTAAGTCCTCTAACCAAGCCACTCCTAATAGGGTGAACCTCTTAATAGGGCTAAAGGTAAATCTATTGATCACTAGGTGACTCTTAATATGGTCTTTCTCTTAATTGGGCCTATTGTAAGATTTTAATGGGGCTAAGCTCTTAACCAGGTGTGCTACAAAAGAGTGTATTTTTATTAGTGGGTGCCATCCCCACCATGGTTTTTTCCAAGTTGGGTTTCCAAAATAAAAATGTAAGTATTATGTGTCTGTTTGTGTGGATGATTATCTTTGATGTGATGCTTATTTCTTGTTAAGGTTAAAAGGGTGAATGCAAGTTGATAAGATAATATGGAAATGAATTAAAAGATTTAGATTTTTGTGATTGGATATATTACTGATTCACCCCCCCTCTTAGTAATCTTGGCCCTGATTATACTAATAAGCATGCCATATAGCATCAAGTTTTTTAATACAATGAAGAGGGTATCTATCCTTGTAGCTCCATCAAAGTTAAACTAAACTTGTTCATACTATAAACTAAAACATCTTCAATCAATTCTCAATTCTTTTTCTCTTACTTATCATAATACTTGTTCACTCCAACAAACACCACTTTCTTACTTTATTAATAATATTATCAATAGAAATAAATTTTTTGAAATCTAATCCAGGATTAGCTTCCTTTGTGGTGGGGAAACCTACCACCTTAGATTTATTACCTTTAGATTTGATCTTTTTCAGCTCCTTCTCCAATTCAGTCTCTTCACTTTCATCATTAGTGGCAGCTTTGTCTCTCTTTTCTTTCTCTTTATTTCTTTTTTTGTAGCAACAAGAGGTTTGGATGCTTCTTTAATTGGTGTAGTAGGCTTGGAATCCTTGGTTGATTTATTTTTATGAGTTTTCATCAAACCTACTGACTTATCTTCTTTAGATCCTTTTTCACTATAGCACTTCTTGTTTTCTGACCTATTGAGACACTACCAGTTGCACTTGCTACTTCACCATCATCATCCTTCTCAACAATTCATGTGCCAACTTGTTCTAATACATGCTTATCTCTACACTTAATTTTGCACAATAATTAGTTGATGTAGTACCATAAATTTTTGGATGATAGAGGAGAGTAGATAGCGAGTGTGAGGAGGTAGCGGTTTGAATTCAAGTGTAGGAGGGAAACCTACAAATGGTGGAATCATTAGAGGAGAAGAAGCAAGGGGAATTCAAAAGACTAGAGGTAGTAATGGTGAGGGTTCCAAAAAGGCATCAGATGAAGACAAAGAGTTAGAAAAAGGTCTTTATCAAGGAGGTGGGCCTAAGAACATCTGGACTTTCCATGTTGGTGGAAAGGCCCCAATCAACTCTGCTGGGAAGATTCTCTCAAGGTATTTGGGTAAAGGAAGATGGTCTTTTCTTTTTGGGGTTAAGCTAATGGGAAAATTGTCTTTCCCAGAGATTAACAACATTTTGAAGCCTGAGAAGGACATCTTTGGTATTTTTATAGAAAACCCACTAGTGGACCATATAGTTTCAATCATGGCTCTTACCCTAGCTGGAAAATTTGTTGGGCCAAGACCAAACATAGATGTGGTTAGAGCCTTTACAGCTAAGAAATGGAGTCTTAAGGGTCAATTTGACATTGTTGTCATGCCTAAAGGTTTTTTCTCATTCAATTTTTCCAACGTGGAAGATCTCTCTAGTGTCCTTTGTGGAGGCCCTTGGATGTTTGGTAGGTCATCTTTGGCAGTACAAAAATGGTCAACTAATCTAGGTTTGAATGATGATTTTTTTATTTCAGCCCCAATATGGATAAGACTCCTAGTTATTCTATTGGAATACTAGCATGAAGATGTTTTTTTTGGTCTAGTAGGGGCCTTCGGGGAAGTCCTAACTATCAACACCATGACTATGGAAAGGACAAGGTTGGTCTACAATAAAATTTGTATGAATGTTCATCAATCAGTGAACCTTTCAGAGGTTATAACTATCATGTCTAAGCTAGAAAAATGTATTCAGACTGTGGAGTTTGAATCTATTCCCTTTGCCTATTTTACATGTAAAAAAACTAGACACTAGGCAAAGCAATGTCCTCAGAAACTCCTTAATGATAAAAAGCTTAACTAGGAGAGGATTTAAGGAACTAGGAAATAACGGAGGGAAAAAAAAAAAGAAGATATAAATAATGGGGATCCCAATCCCTTGGAGAACCAAGAAGAGGAAGGAAGTGCTAAAGAGAAAGGGGTTAACGTTCTAGTGATGGATAATCTTGAGAAGAAGGTAGATCAAGTGACAGTTTTAATTAAAAATGGGAAAGAACATGAAGATAACAAATTACTAGAAGACAATACTACTAAATAAAATGATGCCCAAGATGAAGTAAATGGGTGCAACCTTCCCGATTCCAATAGGGAGGCAAGTGTGGGCTCCTAAGAAGTGGAAGCAAACCCTTTAACTCCTATCTCATGGGTCAAATATTCTTTTTAGGATTTCTTTGGATCATGTTCGCACTTGAATATATTTGATGCTCAGGAATGCAATATCTTGGATGAAAAAACACATAGTGAGACTCTTGAAGAAAAAGGAAAAGATGATCCTTTATCCCCATCAGTAGCTAGAAAATGGGAGGAAGCTTTGGAAAAACAGACTGTATTTGAAGAACAACAAGATGACACTTGGTTAGTAGTAAGTGGTAAGAAAAATAATAGAAATTCTGGTAATAAAGGGAATGTAATTAGTAAGGGAATCTTAGTTCCTAGCTCTTCTAAGAAAAATGAAAATCAAAACCTAGGAGGAGTTCAGACAAGACGTCAATAGAAGGTTGAGATGGGCTCTCCAAAAGTGGACATTAGAGGTAAAAAATCAGCAAATAATTCCAGAGAATAGGAAGCAAAACATATATAGTGGATGGTTGTCAATTAACTATCCTTGAGGTATGTTCTCCAATTTGTAAATGAAGTTTATTTCTTGGAGCATAAGAGGATTGAATACTCCTCATAAATAGGATGTTCTAAAAAATTTGGTTAGAGACTGTAAATTGGATATTTTGCTAATTCAAAAAACTAAAATGCTCAAAGAGGAAGTTTAAAATATCAAGCCCGTTAGAAAGGGGGGTAGTTTAGGTTGTGATTCTGAGGGGGCCTTAGGTGGTGTAGTGATCTTTTGGAACCTAAGTTCTATCAACTTTTCTCTTATTCTAGCTAAGAATAATATGATTATGGTTAATATTACTCATATCAGAGATAATTTATCTTGGATTCTTGTAAATATCTATGCTCCTAATAATAGAATAGGTAGAGGGAAAATTTGGTTAAGATTTCTAGATCTGACAAAGATCCATCAAGATAAGAGCTGGATGGTTATGGAAGACTTAAACACCCCACTCAAAGATATTGACAAATTAGGAGGTAATCCTTCTCAATTGGAAAGTAGAATGGATCTTATGGATTTTATTAACAACGAAGCTCTACTTGATGTGGATCTTAAGGGTATCTCTTATACTTGATCTAATAGAAGATCTAGATCTGACCTAATTTAGTTGAAATTAGATAGCACTATCATTTCCCTAGATTGGCTTTCAAAGTATTCGTTCTCCTTTTTGTCTATGATAAGAATTGGTTCCGATCACTTCCCCATTACATTTTCTGCTAGTTATTTTGATGGTAAAAAAAATTCCCCTTTTCATTTTGAAAGAATGTGGATGGCTTATCCTAGATGATGATGAGGCATTTTGAGTATATGTTTTGTTTATTTTGATTAGATGATGAGACATTTTGAGTATATGATTGGATGATAAAACTATTTTGTGAAAGTATTAAATGACTTATAGTATTAGCATGACATATTGTTCATATGTTTTATTTTACTATTTATAGAGATGATTCATTTCTTGTTTTACATTATGTAGTTATGATTATTTTGGAGCTAACCATACTAATCCAATTATTCTTTGATAATGATACTATCTGATGTTCTTGTGGGATGAGGAGAGTAGTCATAGTCACTTCTATGGGAGATCCACATGATGTAGCACTCTCCCTCCTTGTCTACCACTATTTTTTTTTTGTGTGTGTGTATGTTGGTTTCTCTTGATTAGATGATACAAGATGCAGGTCTAGGCATCAACTTAACCTGGCTACACAGGTTTGAGCATACCTTCAAATCCTCGAACATTGTTGTGTGGAGATATTACCAAGATACTCTCAAGGAACCCTTGTGGACTTAGGTTTCTATTTAGGAAGTCACCTTATTTGGGGGTTCGAGAAATATCATTATTTTTTTCAATTTTGGGATTTATGTTTTAGAGTATGTTTTCATTGTTTATTTGTGTATGTTAAGTATTATGTTTTTCAGTCTTTTTGATAAATGTAATTAGGATGTATTAGATTATGTGATTATATATGTGTAAGTATATATGGGTGCACACATATATACCTACACGTATATAAATATATATAGAAATGTTTTTTTGTATATATAAATGTATTTTAGTTCTTGTTGAATGAATAATGTAATTAAAAAATAAATAAGAGAAATAAATCACTTATTTAGAAAAACTAGCTTACCTAGGAGTTTTGAACCTGAGACCTCCTAGGACTTAGGCTAATTAGTTTCCATTGGGATATGTGAGTTACTTGGGAATTATTTTCACCGTTAACATAATTATGGTCCTGGAAAGTAAAATAAGTTAATAAAAAATTAAAATATTTAATTAAGGTTTACAAGAATTGTTTTAATTTTTGAACCAACTATAGTAGTTGGAGTAGTTTCTTCCCATAAAAAAACTCATCCAACCATATGTTGGCTATTAGTATTCATAAAAATAGATGATTTGGGGATTAGTGAAAAATTGATAGAGTTGGGGCTTTAGGAAGAAAAATTGATAGTTTGTTTCAGAAAAGAAATTTTAGATTAAGGATTTAGTTGGATTAGGAGGATCTGGTAGAGGAAGGAGGTATTTGGTATCACAAGGAGTAGAAGTATTTCCTAGAAGGATAGCCATCATCCTCAATCTTGGAAGAAGGTGCTGGTCTATATAGGAAGCCTAGGATTTCTCAACTTTGAAATGGTTCTCTCCACAGGACTCCAAGTAGGATCTAGAAC
This sequence comes from Chamaecyparis obtusa, assembly GCA_027943335.1. Classification (NCBI taxonomy): domain Eukaryota; kingdom Viridiplantae; phylum Streptophyta; class Pinopsida; order Cupressales; family Cupressaceae; genus Chamaecyparis; species Chamaecyparis obtusa. Next base: position 554,701 of record BSBK01004020.1, read on the forward strand.
CAGGGAAATTACCTCAATATTTGCAATATGTGTGTGTGTGTTTGTTTTTTTTAAAAATAATATATATTTAGTAGTTTTTCAATGTATCTATTGTCTAAATGATTTATTTGATTACAGAAAGATGTTGGAAATATGTTTTGAGATATTTGGGAAGAAGGTTGAATAATTGATATAATAACTCTTCTAAATTATTTCCTGGGAGATTTATTGTTGTCATTATAGTTGTATGGGGGTTCATTCCTCTGTATATTTATGGTTGAGGAAATTTTAGGGAATTTTATGGATGTTTAGGATGGATTAAGAAGTCTTGTAAGTGGTTTTCCTTTCAAAATATTTATGCATTTTTTTTATAATGAATTGTTAATAGTTTTAGTTTCTATTTAATTGGGGAGTTGTTGTGACTTGGACAAGGGTTCTAAATATGGTAACAAGAGACCTTAACAAGGTCCATCTCGAAAAACCTTGGCCAAACACTCTTCATACTTTATTTTGGTTGTATATTCAATTCAAAGAAAATCTGGAAGCTTTTCAGTCAGTTCTTGTATGAGTAAAGAAGTTTGATCCTGTTTACTCATACTATCCTATGGGGATACTCATAATACCCTATGGGAGTAATTGTATCAGCCTATAGCAATACTCAAATGGGAAATTGTTAGGAATAAATGATAAAGTGTTTGGCAGCCATTCTGTAGCAGTTGTTGTTGCATTCATGACTATGATTGTCATTGATGTCAACACAGTGATTTACCGAAGACTTGCAGAGAAGCAGACAGAGTTTGGATTAGCGCACATGGGTTATTGTAGTTGGAGCTATGTGATTTTGAGGTTATACTCTTTGATATGTCATATGTCTATGATTAAGAGTGTAGACAGTAATTCATTGATTCATGGAAGTTATGATCATTTTGGTAAAAGTAGTGTTCAGGCAGTGTTCCTCAATAGTAGTTTGTGAAAATCGGATGATATCTCCTAATCGGGATTGAATCTAGTTTTGCATAGTTAAAGGGAAGTTGGAGACGCATTGATAATGATGTGGATGATAGCACAGACTTTGAGTTCACACAAGCGAATATTTATTGTATTTGGAAGCTGACAGTTTTATGTAATTTTGGTGTAGCCTGTGGAAACTTTTATTTTGTAATTGTATGCCAACTCATTTTTAATTATTTGAGTGTGGTATAAAGGAAGGAATGTATTTCCTTGTTGATATGGAATTGGAATGTATTTTTAGTGATGATGTGTGATGCGGTATGCATGAAGTCAAGAATAGAGCTAAGTATGAGAGCAAAATTGTAAAGGAAGACATGCGAAGTATAGAGATCTGAAATTGAGATCTAATGTAACAGTGAGTGTGGTTTGGCATAGTTAGAGAAGAGGTAACATATTATTCTATTGAGTAATGCAAAGATTATTTGGAGAGTGTGTTTAGTGATCTTACCCTGAAGCTATTTGGGCAGTGGGTCCTTCTGTCTTCTATAACTCTTAATTGGGTTAGAATCTTTTAAAAGGGATTCAAAATCTCCTAACAGGGATTCATATGTACTGAATGTATTTCATAAGACTCCTAACAGAGTCCATCCTCTCACAAGGAATATTCATATTAGTGCATCTTTTATGGGCATCATTCCCACCGAGGTTTACTCTTTGATCAAGAGGTTCCCTAGTCAACATATCTTGTGTCATTGTGTTATTGTGTATGAATATCTTTCTATGGTTGGTAATTATATTGCTTATATGGTTTAATGTTGTTGAAGATGATAAAATTTATAATTATCTGATAACTGATTCACCCCCCCCACTCTCAGTTTTCTTGGTGGATTTTACTTTCTAACAATTGGTATCAGAGCGGCAAGTCCTTGAAAGAGAAGTTTAATAGCTTAAGGAGATCCATGGAGAATTTTAGGAAAGAAAGCCCTAAGTTTGATGGAGTAAATTTTGATAGCTAGAAAGAAAAGATGAAGACACACCTATTATGTTTAGGACCAGGTTATTGGTTGATTACAAACAATAATAAGACTATCATTGAAGAGGACAATCTTGAAACATGTACTATGGAAGAGAGAGATCTACTCATGTGTAACATACTTGCAAGAGAAGCACTTTTGACAGCACTACTAGAGAATGAGTACAGTCAGGTAAAATATTTGAAAAAATATCATGAAATTTGTAATGCTTTACACTCTACTTTTGAAGGTGATGAACATGCAAAAATAGTTAGATTACATAATTGGATATGTGCATTTGAAGATATAAGAATGTTGGAAGATGAATCTATTAGAAGTTATATTGGTACAATGTCAGAGATCATTTCAGGTATAAAATCTTGTGGAGGAACAAAGACAAAGAATAAGTAATATGGAAAATTTTGAGGACATTGACTCCTGTATTTAAGTAGAAAACACAGATGATTGAACAAGTGATACCTTGTACAACAAACTTTACAAAAGAGACTCTTCTTGGAAGATTGGAAGCAACAGAAATAAACCTGAGATTATCAGGAGACTTACCAAGAATGGAGACAACATTCAGTGATCTTAGTGTTTGCCCCACTTTGTCAAGAAGCATCAGCGTGAGCAGATATTATGCTGGCAGCAACAGATCTAGAAATGAAGAAGACAAGAAGATTGAAGAAGGTATTGCCTTGCTTGTGAAAAGAGAACCAGATGGTAAGAAATTTTTTAAATGTTGGAATTGTCAAGAATATGATCATTTTGCATCTAAATGTCCTAAAAGAGTTAAAAAATACAGAAGCAATTTCAAACCTAGAAGATCTAAGGAATGTTATTATGCTAATGATGAAGATCTTGAAGCTAGTATAGAGATAACTTTAAGTGAAAGTGATACTGAAAATAATGATGACATAGGATTTTTAGCAATTAAAGAAGAAAATCTTGAATCTGATGTTAAGGAAGAAAAAGCCTTAGTTTCTCAAGTTGAAAAGAAATCTGATTGGATTATAGATAGTGGTTGTTCACATCATATGACTGGAGACATGAAAAGTTTCATAAAGTTGAATGAATATGATGGTGGAGTTGTTAGAGTTGCAAAACAATGCACCTTGTTTGATTAAAGGTATAGGATCTATTACTCTTGATGGAAAGACTAATACTGATGATGTCTATTTTGTTGATGGATTGAAACATAATATTTAGAGTGTTGGATAGTTAGTTGATAAGGGATATCAAGTTTGGTTTACTGAGAAAATTTGTGTAATAAAGGATAAAGATGGAAATCTGATTGGAACTGGATCTAGAACCAGAGGTAATGTATTTCAGTTGAATCCTATTGAGATGACATGTTTGATTACAAATATTGATGACAGTTGGTTATGGCATAGAAGATTTTGTCATATAAACATTCATAACATTGTGAAAGTAAGTACTACACTTGCAGTTAGAGATTTACCTAAGATTATGAAGCCTACTAACATGATTTGCAAACAATGTGTAATGGCTAAACAGAAGAGAAGTTCTTTTCCTAGTAAGAAGTTTACATCTATAGAGAAGTTGGAGATTGTTCATACAGATTTGAGCGATCCTACCAAAAATAGAGGATTCTATCGAGAAAGGTATTTTATGATTCTTGTTGATGATTTCACAAGAATGATGTGGATTGCATTTCTTAAAGAAAAATATGAAGCATTTGATAAGTTTAAGATTGTTAAGAATAAAGTTGAGAATGAATCTGGAATGAAACTTAAATGTTTAAGATTTGATAGAGGTGGAGAATTTACTTCTAGAGAGTTTAACAACTTTTGTGAAGAAAATGGCATTAAAAGATAGTATTCAGCCCCTAGAACACCTGAACAAAAGGACATTACAGAAAGAAGGAACAGATCAGTGACTGAAGCAACAAGAGCTATATTGTTTGAGAATGATTTGGTGAAGGTATTCTGGAGAGAAGTAGTGAGCACAATAGTGTATACAATGAACATAGTACAAATTAGAGAAAACACAGACAAGACACCTTATGAATTATGGTTTGGACATGCACCCTCAGATAAGTATTTTAGAATTTTTGGAAGTAAATGTTATATAAAGAGAGATGATGATATATGACAGTTTGATCCTAGAAGTGATGAAGGTATATTTCTTGGATATTCTTTGAAAAGCAAAGCATATAGATGTTTCAATAAAAGAACTAAGACTATTGTTGAGAGCGCAAATGTTAAAATTGATGAAAAGTTCAAAATTCAAGAAATAATGCTTGATTATGAATTTGATGAAGAAGCTCATCCTAAGCCTAATACTAGAACTACTGAATTGTTTTATGAAACTAACAGTGATTTGTTGAATGAAAGCCATAGTGAAGTTATTGAAGAACCTACATCTGAAGAGAGATCTGAGATAGTGACACCTAGCAAGCGTCTGTTAAGGAATCATCCTTGTGAATAGATTATTGGGAGCATCAAAAGAGGAGTTCTTACTCAAAATAAGGCACAAGAACAGTTATGTTTGATTTCTCAAATTGAACCTAAGACTACTAATGAAGCTTGTGAAGATGAAAGTTGGACTAATGCTATGAAAGAATAACTAGATCAAATCGAAAAGAACAAGACATGGGAATTGGTCCCTAGACCTAAAGACAAGAATGATATTGAACCTAAATGGGTATTTAGAAACAAGATGAATGAACAAGGAGTAGTAGCAAGAAACAAAGAAAGATTGGTATGTAAGGGTTACTCACAACAAGGAGTTGACTATGAAGAGACTTTTGCACCTATTGCAAGAATTGAAGCAGTAAGAATATTTTTGGCATATGCAGCTTACAAGAAATTCAAAGTGTATCAGATGGATGTGATGTTAGTATTTTTGAATGGAGAATTGGAAGAAGAAGTCTACATTGAGTAGCCTGAAGGTTTTCCTTTAACTCAAGTAGGACACATGGTATGTAAATTAAAGAAAGCTTTATATGGACTTAAACAAGCACCTAGAACTTGGTATGCAAGATTGGATAAGTATTTGTTAAAGTTGGGATTTATAAAAGGTACAACTGATAGCAATTTGTACACAAAAGAAATTGAAAATGGTTTGTTAGTTATAGTTATTTTTGTTGACATTATCTTTGGAGGAGAAGATGAAGCTAGTGACAACTTTGCTAATGAAATGAAGATTGAATTTGAAATGAGTATGATTGGTGAAATGAAATACTTTTTGGGATTACAGATAACACAAAACAGTGATGGTATCTTTGTAAGTCAGACAAAGTACCTGAATGACTTGTTGAAAAGATTTGGAATGGAGGATTGTAAACTAGTTGGAACACCTATGGTGACTGGACATAAGTTATCTAGCACAGATGAGACTCCTATAGTAGAATAGAATAAATATAGATCTATGATTGGAGGATTGTAGTATTTGACTCATACAAGACCTGATATAGCACACTGAGTTGGAATTGTGGCAAGATTTCAAGTTGAACCTAGAGAATCACATTATGCAGTAGTAAAGAGGATACTGAGATATTTAAGAGGCATAATGGACTATGGATTATGGTATGAAAAATCTAATGATTTTACCCTATGTGCATATACAAATTTTGATTGGGGAGGTAGTGTTGATGATAAGAAAAGCACCAGTGGAGGAGCATTTTTCCTTGGAGGAAGATTAGTTTCTTGGCTAAGCAAAAGAAAAATTGTATCTCACAAAGCACAGTAGAAGCAGAATATGTAGCAGCAATAAACAATTGTAACCAGATAATTTGGATGAAGCAGATGCTGAAGGATATTGGAATAAAATTTGTTGAACCTATTGTCATACATTGTGATAACACTAGTATAGTTAGTATGTCTAAGAATCCTATATTACATTCTAAGACAAAGCATATAGAGATTAAGTATCATGTTGTAAGAGAGAAATTTGTTGAAAAAGAAGTCAGACTTGAGTACATAAGTACAAAGGAGCAGATAGCAGATATATTCACAAAGCCTTTGCCTAAGGATACATTTGAGTATCTAAGAGGTATGCTTGCAGTTATGCCCCAACCTAATTTTGATAGGTGGTGCAATTGGTTGCATCTGTCTAGTGGTATATGAGCCTTATCCTTCTTCTAGACTAGATGTTGGTGCTTCGTCTATGGGGGAGTATGTATATCTGAGTTGAGTCATGAGGACTCTAGCAAATGTATTTTCTGAAAAGTGTCTTTTTACATTGAGTTGTTGTTGACTTAGTGATGGAATTTCTATCATTGATGTCAATGGGGGAGAAGTATGCATGAAAAACATTATGAGAGTACTGAATAGGATAACGAAGCAAGATTTGATTGATGAAGAGGATTTGAAGAAGCAGTGTTGCAGTATTAGATTTTTGGAACATTGGATGTTTTTAATCTATGTTGCCATCAATGCCAATGGGGGAGATTTTTAGGAATGAATGCTAAAGTATTTGGAATCCATTCTATTGCATTTTTTGTTGCATTCGTGACTATGATTGTCATTGATGTCAACACAGTGATTTACCGAAGACCTGCAGAGAAGAAGATAAAGTTTGGATGAGCACACATCAGTTATTGTAGTTAGAGCTATGTGATGTTGAGGTTATACTCTTTGATATCTCATATTTATATGATTAAGAGAAGAGATAGTAATTCATTGATTCATGGAAGTTATGATCATTTTGGTAAAAGCAGTGTTCAGGCAGTGTTCTTGAATAGTGGTTTGTGAAAATCAGATCATATCTCCTAATCGAGATGGAATCTAATTTTGTGTAGTTAAACAGAAGTTGGAGACACATTGATAGTGATGTGGATGATAGCATAGACTTTGAGGTCACATGACTGAAGAATTATTGTCTTTGGAAGCTGACAGTTTTATGTAATTTTGGTGTAGCGTGTGGAAACTTTTATTTTGTAATTGTATGCCGACTCATTTGTAATTATTTGAGTGTGGTATAAAGGAAGGAATGTATTTCCTTGTTGATATGGAATTGGAATATAGTTTTAGTGATGATTTCTGATGCGGTATGCATGAAGTGAAGAATAGAGCTAAGTATGAGAGCAAAATTGTGAAGGAAGACATGCGAAGTATAGAGATTTGAAATTAAGATATGATGTAACAGTGAGTGCGGTTTGACATAGTCACAGAAGAGGTAAAATATTATTCTATTGAGTAATGCAAAGATTATTTGGATAGTGTGTTTAGTGATCTCACCCTAAAGCTATTTGGGCAGTGGGTCCTTCTGTCTTCTATAACTCTTAACCGGGTTAGAATCTTTTAACATGGATTCAATATCTCCTAATAGGGATTCATATGTACTGAATGTATTTAATAAGACTCCTAACATAGTCCATCCTCTCACAAGGAATATTCATATTAGTGCATCTTTTGTGGGCATCATTCCCACCAGGGTTTACACTTTGATCGAGAGGTTCCCTAGTCAACATATCTTGTGTCATTGTGTTATTGTGTATTAATATCTTTCTATGGTTGGTAATTATATTGCTTATATGGTTTAATGTTTTTGAAGATGATAAAAGTTATAATTATCTAATAACTAATTCACCCCCCTCCCCTCTCAGTTATCTTGGTGGACTTTACTTTGTAACAATTGGTATCAGAGTAGCAGGTCCTTGAAAGAGAAGTTTAACAGCTTAAGGAGATCCATGGAGAATTTTAGGAAAGAAAGCCCTAAGTTTGATGGAGTAAATTTTGACAGCTAGAAAGAAAAGATGAAGACACACCTATTATTTTTAGGACCAGGTTATTGGTTGATTACAAAGAATAATAAGACTATCATTGAAGAGGACAATCTTGAAGCATGTACTATGGAAGAGAGAGATCTATTCATGTGTAACATACTTGCAAGAGAAGCACTTTTGATAGCACTACCGAAGAATGAGTACAGTCAGGTAAAATATTTGAAAAAATATCATGAAATTTGTAATGCTTTACACTCTACTTTTGAAGGTGATGAACATGCAAAAAGAGTTAGATTACATAATTGGATATGTGCATTTGAAGATATAAGAATGTTGGAAGATGAATCTGTTAGAAGTTATATTGGTACAATGTGAGAGATCATTTTAGGTATAAAATCTTGTGGAGGGACAAAGAAAGAGAATGAAGTAATATGGAAAATTCTGAGGATATTGACTCCTGTATTTAAGCAGACAACACAGATGATTGAACAAGTGATACCTTGTACAACAAACTTTAGAAGAGAGACTCTTCTTGGAAGATTGGAAGCAACAAAAATGAACTTGAGATTATCAGGAGACTTACCTAGAATGGAGATAGCATTCAGTGATCTTAGTGTTCGCCCCACTTTGTCAAGAAGCATCAGCGTGAGCAGATATTATGCTGGCAGCAACAAATCTAGAAATGAAGAAGACAAGAAGATTGAAGAAGGTATTTCCTTGCTTGTGAAAAGAGAACTAGATGGTAAAAAAATGTTTAAATGTTGGATTTGTCAAGAATATGGTCATTTTGCATCTAAATGTCCTAAAATAGTTAAAAAATATAGAAGTAATTTCAAACCTAGAAGATCTAAAGAATGTTATTATGCTAATGATGAAGATCTTGAAGCTAGTATAGAAATAACTTTAAGTGAAAGTGATACTGAAAATAATGATGACATAGGATTTGTAGAAATTAAAGAAGAAAATCTTGAATCTAATGTTAAGGAAGAAAAAGCCTTAATTTCTCAAGTTGAAAAGAAAGATGATTGGATTATAGACAGTGGTTGTTCACATCATATGACTGAAGACATGAAAAAGCTCATAAAGTTGAATGAACATGACGGTGGAGTTGTTAGAGTTGGATACAATGCACCTTGTTTAATTAAAGGTATAGGATCTATTACTCTTGATGGAAAGACTAATACTGATGATGTCTATTTTGTTGATGGATTGAAACATAATTTTTTGAGTGTTGGATGGTTAGTTGATAACAGATATCAAGTTTTGTTTACTAAGAAAACTTGTGTGATAAAGAATAAAGATGAAAATTTGATTGGAACTAGATCTAGAACCAAAGGTATTGTATTTCAGTTGAATCCTACTGAGATGACATGTTTGATTACAAATATTGATGACAGTTGGTTATGGCATAGAAGGTTTTGTCATATAAAATTTGATAACATTGTGAAAGTAAGTACTACACTTGTAGTGAGAGATTTACCTAAGATTATGAAGCCTACTAACATGATTTGCAAAGAATGTGTAATGGCTAAATAGAAGAGAAGTTCTTTTCCTAGTAAGAAGTTTACATCTATAGAGAAGTTGGAGATTGCTCATATAGATTTGAGCGATCCTACCAAGTCTAGAGGATTCTATCAAGAAAGGTATTTTATGATTATTGTTGATGATTTCACAAGAATGATGTGGATTGCATTTCTTAAAGAAAAATCTGAACCATTTGATAAGTTTAAGATTATTAAGGATAAAGTTTTGAATCAATCTTGAATGAAAATTAAATGTTTAAGATCTGATAGAGCTGGAGAATTTACTTCTAGAGAGTTTAACAACTTTTGTGAAGAAAATGGCATTAAAAGATAGTATTCAGCCCCTAGAACACCTGAACAAAATGGCATTGCAGAAAGAAGGAACAGATCAGTGATTGAAGCAACAAGAGCTATGTTGTTTGAGATTGATTTGGTGAAGGTATTCTAGAGAGCAGCAGTGAACACATCAATGTATACAATGAACATAGTACAAATCAGAGCAGACACAGACAAGACACCTTATGAATTATGGTTTGGACATGCAACCTCAGTTAAGTATATTAAAATTTTTGGAAGCAAATGTTATATAAAGAGAGATGATGATATATGAAAGTTTGATCCTAGAAGTGTTGAAGGTATATTTCTTGGATATTCTTTCAAAAGCAAAGCATATAGATGTTTCAATAAAAGAACTAAGACTATTGTTGAGAGCGCAAATGTTAAAGTTGATGAAAAGTTCAAAATTCAAGAAAAAATGCTTGATTATGAATATGATGAAGAAGCTCATCCTAAGCCTAATATTGGAACTACTGAATTGTTTTATGAAACTAATAGTGATTTGTTGAATGAAAGCCACAATGAAATTATTGAAGAACCTACATCTAAAGAGAGATTTAAGATAGTGACACCTAGCAAGAGTCTGTTAAGGAATCATCCTTTTGAATAGATTATTGGGAGCATCAAAAGAAAAGTTCTTACTTGAAATAAGGCAAAAGAATAGTTCTGTTTGATTTGTCAAATTGAAGCTAAGACTACTAATGAAGCTTGCGAAGATGAAAGTTGGACTAATGCTATGAAATAAGAACTAGATCAGATTGAAAAGAACAAGACATGGGAATTGGTCCCTAGACCTAAAGACAAGAATGTTATTGGAACTAAATGGGTATTCAAAAACAAGATGAATGAACAAGGAGAAGTAGTAAGAAACAAAGCAAGATTGGTATGTAAGGGTTACTCACAACAAGAAGGAATTGACTATGAACAGACTTTTGCACCTATTGCAAGAATTGAAGCAGTAAGAATGTTTTTGGCATATGTAGCTTACAAGAAATTCAAAGTGTATCAGATGGATGTGAAGTCAACATTTCTAAATGGAGAATTGGAAGAAGAAGTCTACATTGAGCAGCCTAAAGGTTTTCCTTTAACTCAAGAAGGAGACATGGTATGTAAATTAAAGAAAGCTTTATATGGACTTAAACAAGCACCTAGAACTTGGTATGCAAGACTAGATAAGTATTTGTTAAAGTTGGGATTTATAAAAGGTACAACCGATAGCAATCTTTACACAAAAGAAATTGAAAATGGTTTTTTAGTTATAGTTATTTTTGTTGATGACATTATCTTTGGAGGAGAAGATGAAGCTAGTGACAAATTTGCTGATGAAATGAAGATTGAATTTGCAATGAGTATGATTGGTGAAATGAAATACTTTTTGGGATTACAGATAACACAAAACAGTGATGGTATCTTTGTAAGTCAGACAAAGTACCTGAATGACTTGTTGAAAAGATTTGGAATGGAGGATTGTAAACTAGTTGGAACACCTATGGTGACCAGACATAAGTTATCTAGCACAGATGAGACTCCTGTAGGAGAATAGAAGAAATACAGATCTATGATTGGAGGATTGTAGTATTTGAATCATACAAGACCTGATATAGCACACTGAATTGGAATTGTAGCAAGATTTCAAACTGAACCTAGAGAATCACATTATGCAACAGTAAAGAGGATACTGAGATATTTAAGAGGCACAATGGACTATGGATTATGGTAAGAAAAATTTGATGATTTTACCCTATGTGCATATACAAATGCTAATTGGGGAGGCAGTGTTAATGACAAGAAAAGCACCAGTGGAGGAGCATTTTGCCTTGTAGGAAGATTAGTTTCTTGGCTAAGCAAGAAGCAAAATTGTATCTCACAAAGCACAATAGAAGTAGAATATGTAGCAGCAGCAAACAATTGTAACCAGATAATTTGGATGAAGTAGATGCTGAAGGATATTGGGATAAAATTTTTTGAGGCTATTGTCATACATTGTGATAACATGAGTACAGTTAGTATGTCTAAGAATCCTGTATTACATTCTAAGACAAAGAATATAGAGATTAAGTATCATGTTGTAAGAGAGAAAATTGTTGAAAAAGAAGTCAGACTTGAGTACATAAGTACAAAGGAGTAGATAGCAGATATATTCACAAAGCCTTTGCCTAAGGATACATTTGAGTATCTTAGAGGTATGCTTGGGGTTATGCCCCAACCTACTTTTGATAAGTTGTGTAGTTGGTTGCATCCTTCTAGTGGTATATGAGCCTTACCCATCTTCTAGACTAGATGTTGGTACTTCCTCTATGGGGGAGTATGTATATCTGAGCTGAGTCATGAGGACTCTAGTAAATGTATTTTCTGAAAAGTGTCTTTTGACATTGAGTTGTTGTTGAATTAGTGATGGAACTTCTATCATTGATGTCAATGGGGGAGAAGTATGCATGAAAAAAAATATGAGAGAACTGAATAGCATAACGAAGCAAGATTTGATTGATGAAGAGGATTTGAAGAAGCAGTGTTGCAGTATTGGATTTTTGGAACATTGGATATTTTTCATCTATGTTTCCATCAATGCCAATGGGGGAGATTATTAGGAATGAATGCTAAAGTGTTTGACATCCATTCTGTATCATTTTTTTTTGCATTCATGACTATGATTGTCATTGATGTCAACACAGTGATTTATCGAAGACTTGCAGAGAAGCAGACAGAGTTTGGATTAGCACATGTGGGTTATTGTAGTTAGAGATATGTGATGTTGAGGTTATACTATTTCATATGTCACATGTCTATGATTAAGAGCCCAAATAGTAATTCATTGATTCATGGAAGTTATGATCATTTTGGTAAAAACAGTGTTCAGGCAGTGTTCATGAATAGCGGTTTGTGAAAATCAGATGATATCTCCTAATTGGGATGGAATCTATTTTTGTGCACTTAAAGGGAAGTTGGAGACACATTTGATAGTGATGTGGATGATAATGCAAACTAGGAGGTCACATGAGTGAAGATTTATTGTACTTGGAAGCTGGTAGTTTTATGTAATTTTGGTGTAGCTTGTGGAAACTTTTATTTTGTAATTGTATGCCGACTCATTTGTAATTATTTGAGTGTGGTATAAAGGAAGGAATGTATTTCCTTGTTGATATGGAATTGGAATATAGTTTTAGTGATGATGTGTGATGCGGTATGCATGAAGTGAAGAATAGAGCTAAGTATGAGAGCGAAATTGTGAAGGAAGACATGCGAAGTACAAAGATCTAAAATTGAGATCTGATGTAGCAGTGGGTGTGGTTTGGAATAGTTAGAGAAGAGGTAACATATTATTCTATTGAGTGATGCAAAGATTATTTGGATAGTGTGTTCAGTGATCTTACCTTGAAGTTGTTTGGGCAGTGGGTCCTTCTGTCTTCTATAACTCTTAACCGGGTTAGAATCTTTTAACAGTGATTCAAAATCTCCTAATAGGGATTCATATGTACTGAATGTATTTCATAAGAATCCTAATAGAGTCCATCCTCTCACAAGGAATATTCATATTAGTGCATCTTTTGTGGGCATCATTCCCACTAGGGTTTACTCTTTGATCAAGAGGTTCCCTAGTCAACATATGTTGTGTCATTGTGTTATTGTGTATGAACATCTTTCTATGGTTGGTAATTATATTACTTATATGGTTTAATGTTGTTGAAGATGATAAAATTTATAATTATCTGATAACTGATTCAGCCCCCCCTCCCAGTTATCTTGGTGGAATTTACTTTCTAACACAAATATGAGTCATAGGGTTCAGTTTGGATGCATTATAGCATGGGGTTAAGTTTGTATCTCATTTTTTTGGGGCTTGAACCTTGTCTGCATCATTTTATATCTTTTAATGTTCAATTTACTGCATAAAGTTCTCCTAAAGTTGTATTTAATGTGTCTTGTTTTTAAAATCCTTATTCTTACTCTCATTTTGACATATGGTTAAGGTTAGGACTCATCCTAAGGGTTTGAGTACAAAAAATATTTTCCTAAAACCTTTGTAATAGATCATTTGAGGTGTTTTTATTTCTCTTTGGCATGTTTTGGTTAGGGAACTAGGTACCTTAGGTGAGTGGCTCACCATTGGTGCCAAGACCCAAAGTGGTTTCCATGGGGTCCTATGGGTGAGTTTTTAATCAAGTGATAACCATAAAATTAAATCAGGATGGGGGTTGTAAAATATAATGAAAGATATATAATTTTAAAGTCCACATAGACTTGTTGGAGTAACGGAACCATGGGTAACTAATAGGGTGGATCCTTAGCATAAAAAGGTGACCGGGGTTACATGGTTGCCAAGGTGGATTGTAATACATAGGCTATGTGAAGACACTGTTGGAAAGTTGGCTATACTAATGTATATGACTTAATATAGTTTTTTCATTATGGCAACAAAGTCATATAGTATTTTGGAGTCAGCGCACTTGATGAGAAGATCAAAAATTGGTTAAGTGTTGAAGACTATATAGTGTACAGAGTTCCTGCAGCTTAGAGCATTAGCACACATGCATATAGTAGAATTATGGTGTGTGCCCTAGAAGTTAAGTTGGTTAGAATATATTCATACTTAGTCTATGAGTGGATGATCAGATGTGCAAGTATGAGAAAGATACAATTAGTTGAAGTTACACAACCAATGTGTGCCAGTGAAGAACATAGTAAGCAGCCGACAGTTATCATTTTGAGTTGCGACTATATTCTAATGTTGTAAAGGCTATGCTCGTATTGTAATTAGGTTTCTAACATGTATACTTGTTTGATTGTAAACATGCTTAAGCCAATTCATTTGGAAGCGTTGTATGTAATAGGTTTAAGGGCCGACCTAGTTGTTTATTTTGTATGCGCATATAAATATAAGATGCACCCATTATATTCGGTATGGAAGTTGATATAGAGTTGTGATAAGAAGAGCATAAGTGTGCGAAGATAGTATAAGATGTATTAGATCTTTGCAAGAGGTCAAAGCATCAGTGCATCAAAGGAACTAATCTAACAAGCAGTGTCACAGTGATAGTTCATCCAACAGATATAGTGTGTATCTGAGATCAGAAGGTTGTAGCCTTCACCACTTGAGCAGTGAGCTCTAGGATAGTGTGTCCTCTCCCCTAATAGGGACTATTATAAAAGCCTCCTAACAGGGTCCAACCCTTAACAAGGTCTATTATACTTAATGCATTGTAAAGCAACTCCTAACAGGGTCCAACCCTTAACAAGGTCTATTATACTTAATGCATTGTAAAGCAACTCCTAACAGGGTTAAGGATCTTCTAACAAGTATCACAAAACACTAGTGCAAAATATTAGTGGGTGTCAATTCCCACTAGGGTTTTTACCTATTTGGGTTTCCCCATAACCATATTGGTGTCATGTGTTGATTTCATGTTTCATGTTTATGTGAATGTTTATTTTAGTTCTTAAGCATTCAAGTTCAGTTTAAAGATTAAAGTAAAAGGATAAAATATAGTGAACACTGATTCACCCCCCCTCTCGATGTTCCCATTCCTAACAATTGGTGTTAGAGCTCTGGTCCTTAGCAAAGAAGTTTAACCACTTGAGGAGATCATGGAAAAAGTAGAAATGAAACATCTAAAAATAAATCTGGAAGCTGCTCTTGAAGACCTGGACAAGTCTGAAAGAGAAACTAAAGAACTAAGGGATAAAATCAGTGATGCTCAATTAGTCATCAAAAGGCTAAGGAAAGATTTGAAAGAATGCTCTTCCAGTGATCTAGGGACAATGGTCAAGAAGCTAAATGAAGAAAATAAATCCTTAAAAGAACAACTTGAAGAGTTTGATGATAAGCTGACTAACAATCATGAAGTCTATGATGAATAGGTCAAAGAGAACCTTCAACTAAATGAATAATTGAGGCAAGAAAACATGGAAATCTTAGAACTAAGAAAAAACAAGGAAAGCTTGGAATTTGAATTGAAAGAGGCTAAGAATCATATTGACAAATTACACACTAGTTTTGATTTGATAGAATCTCAGTTGTATGCAAGAAGAGACAAATGAGACACTAGCTGTATTGGATATAATGAAGCACAAAATCAGATTGACAACATGCGAGCAAGAAAGGATACACAAAAAGACTCTACTGATACTAAGAAGATTGAAGATCAAACCAAAGATAATGGTGGACCACCTAAGAATGAGTGCAAGAAAGTAGAACGCACTTGTTTTGCATGTAACAAGCATGGACACATTGCAAGGAACTGTACAGAGGTAAGACCTTTTAATGGTTACTATTATTCATGCAATAATTTTGGTCATAGAGATATGAATTGCAAGACTAGTAAGAAGAACAGGATTCAGCATGATCAGAGAAATCAGAATCAGACAATTGTAAGAAGTTCTCAGAATGTTACATGTCAGATATGTAACTATAATGGTCACTCAGCGAGACAATGTAAAATGGTGACTCATGTCAATGCGCCGAGGAATATAAGACCTCCAATCATTTGTCACTCTTGTAACAAGGCTGGACATATCTCAAAGTTCTGTAGATCAAGGACGCAAGGTCAAGAAAGCCCTAAAAAGGCCGAAGAACTAGTTTTGGATCTCGAAGGAGTAGTCAAGTTTGTGAAAGTCTCAGAGGACATGAGCTTGATTTGGAAAAAAGGAAAGAAGGACAAAGTTGATGAGAATGTATTGGATGCATCCATAGTGGACACAACCTCTACATCTGGATGAATGGACCTCAGGGTCATAGAGGGAGCTAATTTAGCTTTAGACCCCTGTGTGGCTAGTATACTCACTCTCAGAGTATGCACCTTTGGACTTAAGCTTTTAGAGACTAGAGAAACCTTTGTGCAAGAGTGCACTAGCTGATTCTTTACAGAATGAAAGATAGAAATTTCTAAGTGACAACTTGGATTACATGGCAAGCATTAATGGCAGAATTTTCACTTTAAGTACACAAAAAGTTGTTTGATTACTCATTGCATTCGAATTCAGAGTGATTGAAGAGCAAAAAGAACCTTAGAAGTTATTGTGAATACTTGGAGATTGATCTATTAAAGATTAGCAACACAATTGATCAGTTGCAAAAACCCTAGCTCACCATGCTGATTCAAAAGTCTTTGGATTATCTTAGTGAACACTTGGAAAGCATTAAATCAAGTAAGTGATGGCCACTCCCATAGTTTTTGATGTTGTAGAAAAGAAAAAATATATCTTTAAGAAGCATCCATTTAAGTCTACCCTAGATGACTTAGAGGGAGCATTCTCCCGCACGCCTATGGGCGTTATGCATGTGGAAGACATTAGGGCTTACATCTACTATAAAAAGGAACTAGTAGGATTGGACAGGTTAAGGGCGCACATGGAAACAATGTTAAAACTAGACAAAACCTTCCTAGATGAATATGCGAAGTGGAATGATCACCCCATAGTAGAGTATGATACGTCATATGAATTATATGAGACATAATGGATTAAAATACATTTGAGCAGAATTCATGATGACCTATTTTGGATAGGTGATGTGCCAGTCAGAATTACTAGTGACCTAATATATGAGATGACAGGGCTCACATAGATAGGCGTCATCCTTCCAGTAGGCAAGGATGTCAGGAAAATTATTGAGCAAACATGTAAGTCAAGGAGTGATAGGCACATGATGACAATTGAGCCTATTGAGCAAGAAGACATCAAATTGATGTCTATGATACTTGGATATAGGTTTCATCACACCAGTAGAGTGAACAGTGTGTCTGCAGACACAATTCTAGCATCCATTAGACTTGTGAAGGAAGATGGAGAGTTCAACTTGTGTGAGATCTTGCGCACACAATTGATTGATAACATCAAGGAAATCAAGCATGAAAAGGCCAAGATATTCAGGTTTGGATCTTTGATCATTTACATGTACCTTCATATAGTTGGGAGAGTATCAAATTTGTATTTGGACAAGTCCATTCCAACCATGTCATAGATATCTAATAAGGCATCCAATGAAAGTACTTTGAGAGATTACATAACATTGGAGTTGAAGACCTTCAGGGTCAAGATACAAATGAGCTACAAAATTCTAGAAAATATGGTTGAAAAGTACAAGGATATAATTTGTTTTATGGTTGAAATAGATACAACATGCATGGAGGCAGTAGTCCCTAGAACAAAGTGGATTCATCCACTTGGATATGAAGTAGAGGAAAAAGTTTTAGAAGCATATGCTCAAGTATTGCTTTCAGCTCCTACTGACCCTAATGAGCTTAGATGGGGAACTTATGAGGAGAAGACAAGAGAAGTAGATTCCAAGCTAAACAACGCAACAACAAAAAGAAAGGTTTCTAAAGTCACATCATAGATCTTGAGAATACATGGTGTGTCTCAAGAAGATCTTGACAAAGAAAAAGAATAAAAGATTTCTTTGGAACTAAAGAGTGCAGATGCAGCAAAGGTAGAATCACAAGATCCCAAGTTGAAGAAGGTAAAGATAGAGAAATTTGATGAATAGAAGGATATAACATATGCTACTCCTTTTGCACCCAAGGAAACCATTGACCTTACTACTCCTCCTAAGTATAAGGCAATGCCAAAAAGGAAGAAAGAGGTTGGCACCAGTCATCCATCCTTGGGAGCAACAAGAAGCAAAAAGAAAACTCAAGCACCTCCTGAAGTAAGTTTCAAACCTAGTCTCAGTGTGCTAAGTGCTAGAATAATTGATGAGGGAAGAATTGATCAAGTAGAGAAGTTTTATGATAAATATAGTGAAATAGAAAAATCATAGATTCATAGCATGATCATAAAGAACATGATCAAGTTTGAAAGGATAGTCTTGGAACTAAAAACAATGATCCCTAACAATGTATGGAATATCCTAGAATTCCAAAAGAGATAGGCTATTGAAGAAGATCTGTGAATAAGGGAAAAGATCTTAGATGAAACTCTTCCTATATGTGAGCTAGAAGAAAAGAAGTTTCTATTAGATCTAGTGAAGCCTCACCTCAAAATGAAGACAAGAACTCTCAATGTAATGGATAAAAACTATGAATTAGTTGCCAAAGAGACATAGAAAGCCTTTGAGAAGGTTTTTATGAACAAAAAAATGTATCCACCTACTACGCCCACAACACATGTACCCAAAATGGTTACCAAAGGGTTAGAGACCATCAAGGTACAATCTATAGGTCCTCAAGATTCAACGCCTATAGTGGAAGCACAAACAGAGTTAGATAAGTCTGCGCCCATGACAGAATCACTCAAGGACAACACCATTTTCATTGATAATGTGGAAATAGCAATGGCAGCCACTAACACTAAGTTGGACAGGTTTGAGGACGCTTTTGTGAGAAATCAAGAAGTTGAAATTTTATGCAGCAATACACCTCCCATCCATCAAGAAGAGGTATTGATTGAAAATATAACAGATGAGAAAGAAGAACAAAAGATGGAAGAAAAAGAACAAGAAAAATAAAAAATAGAAAAAGAAGAAGAAAAGAAAGAAATAGAAAAAGAAAAGAATAATGAACCATCAGTTGAACTAGTCAAGGTAAAACAAGAAGTGATGGATAGCACTCCCATCACTCCCTCTTCGGCATTGTTGTCAAGTTTGACACCTAACACATCCAGTTTGGACTCATGAAGAGAAGAAGACCTGACTAAGTTCAACGTCTTAGCTATGGAGAAGGCCAAAAAAAAGAAAGTGATGTGGAATCCCCTCCTGGTAGAATCAGTAAACACTCTGAACAATTTATTACTAGAGGACAAGAAAGTGTCAAAGATACACTTAGTTGATGATGTGAGTACAGTCATCTCACATTTCAAAAGCAATTTCTCAAGCCTAGAAGAATCTACATCCCTAGTTTCTGAAGAAAAGATTGAATGAATTGGTGAACAACTTTGCACTTGACCTAAGCTCACTCAAGACTGGTCAAGCATCCCTAAAAGAATTTTCTGATCAAGGAAGAAGAATCATTGTAGAATGCATGGATCAAGACAAGCTTATAGATGCTCATTTCAATAAAATAAAAGAGGCAGAAGCTATGATTGAGAAATTGAAGAGTTTAGTGAAAGACAAATCCACAGATGTGAACATGTGAAATAATGTCTACCAAGGACAGATTGATAAAATTGGGAAGGTAGAAAAAGAGATGACAGAGATAAGAGCTAGACAGAATCAGTTGAGGAATGCTCTTGTGCCCTCTTTAGACATTCTTCATTAGAATATCAAGGAGATTGATGCCACCATGATGACCTATGATCAAGGTCCTACCACAGACTTGAAGAAGATGGAGAAGCTATAGTATGCATTATGGGCCCATCTCTAGAGAGTGAACTCTTTGATCACATTTTGGAAGAAGGAGATCCAAAACCTAAAGATTGTATATCTAAATGTTTTCCCTTAGTAAGTATGTATAGATATAGTTTTTTTCACACCTTTGTCATTAATGTAAAAGGGGGAGTTGTGTATAGAATATGGAACATAATATGTATAGGGAGATATAAGTATATGTATAGATGACAAAAAAAATTTGTATTAAGGACAGTTAGCAACTTGGCCATATTCCTTTATTGCCATCAATGAAAAAGGGGGAGATTGTTGGAAAGTTGGCTATATTGATATATATGACTTAATATAGTGTTTTCATTATGGTAACAAAGTCATATAGCAGTTTGGAGTCAGCGCACTTGATGAGAAGATCATAAATCGGTTAAGTGTTGAAGACTGTACAGTGTACAGAGTTCCTGCAGCTCAGAGCATCAATGCACGTGCGTACAGTAGAATTATGGTGTGCACCCTAGAAGTTAAGTTGGTTAGACTATATTAATGCTTAGTTTATGAGTGCATGATCAGATGTGCAAGTATGAGAAAGATACAGTCAATTGAAGTTACACAGCCAGTGTGTGCCAATGAAGAATAGAGTAAGCAGACAAGAGTTATCATTTTGAGTTGCGACTATATTATAATGTTGTAAAGGATATG
Organism: Chamaecyparis obtusa; assembly: GCA_027943335.1. Classification (NCBI taxonomy): domain Eukaryota; kingdom Viridiplantae; phylum Streptophyta; class Pinopsida; order Cupressales; family Cupressaceae; genus Chamaecyparis; species Chamaecyparis obtusa. The sequence continues at coordinate 575,146 of BSBK01004020.1, forward strand.
AACCTATTGTAATTATTTTTTTGACATGTATACTTGTTTTATTTTAAACATGCTTAAGCCAATTCATTTGGAAGCATTGTATGTAATAGGTTTAAGGGCTGACCTAGTTCTTTATTTTGTATGTGTGTATAAATATAAGATGCACCCATTATATTCGGTATGGAAGTTGATATAGAGTTGTGATAAGCATAGAAAAAGTGTGAGAATATAGTACAAGATGTATTAGAGCTTTGCAAGAGGTCAAAGCATGAGCACATCAAAGGAACTGATCTGACAAGCAGTGTCACAGTGACAGTTCATTCAGCAGATATAGTGTGTATCTAAGATCAGAATTTTGTAGCCCTCACCACTTGAGAAGTGAGCTCTAGGATAGTGCATCCTCTCCCCTAATAGGGACTATTGTAAATGAATTCTAATAGGGTCTAAACCTTAACAAGGTCTACTATACTTAATGCATTGTAAAGCAACTCCTAACAGGGTTAAGGATCTTCTAACAAGGATCACAAAACACTAGTGCAGAATATTAGTAGGTGTCAATTCCCACTGGGGTTTTTACCTATTTGGGTTTCCCCATAACCATATTGGTGTCATGTGTTGATTTCATGTTTCATGTTTATGTGAATGTTTATTTCAGTTCTTAAGCATTCAAGTTCAGTTTAAAGATTAAAGTAAAAAGATAAAATACAGTGAACACTAATTCACCCCCCCCTCTCAGTGTTCCCATTCCTAATAGACACTCACCTAGATGGTATTCTATAACCTTAACCTTTGTGTGGTAGCATGGTGATATTTTTCATGTTTTTACCCTTTCTCTTTTGGCATTTGAATGAATGATTTTATTTACCTTATATTTCCTTAGGCCTTGTGAGTAACTTGGTTCTATCTCCTAGCACGAGGGGTTGGACTTCACAAGTTCCAAATGGTTGGGAGGAAAACCTTTTTTTAGTTATTGTTCATGGGTCATGTTTTGGTTTGGATGGTGATGAAGATTTCCTATATTGTATCATGTAATTCTATATATTGTAATTCAAGATGTAAAGATCTATTGTAAGCCCTTAGGAAATTTGATGTAATTGTATTTGAAATTGAAAGAAAGAATTTATGTAATTTGGGAGGGGTATTTTTAGGAATATCAAAAGGGAATGTTTATTTGAAAATTAGAAAGTGTAATAATGGAATTTAGTTATGCACCTTCCACCCTATCTCTCTTTGAATCTTGAAATGAAAATTGAAAAGTAAGGATTTCAAAATTTCAAGTTTACTTATGTTTTGGAAGTATAAATGTACTATGTATAGGTATGGTTAATTTTTAAAGAAACACAATATGAAAGGATAAATGTATTTAAATTTATGACTGAAGTAATGTGTTATTTATTTATACCTCTTTTCTAAAAGTTAAATTTTATGTTAAGTAGGTAAGGAAAATGAAATCATAAGTTAGTTAATTGTATCAATAGTTTTAATATTCGTAACAATTAATAAAGGAACCTTTAAGGACATGTTCATATTAATGATTACCAAAATAATTCTTAGTAATGTTAAAAAAAAAATTAGTTACTTTTCTTTGTACTTTAGACCTATTCCTTCTGGGTTCTATGGTGGGGACATTATATTTGGTATCAAAGCCCTTTTCGCTACATTGGGAACTCTGGGGTCTATTTGTGTTTAACTTAGGCACTTCTTCTCATTAAATATAGGTCAACTAGCTACCTATACTTATGTTTTATCACTCTTCTCATTAAATATATAGGTCAACTAGCTACCTATACTTATGTTGTATCACTCTTCTAGGATGCCTCTCCTCACTCGCGAAAGAGCTAAGAAAAGAGTCCAAGATTCTTCCTCTAGATCTCAACAAGAGAGTTCCTATGGAGAATATGAGGGATAATAAAATCAAGGTAACCATAGGAATGAGATTCTGAGTAATGACTTCGAAGGAGATCAAATGAGACAACTTATCTATAAAAAAATTTCAAAGGCTAGACACCATTGAAAGCAGAGTGAACCATGAGGAAGAAAGCCATTCTCACCATAATGATAGGGAAAGAGATAGAAGCCCTAGGAGAAGGATAGTTATACCATAATTTGAAGACATGGATACCTCTCACATGAAGGATTTACTTAAAGTTAAGATACCTCTCTTCTATGGTAATGAAGGGGATCCTCAACATAAACCTAGTTATTTGACCTTGAGAGATGTTTTTACATGCATCCCTTTAGTGGTAATGTGAAAGCTAGATGTACCATCATGAACTTGAGGAAATTTGCATGCACTTGGTGTCATATGGAAGAAGAAAAAATTCAAGTTATCATTAACACTATTTCCTGGGAATTATTCTTAGAAAGTTTTAAGGATCAATTTATGTTTGACCAATGGAGACATGGTAGGGTAGAAGAGTTTCACCATATTAAGCAAGAAAACATAGCTGTTGAAGAATATGAGAGAATATTTTATGAACTTAAGCCCTTCTCAAGATACAAAGATGGTCGCCCTATTCTTGTTCAACATTTTATAAGAGGTTTAAATAATCGCTTATCAGGAGATGTGGCAGTCCTTGAACCCAAAAGTCTCTGGGATGCTATTACCAAAGCCTTTTTAGTTAAGAGGAAAGTAAAGTCTGGATGGGGTGGTTATTCTGGTGGTCAAATTTTTAACACTAGAATAGGTTCTAAAGGGAACTATGATCAAGGGACTTCTAACTCCAAGAACCAATAATCATCCTTTAAAGGGGGACAAAACTTTCACAAAAAGAAATTTTAGAATAATAACCAAGGCAATGGTAAGTTTTAGCAGCCCTAGAATTGCAAAAATAATCATACCCATCAAAAGTTCACTACTCAACCATCTCATAATTCTCATAATTTCAATAAAGGGGGTTATCAACAATCTAGCACACCTCCTACAAATTTTTTTTTAAGGAACACTAGGTGTTTTTCCTATAGGAAGCAGGGACACATTGCAATTTGTTGTCCTCAGTCCACCAAATTCATGAATAATCAGAATCAGGCAATTTTAGAACCAACTGTAGGAGATGTTGGCTGGTCCCATAGAGTATTTTCCATAGTTGAACATAGACAAGCTGAACAACAAATCAAATTCATTGAGACTATAGGTTAATTAAAGGGAAAATATATTTATATCTTATTTCATTCAGGAGAAAATGATTCCTTTATATCTCCATCATTAGTAGAGAAGAGTGGGCTAGCAGTCGAAGGGAAGGGAGTTAAGTGGTAGGTGGAACTAGCCTCCAGAGCTAAGATGACCACAAACTTGTGTGTTAAAAATTGTGACTTGGGATTAGGACTCTTCTCTACCAAGTTAGATCTTTGAGTGATTCCGATTGGATCTTATGAATTTTTCTTAGGGATGGATTACTTAGAAGCTCATGAAGCTAGATAAGAATGTAGAAAGAAGACCATTCATTACATAGATGATTTGGGTGAGCATAAAAATATAGTTGGGATCCAACACCCTATATCAGTTTGGATGATATCAACGATGCAACTTAAAAAATGCATGAGAAAGGGATTTCAACTCCTCGCAGTCTTAGTAAATTACTTGTTGAAGGAGATGGTAGAGAAATAACACTGGATCACCCAACACTTCAAGAGTTTGTTGATGTCTATCCAACAGAAATTTCGGGGATGTCTCCCATGAGAGATATTGATTTTTGCATAGATTTGGTACTAGGGAAGTGCCAATCTCCAAGGCTCCTTATAGCATGACAACCAAGGATATAAGTGAGATAAAAGTATAGTTATAAGAAATTTTGGAAAAGGGCTTTATCAGACCACGTGCATCACCCTTCAGAGCTCTAGTTATTTTTTTGAAAAAGAAGGATGGCTCTCTCAAGTTATGTATCGACTATCATCATCTCAACAAGGTAACCATTAAGAATCAATATCCTCTTCCAAGAATGGATGATTTGTTTGATCAAATGAAAGGGGAAAAAGTATTTTCTAAAATTGATCTTAATTCGAGCTATCATCAGTTAAGTATCTACAAAGCCGACATTCATCGAATAGCCTTCTGTACTTGGTACATATATTATAAATTTACCGTAGTACCTTTTGGTCTCATGAATGTCCCTTCAGTATTCATGAGCCTTATGAATGGGGTATTCAGGACTTTCTTGGATAAATTTTTGATAATATTTTTGGATGATATATTGGTATACTCTAAATCAGTGGAAGAGCATGAATGACACCTTCCGCAAGTGTTACAATGCCTTCGAGAAAATTAGTTTTTTTCCAACTTGGAGAAGTGTGAATTTTCCCAAATAGAATTTAAGTACCTTGGCCATATTATATTATGGGAAGGCATAGAAGTTCACTCTGCAAAGATACAAGCTATAGTAGAATGGAAAACACCTACCAATGTCTCAGAAGCCCAAAGTTTCATGGGTTTAGCTAGTTACTATAGGCACTTTGTCAAGGGATTTTCTAGATTAGCCCATCCCATCACTTCCTTGCAAAGGAAAGGAAACAAGTTCATTTGGACTGGGAAATGTGAGAATATTTTCAAATCTTAAAATAAAAGTTAACTAGTGCCCCAATTTTGGCCGTACTCAATCCCACAAAAAACTTTATAGTTTTCACGGATGCTGCCTTGAAAGGGATATGAGAAATGCTAATGCAAGAAGGAAGGGTTATTGCTTATAAGTCTAGGAAACTCAAAGACCATGAGCTTAATTACCCTACACATGATTTGGAGTTGTCAGTAATAGTTCATGCATTGAATTGATGGAGACACTTCTTGTCAAGGCATCGATTTGAAATGCACACAAATCACTGAAGCCTTCAATACATTTTTACATAGCTGAATCTTAATACCACACAATGAAAGTGGATGGAATTTTTATGTGAGAATAATTTTGAGGTTAGGTATCTTCAAGTTAAAGAGAATGTGGTAGGAGATTCTTTAAGTAGGAGACATGAACTATCCACCCTCTCTCTTTCTACCGACTTGCGAAGTTAGATTTTGCAAACACTCCCTTTGGATACTTGGTATCAAGAAGTAAGGATGGAAATAGAATCAAGAAAGGCCTTAGAAGGAAGATTCTTGAGTAATTCTTTAGAATTAGATGGGCTATTAAGAAAAAAATCCCAAATTTATGTACCACTTTCAGGAGACCTTTAGAAGGTCATCATGATAAAAGATCATCGTGCTCCTTATTCAGCCCATCCAAGGGTTAAGAAAATGTATTTAGACCTATGATACATATAATTTTGGTTAGCTATGATGAGAGATATAGCTGATTTTGTGGCTAGGTGCCTAGAAAGTAAGAGGGTCAAGGTTGAGCATCATCACCCAGTGGGCCTCCTTCAATAACACTTAATCCCCGAATGGAAATATGATACAATATCTATGAATTTTATTATGGGACTACCAGTCACTTATCAGAGACATGATGCTATCATGCTCATAGTTGATAAGTTGACCAAGGTAGAACATTTTTCTCTTATGCAGTCATCCTATACTACCTCCTCAATAGCTAGGGTCTTCATTAAGGATATAGTCAGGTTACACAGTGTCCCTAGGAAGGTTATCTCAAAAAAATATCCTATTTTCACTTCAGAGTTCTGGACCTCATTGCAACATGCATTAGGGAATTAGATGAACTTTAGTTTGGCATATCATCCAAATAATGATGGTCAAATGTAGCAGGTAAATTAGGTACTTAAGGATATTCTTAGAATGTATGTGATAGACAGACAAACCCACTAGGAATACTATTAGTACCTAGTGGAGTTTTTATACAAAAACAACTATCATAGTTCTATTAGAATGTCACCTTTCCATGCCCTTTATGGTCATCCTTGATGTACACCTCTAAGTTGGGATCTCTTAGAGGAAAGAGTAATCCTTGGACTAGAAATGTTACAAGATATGGAGTAATAGGTGTAAAGAATTAGAGAGCACCTTATGATAGCTTAGGATAGGAAAAAAGAGTATGCAGATGCTCACAGAGTTAAAAAATAGTTTTTTGTTGGAGAAAAGGTGTTTTTGAGAGTTTTCCCACATAAGAGCCCTATCTGTTATAGAAAAGGTTCCAAGTTGGCACCTAGGTTTGTGGGTCCATTTGAGATCCTAGAGAATATAGGAACAATTTCTTACTAACTTGCCCTATCGCCTAGCCTCATACATATCCATGATGCATTTCATGTATCTATTCTTAGAGAGTATATTCTAGATTTGACTCATGTATTGGATTGGAACACTTTACAGGAAGAGGATGGGAAGCTAGATTTGGAGCTAGTACGTATTCTCAACAATAGACTTTGACCATTAGGGGTTGCAACATAGAGTTGGTAAGGGTCCTATGGGACCCCAATGATGACATCTCATCCACATGGGAGGATGCTAGAAGACTCAAAGCTACATACCCATATTTATTTTTAGGCTTTTAGGAGAAAGCCTAATTCTAGGGGGAGAGGATGTAATGCTCATCCTAGTACCCTGATATTTTGGATTGACTGAATTATTACATTGAGTATTATAGATTATATGTTTTATTTATTTTGATTATATGATGAGACATTTTGAGTATACGTTTGGATAATAAAACTAATTTTTTAAAGTAATAAATGCCTTATAGTATTAGCATGACATATTGTTTATGAAGATGACTCATTTCTTATTTTACATAATGGAGTTACAATTATTTTGGAGCTAACCATACTAATCCAATTATGCTTTGATATTGATACTATCTAATGTTCTTGTGGGATGAGGAAAAGAACTCGTAGTCACTTTTATGGGAGATCTAGATGATGTCACACTCTCCCTCCTTGTCTACACAGGTCAGAGCGTGCCTTGAAATCATCAAACATTGTTGTGTGGAGATATTACCAAGATACTCTGAAGGAACCCTTGTGGACTTCGATTCCTATTTAGGAGGTCACCTTATTTTAGGGTTTGTGCAGTATCATTATTTTTTGGATTTATGTTTTAGATTATGTTTTCATTGTTTCTTTATATGTATGCTAAGTATTATACTTTCCAACCTTTTTGATAAATGTAATTGGGATGTATTAGATTATGTGATCTTGTATATGTGTAAGAATATATGGGTGCACACATATATACCTATGGGTATATAAATATATATAGAAATGTGTTTTTGTATGTGTGAATGTGTTTTTTTTCTTGTAGAATAAATAATGTAATTATAAAATAAAAACAAACTAAATAAGAAAAATAAATCACTTATTTAGTAAAACTAGCTTACCTAGGAGTTTTGAACCCGAGACCTCCTAGGAGTTAGGCTAGTTAGTTTCCATTGGTCTATGTGAGTTACTTGGGAATTATTTTCACCTTTAACATAATTATGGTCTTGGAAAGTAAAATAAATTAATTAAAAAATAAAACATGTAATTAAGGCTTACCAGAATTATTTTAATTTTTGAACCAACTATTGTAGTTGGAGCAGTTAATTCCCATAAATAAAATCCTCCAACCATATGGTTGGATATTAGTATTTGGAAGAATGGATGATTTGGGGATTAGTTGAAAATTTGACAAAGTTGGGGCTTCAGGAAGAAATTTTTTTAGTTTGTTTCAAAAAAGAAATTTTAGATTAAGGATTTAGTTGGACTTAGTAGGATTTGGGACATGAAGGAGGCGTTTGGTTTTAGAAGGAGTATAAGTATTTCCTGTAAGGATATCCATCATCCTAAAGCTTGGAATAAGGTACTGGTCCATATGGGAAGCTGAGGATTGCTCAATTTTGAAATGGTTTTCTTCGCAGGACTCTAGGTAGGATCTAGAACCAGGAAAATTACCTCAATGTCTGCAATGTGTGTGTGTGTGTGTGTGTTTGTTTATTTGTTAAAGAATATATATTTAGTATTTTTTCAATTTATCTATTGTCTAAATGATTTATTTGATTAGGGAAAGATGTTGGGAATATGTTTTGAGATACTTGGGAAGAAGGTTGAATAGTTGATATAATAACTCTTCTAAATTCTTTCTTGGGGGACTTATTGTTGTCATTATAGTTTTTAGGGGGCTCATTCCTCTTTATATTTATGGTTGTGGAAATTTCAGGGAATTTTATGGATGTTTAGGATGGATTAGGAAGTCTTGTAAGTGATTTTCCTTTCTAAATATTTATACAATTTTTTTATAATGAATTATTAATAGTTTAAGTTTTTGTTTAATTAGGGAGTTGTTGTGAGTTGGAGAGGGGTTCTGGATGTGGTACTGAGAGACCTTAACTATTTCCATATCAAGAAACCTTCCCCAAATGCTCTTCATACTTTATGTTGGCTGTATATTCGATTTGGAGCAAATTGGGAAGTTTTTGAGCCAGTTCTCATATGAGTAAAGAAGTCTGATTATGTTTACTCATGCTATCCTATGGGGATACTTGTACTACCCTATGGGAGTACTCGTATAAGCCTCTAGGAATACACGTTTGGGAAATATGAGTCATAAGGTTCAATTTGGACACATTATAGCATGGGATTTGGTTTGTATCTCCTAGTTTTTGGTCTGAGCCTTGTCTGCATCATTTTATCTCTATAAATTTTCAATTTAATACATAAAGTTATCCCAAATTTCTATTTAAGGTGTCTTGTGTTTTACATCATTATTCGTATTCTCATTTTGACATATGGTTAAGGTTAGGACTCATCCTAAGGGTCTGAGTACATATGAGAGTTTCCTAAACCTTTGGAATATATCATTTGAGGTGTTTTCATTTCTCTTTGGCATGTAATGGGTAGGGAACTAGGTACAAGTATGTGCAGGATCATGGTATACCAAACTATGGCCTTAAGTGGTAATGAAAAATTAAAAAAATCAGGGTTAGTCAACTTGACGTAAAAAGTTGAACATCTTATGAACCTTATGTGAAAAAGTTGTAAGAATAGAATTTGTAGGAAATTGAATGTAGTTTCTAAACTACTAGTCCTTGTCTAAATTTTTTTTAATCTAATTGTTCAAAATTTTAGATTTCAATGCAGTAGTACAAAAATTTCAGGGAAAAGATAAAAAGTACATGTATGTCTGACCACCTTAATCACACTCAAATGATGATATATTTTCCCAAGATTCTAGATATAAGTAGTAGACTCATTCACAAATGTGACACAATTTTTGTAATTTTTTTCCAAATAAATAATTAATTATGAATTTTCTGCTACAACATTTTTAGAATAAAAAAACTCTCATGTCTAACCACCTTAACTAATTCTAAACTTTACAAAATTGATTTTTTTTTTCCTTATAGTAGCCAAAGCATAGAATGTGTTGCATGTTTCAGATTTCCAAAAGGTTAAACGGTTTGAAAGTTATAGTTATTTTTCAATCAGTATGTCAATTATGACTTTAAAGATAACTCAATTGAAAAATAAGTAATAATTACTTACCAAACTCAAAATTTGTTAGTAATTGTATTGATGGAAAGATGATAATATATTTAAGAAACCCTTTTCGTTTCATTAATTTTGGGTGAAAAAATAGTCGTCAGCTACATGGTCGAAGTCTCGATATCAGAAACTATCTCCTGAAACATGCCTAAAGGGTTGACCACCCACGTTTGGTATTTCCCAAGAAAATACCAAGCCTAATCGGATATCCAAAAATTTTGAATATCAGATAATATCGAATATCTGAAACTTCCCACCTATTTCAAAATTTCAATTGCACTACTTTTCTCAAATTCAAGTTTCACATTAAATGTATTTTTTTTATGGTAATATTAATTGTGTTGTGTATTTTTTTCAATTTTAAAATACATTTTACAATTTTTTATTTAATATTAATATTAAATAATAATAGCATAGCATTAATATTATAATATAATTTTTTATATTAGTATGTATTATATTATTATTATTTAGTTCTGTATTGTATAATAGTATAATATTAACTTATTAAATATTTATATTATATGTTCAATATTATACATAAGGGAAAGAGAGAGAGAGAGAGAGAGAGAGAGAGAGAGAGAGAGAGAGAGAGAGAGAGAGAGAGAGAATTTCCCCTCAATTGAATAGAATCAATTGATTTTTGAACTTTGGAAAATAAATTTCACACAAATGTAGAACCACCGTACGCTCATCATCTGTCCTAGAAACTGACAGTTTCATAAAAATTTCATTTGGATTGAGAGTAGGAGAGAGAGAGAGAGAGAGAGAGAGAGAGGAGGGGAGAGAGTTGGAGAGAGAGAAGGGGAAGGGGAGAGAGTAGGAGAGGGAGAGAGAAGGGGAAGGAGAGAGAGTATGAGGAAAGCATAAACTTGCACAACCGATGATAGATGATGATATGTTCACATATCCAATAGGGTCACATGTTTTTGTGGGAACATGGTTGCGCACATATATGATTAGAAATTATGACATTCCTTCATTTGAAGACTATGAGAAGCACAAAACCATGCTTATGTATTCACACCTTATTATAGTAGCCAATGTTAACTTGTTGAAACAACAAGGAAAACAAAAGACAAAGGAACTTTGGACTATTAGCACTACTGATCATGAAGTAATATTGAATACCCTCAAGCAGAGAGATGACCCTTCAAGCACACTTCAGTAGGTAAGTTCAACTCAAGTTGCAAGGTTTTCCATGTTTATTAGGATTACATTCAATAAATTAATTGTAGATTTTTCCTTTATTTGTTTGAGCCAATAAACTTGGTTTTGTATGTGGATTTTAAATGTAGTTGGATACATATATGATAGATATAGAAGATCGAGGTGTGCATTTGATTAGCCCATCTTTTATGATGACAAACTTCACTATGCATTGTCTAGTCATTTTCTTTGGTTCATTTAGTTACTTATACATGTTCATAATCTTTTTCCCAACCTATATAAACTTCTTATATTCTCTATTAACTTTTCTTCTACATTCCGAATGCAGGGATTGGAGTGAAAATGACACTTATTTTGTATATATAGTTGTGTAATTTGCATATTTATATGCCAAATTTTGTATATAAAAAATTTGATGCAAAATTTGAACTATAAAAGAGCCTATGGGGTTGATTTGAAAATATTAGGAGCCCACATTTGTATCGTGTCAATGCCATGTAAAGTGCAAAAAATGTGTTTCCTTAGTATGAATGTTGTATCCTTATATAATTTGTATCATTTTAATTTTGTATCCTTACATTTTTATTGTCTTAATTCCATGTACATTTGTATCATCAAATGATGTAATAGTTGGAGTCATTGAGTCAAAATTTATCAAATGTGTCCAAAGTAAAATGATGATTCCCTGGGGTGAAGGGATAGTGTTCAAGGATTGCATCCTGGCACTGAATGGACTATACCATTAGCTCTAATTGGGTGGGTGAATGCTAGGGACAACCCCCTTTTGACTACTGAGTCACTAGAACGTTCCAGACCATGTCGAACCAAAGTGTCCCCAAGGTGCACTAAGCACGATTGGGCAGTGAAATTTTGAGGCTCATATCTCAAACCCCGTGAGAGGTATCAATGATTCGTGAGATGATACAAGACTACATTTCTGAGGCTTACAATAACCTCTCTCTGTTATAGGAGATTCAAATTTGTTTGAATTTGACACTCTAGTCTCACTTGATGCCAAAAGTTGCAGTAAGGGTCAGTTGAAAGTTGCACCACTATATTTCTTCCAAACTATTCATCCTGACACCAAATGGACTATACCATTAGCTCCAATTGGGTAGGTAAACACTAGGGATAACCTCATTTTGACCACTGAGTCATTAGAACATTCCAGACCATGCCAAACCAAAGTGTCCCCAAGGTGCACTAAGCACGATAGGGAAGTGAACTTTTGAGGCTCGTATATCAGATCTCGTGAGAGGTATCAATGATCTATGGGATGATACAAGACCACATTTCTAAGACCTACAATAACCTCTCTTCATTCTAGGAGATTCGAATTTGTTTGAATTTGGCACTCCAGTCTCGCTTGATGCCAAAACTTGCAGTGAGGGTTAGTTGAAAGTTGTACCAATGGGTTTCTTTCAAACCATTCATCCTGGCACTGAATGGATTGTGATATTAGCTTTGGTTGGGTGGGTAAATTCTAGGGACAACCCCATTTTGACCATTGAGTCAGTAGAACATTTCAGACCATGCCAGACTGAAGTGTCCCCAAGGTGCACTAAGCACGATTGGGCAGAAAACTTTTGAGGCTCATATCTTAGACTCCATGAGAGGTATCAACGATCCATGAGATGCCACGTGACTAAATTTTAGAGGCCTATAATAACCTCTCTCCAGTCTGGGAGATTAAAAAATGTTTGAATTTGGCACTCCAATCTTTCTTGATGCCAAAACTTGCAGTGAGGGTCAGTTAAAAGTTGTACGAATGGGTTTCTTCCAAATCATTCATCCCAGCACTGAATGGACTATCTCATTAGCTTTAGTTGGGTGGGAAAACACTAGGGACAACCCCATTTTGACCACTAAGTCACTAGAACATTCTGGACCATGCTGGACCAAAGTCTCCCCAAGGTGCATTAAGCATGATTAGGCAGTGAACTGATGCAGGAGCATCCTAGGTGTAAGAGCAATCTTGCATCACCCAAAAATATTTCTATTTTTGTATTCAATAAGGGATATTTTTTGCAGAGCTACTATTTATAGAAAGTTACTATTTTTGGTAATTTTTGTATGTGCTCAGAATGATCTGATTTCTTTCTTGGAGGTTCATTTTGGACATATAAGTCTGCCAGTAAAGTTTCATTGCCAGATCAAGTGTATATTGGAAGATATTGAAGATTTTCGGTATCGGCAGCAGGGTACAGAAACTTCGAACTCAGTTTTGAAGGCTTTAGAGGCCCCGGATGAGGTCAAAAATTTTGGTGTCGGGCGCTTGCGCGAGTCAAGCCTGTAGAGCGCTTCGTGGCATTTCTGAAATGGGGTTATAATAGTCAATCGGGTCAACTGGTGATGACTTATGATCTTCGGAAGTCGGGTCACCTGAAATGGCAGAAAATAATTTTCCTTCAAAATTTCTGTTCGGGTTTCAAAAGTTATTTTGAGCCGACTTTGATGTAATAAATTGAAAAATAAAATAATTCTAAGTTTGGTCGGCCCTTAGGGCTAAATTTCTTGAACCTTCTCGGGCGGTGGAAATTGCCTATATAAGGAAGGCTGTATTATTATCTTAGGCAGTTCAGAATAGTTCTGGGTGGTAGATCTGGGTAATAGTTCGAGGCTTTGTCCTACGGAATATTGTAAGGGAATGCCCATGTGGCTTTGCATATTGTAATTCTGAAAGTTTGTAATTCCACATTTGTGGAGATAATAAGAAGCTAATTTTCTGTTCTTGCATATTGTTGTTGTTTCTCTATTTCTGTTATGTGTTTGTGGTATTAAGGGGAGCACCCTTCATCAAGTGGTATCAGAGCAGGTTTTCTTGAGTGTGTAAATAGATCACCGACTGTGAGGCAGTTTGCACCAGGACCGTGGCTAGGGTTTCGGTGCGCATCGCGAAAATGCCTCCACGAAGGGAATGTGGCGGAAGAGCTGGTGTTGTAACACCTGAGGTTAGAGAGCTGCAGAGACAAGTGTGAGCATTGCAAGAAGAGATTCACAGAGGAATGAATCTTGATGTCAGAGATGAAAGCGAGGATGAAGCCGAAGAAGAATATCAAGAAGGAGAAACTAAAATTGTGAACCAGGAGGAAGAAAGACTTTTTCGAGCCATTTCCAAGATTGGGAAAAGACCTAAGATTGAGGTTCCTACATTTTCTAGAAATCTTAACCTAGAGGAATTGATTGACTGGATCAATGAATGTGAGGAATATTTTGAGTACGAAGATGTTGACGATCCTGATAAGGTCAAATTTGCGAAGGCCAGATTGAAAGGTCATGCGAAGATCTGGTGGCAAGAAATTCAGTTGGAGCGAAATAGAAGAGGGAAAGATAAAATCACAAGATGGGATCGGATGGTGGATAAATTGAAGTGATAGTTCATTCTTGTTGATTATGAGCTTGACCTACTAAAGAAAATGCAGAGTTTGAAGCAAGCAGGAAGATCTGTTCAAGAGTATACAGAGGAGTTCTATCGACTTCTCATTAGAACAAGCCATACAGAAGCTGACAAGGAGAAAGTTGCCCGATACCTTAATGGGTTAAGGCCAAGCATTCAGGAGGAGCTGAATCTGGTTCAAATGAACAGCATTGAAGAGGCATACCAGTTTGCCCTAAAAGTAGAGGAAAAGCTGAACAAGAAGTTTGAGAGCAGACAAAACAGAAGAGGTCGCGGCGGACGATCTGGTGGATGGTCATATGGTAGCCGAAATGAAGATCCGAAAAAGAAGGATGAGGCCAGTAGCAGTCCAAATCAGCACAGAAATAATTTCAATCATTTCCAGGATCAGAATAATAGAGATCAGAGAGGAAGAGGAAGAGGACAAGGATCTGGAAGAGGTGGCTTCCATGGAACATGTTTTCACTGTGGAGAAGAAGGTCATAGGGCATTTGAATGTCCTCAGCGCCAAGGCAGAACAGACAGGAGAAATGAAGGCCAGGCCAGAGTTGCACATGTAGATGAAGATGCCAGATCATCAAATTCTGAAGATGCTGAAAGAGGAGAAACGTTGATTAACAGAAGAGTCCTGTTGAGTGGTGAGAATGAACCTGAGCAAAGGAGAAGCCTGTTTCGCACCAGGTGCAAGTGTGAAGGTAAATGTTGTGATGTGATTATTGATAGTGGAAGCACTGACAATTTGGTGTCAGAAAAGATGGTGACAAAGTTGAAACTCAAGAGACAGAAACACCCACATCCATATCAGATTGCTTGGGTACAGGATGACCACAAGGTCATGGTCAATGAACAATGCCTGGTGAAGTTCAAGATTGGCGGATACCAAGATGAGGTATTGTGTGATATCATATCTATGGATGCATGTCATATGTTGTTGGGTAGACCATGGCAGTTTGACAGATGTGCTGTACATGATGGTCGTGCGAATACCTATTCCCTGACAAAGGATGGAGTGCGACATAAGCTAAAACCATTGAAGGAGACTGAAGAAAAGGTATGTGGTAATGCAAGGATAACTTTTGTTGATGGAAGAAATTTCCTAGATGGTATGAGGCATGAGCATGTATGTTTTGCTTTAATTACAAAAGCTGGTAAAGAGGAAGTAGAAGATGTTCCTGTAGAAGTTGCAGATTTGTTGAATGAGTTTCAGGATATTGTATCCGATAACGTGCCTGATGGATTACCACCAGTCAGGAAGATCAATCATCAGATGGACTTGATCCCAGGAGCGAGTTTGCCGAATAAGGCAGCACACAGAATGACACCTGCAGAAAGTGAGGAGTTGAACAGACAAGTACATGAACTACTACAGAAAGGATTGATCCGTGAGAGTCTGAGTCCCTGTGCTGTGCCAGCAGTATTAGCACCAAAGAAGAATGGAGAATGGAGGATGTGTACAGATTCTAGGGAAATAAACAAGATCACAATCAAGTACAGGTTTCCATTGCCACGAATGGATGATATTATGGACTGTTTGAGTGGAGCTGTGTATTTCTTAAAGATAGATCTGAAGAGTGGATATCATCAGATTCGGATCAGAGAAGGAGATGAATGGAAGACTGCCTTCAAGACAAAGGAAGGACTATATGAGTGGTTAGTCATGCCTTTTGGGCTAACCAATGCACCGAGCACTTTCATGCGGCTCATGAACGAGGTTCTGAAAGAATTTCTGGGTAAGTTTGTTATTGTTTACCTAGATGATATTTTGATCTTTAGTAAGACATTGGATGAGCATATGATGCATATTCGTATGGTATTTGAGAAGTTGAGAGAAGAGAAATTGTTGATTAATTTGAAGAAGTGCAGTTTTGTGAAGAAAGAGTTAGTGTATTTGGGATTTGTCGTTTCAGCAGAAGGTCTAAAAATGGATCCAGAGAAGGTACAGGCTATCCTTGAATGGCCTACTCCAAGGAGTGCTACTGAGGTAAGATCTTTTCATGGTCTAGCTAGCTTTTACAGAAAGTTTATCAGAAACTTTAGCAGTATTTGTGGACCCTTGACTGAAACAATGAGAGGGGATAGAAAAGAGTTTAAGTGGACTAATGGGGCAGAAAAGAGTTTTCAATTGTTGAAACAAAAAGTTATAGAACAAACTGTTTTAGCACTTCCATATTTTAATAAGGTGTTTCAAGTAGATTGTGATGCTAGTGGTACTGCAATAGGAGCTGTTATGAGCCAAGAAGGTAAACCTATTGCTTATTTCAGTGAGAAGTTAAATGATGCCAAGAGGAAGTATTCTGTTTATGATCAGAAATTTTATGCTATAGTTCAGGCATTGAAGAAGTGGAGACATTATCTGCTTCCCAAGGAGTTTGTTTTGTATATTGATCATCAAGCTTTGCAATATTTGAATAGTCAAGGAAAATTGAATCAAAGACATTTGAAATGGGTTGAGTTTTTGCAAAGTTATACATTTGTTTTGAAACATAGGAGTGGAAAGTCTAATAGGGTTGCAGATGCTCTTAGCAGAAGGCAACTATTGCTGACAGAAATGCAGATTGAAGTGGTTGGGTTCAAGGAACTCAAGAATTTGTATCCAGAGGATCCTGATTTTGGTGAAGCTTGGAAAGCTTGCACAGAACCTGTTACTCTAGACAGGACGAAATGGTTGGATTTCATCATCCAGGATGATATGCTATTCAGAGGGAGTTAGTTGTGCATTCCACGAAGTTCTATGAGAGAGAATCTCATAAGGGAGAAGCATAGTGGAGGATTGGCTGGACATTTTGGTCGTGATAAAACTGTTGGTTTGGTTAGTGAGAATTATTATTGGCCGCAGTTGCAGCAAGATGTGAAGAAGTTTGTACAGAGTTGCAGAGTATGTCAAATGGCGAAAGGAGTGAAGCAGAATATAGGATTGTATCAGCCATTACCCGTACCAGAGAAGCCTTGGGAGGATATCAGCATGGACTTTGTTCTTGGTTTACCGAGGACACAGCGGGGACACGATTCAATTTTTGTGGTGGTTGATAGATTTTCAAAGATGGCACATTTCATTCCCTGCAAGAAGACTAATGATGCTGTTCATGTAGCAGAATTGTTTTTCAGAGAAGTAGTGAGACTTCATGGTTTGCCAAAGACCATAGTTTCAGATCGGGACACTAAGTTTGTTGGATATTTCTGGCGTACATTGTGGAAGAAGTTGAAGACAGATTTGAAGTTTAGTTCATCACATCATCCACAGACTGATGGACAGACAGAGGTGGTGAATAGAAGTTTGGGAAATTTGCTGAGATGTTTGGTTGGAGATAAGCCAGCAAGATGGGATTTGATTTTACCATAGGCGGAATTTGCATACAATATTTCTGTCAACAGGAGCACTGGTAAATCACCATTCCAGATTGTATATGGAAGTAGTCCAAGAAATGCATCTGAATTGAGAAAGATAGATAAAGGAGAAATAAGTAGTGCTGAAGCTGAGGATTTTGCAGAACACTTGAAGAACATCCATGAGGAGGTGAGGAAGCATATTACCAAGATGAATGCACAGTATAAGGCTAAGGCAGATGAGAAAAGGAGGTATAAGGAATTTCAGGTTGGTGATGAAGTCATGGTTCATTTGCGGAAGGAACGGTTTCCAGTTGGTACATATAACAAGTTGAAAATGAAAAAGTTTGGACCATGTAGGATACTGAAGAAACATGATTCAGAAAACGCATATGAGGTAGAATTGCCTACTGAGCTAAATATTTCACCAGTTTTTAACATTTCAGATCTGACCGAGTATCATGAAGGAGGTGTTGAAGATGAGATCACAGCAGCACAGTGGAGTATTCCAGCAACTAGTTCACATATCAAGGAGATTGAAGATATACTAGACAGTCGTGTTGGCAGAAGCACAAGGAACAGGACATATGAAGAATATCTGGTCAAATGGAAAGGATGATCTGTTGAAGATTCATCATGGCTAATAAAGGAGGAGGTTAACTATCTTGGTTTTCCTCTACACACCTGAGTCGTGACAGGGTCACTTCTCAAATTACCCTGGGTGTCTGATGCAGGAGCATCCTGGGTGTAAGAGCAATCTTGCATCACCCAAAAATATTTCTGTTTTTGTATTCAATAAGGGCTATTTTGTGCAGAGCTGCTATTTATGGAAAGTTACTATTTTTGATAATTTTCGTATGTGCTCAAAATGATCTGATTTCTTTCTTGGAGGTTCATTTTGGACATATAAGTCTACCAGTAAAGTTTCATTGCCAGATCAAGTGTATATTGGAAGATATTGAAGATTTTCGGTATCGGCAGTAGGGTACAGAAACTTCGAACTCAGTTTTGAAGGCTTTAGAGGCCCCGGATGAGGTCGAAAATTTTGGTGACGGGTGCTTGCGCGGGTCAAGCCTGTAGAGCGCTTCGTGGCGTTTCTGAAATGGGGTTATAATAGTCAATCGGGTCAACTGGTGATGACTTATGATCTTCGAAAGTCGGGTCACCTGAAATGGCAGAAAATAATTTTCCTTCAAAATTTCTGTTCGGGTTTCAAAAGTTATTTTGAGCCGACTTTGATGTAATAAATTGAAAAATAAAATAATTCTAAGTTTGGTCGGCCCTTAGGGCTAAATTTCTTGAACCTTCTCGGGCGGTGGAAATTGCCTATATAAGGAAGGCTGTATTATTGTCTTAGGCAGTTCAGAATAGTTCTGGGTGGTAGATCTGGGTAATAGTTCGAGGCTTTGTCCTACGGAATATTGTAAGGGAATGCCCATGTGGCTTTGCATATTGTAATTCTGAAAGTTTGTAATTCCACATTTGTGGAGATAATAAGAAGCCAATTTTCTATTCTTGCATATTGTTGTTGTTTCTCTATTTCTATTATGTGTTTGTGGTATTAAGGGGAGCACCCTTCATCATGAACTTTTGAGGCTCATATCTCAGACCCTGTGAGAGGTATCAATGATCCATGAGATGCTTCAAGACCACATTTTTGAGGCCTACAATAACCACTCTCCATTTTGGGAGATTTGAATTTGTTTGAATTTGGCAATCCAGTCTCTCTTGATGCCAAAACTTGCAGTGAGGGTCAGTTGAAAGTTGCACCAATGGGTTTCTTCCAAACTATTTATCCTGACACCAAATGGACTATGCCATTAGCTCTAGGTTGGGTAGGTAAATGCTAGGGACAACCCTATTTCGACCACTGATTCACTAGAACATTCCAAACCATGTCGAACCAAAGTGTCCCCAAGGTGCACTAATCATGATTGGGCAGTGAACTTTTGAGGCTTGTATCTCAGACTCCATGAGAGGTATCAAAAATATCTAAGATGCTACGTCACTATGTTTCTAACACCTACAATAACCTCTCTCCATTATGGGAGATTCAAATTTGTTTGAAT
Source organism: Chamaecyparis obtusa (assembly GCA_027943335.1). NCBI lineage: Eukaryota > Viridiplantae > Streptophyta > Pinopsida > Cupressales > Cupressaceae > Chamaecyparis > Chamaecyparis obtusa. The sequence continues at coordinate 594,481 of BSBK01004020.1, forward strand.
TTGGCACTCCAGTCTCGCTTGATGCCAAAACTTGCAGTGAGAGTCAGTTGAAAGTTGCACCACTGGATTTATTCCAAACTATTCATCTCAACACCAAATGGACTATGCCATTAGCTCTGGTTTAGTGGGTAAATGCTAGGGACAACCCCATTTTGACCATTGAGTCACTAGAACATCCTGGACCATGCCATACCAAAGTGTCCCCAAGGTGCACTAAGCACGATTGGGTAGTAAAATTTTGAGGCTCATATCTCAAATCTCATGAGAGGTATTGGAAATCCATGAGATGCTACAGGACTACATTTATGAGGCCTCCAATAACCTCTCTCCATTTTGGGAGATTCAATTTGTTTGAATTTGGCCCTCCAGTCTCGCTTGATGCCAAAACTTGCAGTGAGGGTCAGTTGAAAGTTGCACCACTCAATTTCTTCCAAACCATTCATTTTGGCACCAAATGGACTGTGCCATTAGCTCCGGTTGGGTGAGTAAATGCTAGGGACAACCCCATTTTGACCATTGAGTCACTAGACTATTCCGGACCATGCCAAACCAAAGTGTCCCCAAGGTGCACTAGGCATGATTGGGCAGAGAAATTTTGAGGCTCATATCTTAGACCCCATGAGAGGTATCGGTGATCCATAAGATTCTACAAGACCATGTTTTTGAGGCCTACAATAATCTCTCTCCATTCTGGGAGATTCAAATTTGATTGAATTTGGCACGTAAGTCTTGCTTGATGCCAAAACTTGCAGTGAGGGTTAATTGAAAGTTGCACCACTCGATTTATTCGAAACCGTTCATCCAAGCACTGAATGGACTACACCATTAGCTCTAGCTAGGTGAGTAAATGCTAGGGAATAGTAATGGTTGAAGTTTATGATTGAATCAATCAATAAAAATAAATTTATCTGCATTTCTATAGTTCTTTGTCCCGTGGAACAGTCCAGGCAACAATGAATTGATTAGAATAAATCTAATGTGATCTTGGCTTGGTTGTGATATAGGAATGGTGTCTTGTGTTTTTTTACAAGTTTATGTAACTATTTCATTGTTTGGAATATCATTAAGATATTATAATTGACTGATGTCGAGGACATGACTAGCATTGTAGGCACAGTCAGCATCTAAGTCTGTAGCCAGCCTTATGTAGTGACCCTCCCACCCTTGTGGTGACTGTAACTTGGTGGGAGAGGTCTAAACATGTATATTTCCTTGTATATCAGTTGTTAAATGTAGGGAAAGTGGAAGAAGGGGAGAAGAGGCAGAGACAAGCCTGGTAAACATACAGCGAAAGGGTGCATTTGAAAGCACTAGTATTGGTTGTGGAATACTCGATGAAGGGAGAGGGCATATGATGATTGAAGATATCTATAGGGATGTATTGGAAGGGTTTAGGACCTTTATAGGGCTTAAGAGTTGCAGCTAAGGGTAGTTTACCTAAAACCCTAGGATAATTAGGCCTAGATGGAGAGCTAGAGGGTGGAGAAAGTCTTCCCCAGTCAAATGATGAAGGACTAAGATTGAGATGAATTTAGTAACTCTAAAAAGGGTATTAGAAAATGTAAATATCTTGTCAGGTTTTTTGGAGAGTTCGAGACCAATTTTCTAATTTTAGTGTTTGTAGGGCTACTAGACAGGCCTAGAAAGGCTATATAAGAGAAATGGTTGAATTTGAGGTGATTGGAGTGAATGGGAAGTTGGAACATGGTAAATAGACCATGATAAGATGATCTATGGTGTTGGGATCAAGGTGAGAGGTCTAGTTGGAGTTTTGGTATGGTGGAGGCACTAGGTGCACTAGGTAGCACTCTATTTGACCCTTGAGTTAAGACTAACTCCTTGAGTAGATTCCAAGATGCTTGTAGAATCCTCAATTTGAGTTGAGTTCCATGAGGGGATAGTAGAGGGCTCTACATAAGATTTTCTTGGTTGAGAGCATCAGATACACATGAATACAATGTAGCACATAAATTTTGAATTCACTTAAATGATGAATTACACGTGTGAACACGCGTAGCACATAAAGCGTACACATAAATTTGATTAAGCCACAAAGAATACATGTAACACATATTTTATAAAGCATACCACATGAATTCACTTAAGTCATGCACGTAGCCCATACACATGAATTTAGGTTATGAAGAATGTACTTGAATATACATGAATATACTTAAGGCATAAATTGTACACATGAGTACATGTACACACAAGCATATTTACATACTAACAATGAATAAATGAACACACAATTAACAAATTGGATCGAATATCAAGTTTCATATATATATATATATATATATATATATATATATATATATATATATATCAAAATGAATAATAATTCTTTACATATTTACATGTCAACATATCTAGATACAATGTGGTATACACCAACTCAAAACATGTCATATGACATCTCAAAATAAGAAGTTTAACTACAAAAGTTTCTAGGACATCCTATTCTATTGGTGGATCATCAAAATGCAGCCTCTTTGGCTCTGATGGATCCTGCATTCAAACACAAAAGTGAAACCCCAAGTTAGATTAAAATTCAGAATCATAGTCAACAATAATAAATAAAATTTCAACTAAAATTGAACTCTCATATACCTCACATCTCTATCTCCTGCCCCGGATAGGAGACCTAATATATGCCCTTGGTAGCGCAGGAACAATGCCACCAATGTCGACTCTGACCTGTATATGTTTTTGAACATGAGATTGATCTACGAGTTATACTATTTAATGTTAAATACTTCCAGTAGAAAATATATGTTTACAAAATAACTGAATTATCATTAAAACTTACTTGTGTTGAACTTTCTTTAGGAAATGTTGGCTGAGTCATCAGCGATACAAACCCTTGGCGTTCTACCTCCCTCAAACTAGGAGTGAACTACAAAAGTCAAACAGATACTTCATACTATCATAACTTGATCATATTATAGATACTTGATAGTAAAATACACACAAATAACTTTATAAATATATGTACCATAGGGCTATCCCTACGAATGGATATGCCTGTGACTCTATCATGATGATAGGGTCTCACGACATTTAGATGCCACTCTTTGTTGAATAAACCATGTAAATTAAAAATGAGTACGCACAACTGACAAGTATACATGTATGTATAAACAAACTAAATTACTTAATTACCTTTCCCTTATTAATTTTGGACACCTGCACCCCCTCACATTTCCCCCCGGTGGCAACTGGTGACACCTGCATCAGTATGTAATAAGATGATCGTAAAAATTAGAAAACAATGTACATATACTATTATATAATAATTTAAGGAAACCAAAGAGTACATTAAAACATATGTACTGTGGAACTGTCAAGGCCAAATGATGTGGACGAAAGCATGGACCCCTCCAACTATGCCATCTCCTCCTCTGTCATCAATTGAACATATATGTAACACATAAAACAAATAAGTGGAAAATTATTATAAGAAAAATCTACTAAAAATACGAACGATAAAGTTTAAATACAATGTAAAAAGTGGATTGTTTACCCTTACCATAATAGTAGGAGTCCATGGTGATGTATGCTCCTGATTGTCATCCTCACGGGGTGCTTCAATTCCTATAGTGTGTTGTGTAGAATCATCCACCTTGAAGACATAATTATATGCATCACTATCATTTAGGGGACCTAAGCACAAATTCTTGCATGTAATGCAAGTTTGGGGCACACAAACATGCGAGCTCATGGAGGATGTGGAAGGGCCAGAAGCATCAGCACGAGGAGGAAACAATGATGTGCTTTGTGTAACCAATAGATCACTCAAGGTGTGAATGGCTCGAATAGTCTATGAGTCAGCCTCAGAAATAATGTCAGGATGCTGCACTGTGGGAGGTGGCGAAATCTTGGGAGGGGGGATATATGTGCAGGATTTCACCTATTGTGCCCATGGCCTGTCTTGAGGAGTGCCTAAACCTACACCCTAGTTTGGTCTCATACTCCAATAATTGACCTTGTGACCGAGCACCAATTCAACATACAAATTTTTAATAAAATAAAATGGGACATCCAAATTGTTGTGAGGTGGTTTATGAAAAACCATCCACCAGCGCTCCCAAAAGTTGTCACGTATTGCACTATTTGTGCACCATTTAATTGACAACTTGGTTTTTTTATGGTCCACTTTTAGAACAATTTTAGGATCCAAAAAATGATTAGCTATGTCATATTTTTTTATGTTTAGGTTCATGACTTGATCATAGTCAAGCCCATCATCAAACTAGGCGTGCATGGAATCACACCAAAAGAAGTGTAGCACTATGTTGCTATGAAAGTTTCTCCATGTTTTCAATAATTGAGTTCAATGTCATAAACATGGGGTGCAATGTCGGGATATTGGCATAGGTGGTTCAAAATCCTCTAAGTTTATTTAGATTATCTCCTATTAGATACTCTAAATGGTGAGGGTTTGTGACAGGTACATCTTCTGGAGGTGGGGGATTGTTAGGAGGTGGTTTTGGATTGTTTGCAGGATCATTAGGAGGGTTTTCTGATTCCATGTCTGATTACAATGAAAAAACAAATAGATAATTACAATGAATTTTAAAAAATAAAAAAAAAACTCATTGCTACCCTAATTTTTATATAAAAAAACTATAAATTTCTATTTAAAAACAATAAAAATTAGAAGATCTGACTTACCTTGGGATTTAAGAAAAATTGGATAGGAGATTCGAAAGCGGATATCCATTTGCCCTAGCCACATTCATGTTTTCATAGTGAGAAAATGAGAAAATGTTGAATGCGGCTAGGGTACATATTTATATTTACTAGAAAATATCGGATATCCGATTAAGCCTTTTTCTTTGGCTTTTGGCTTGGCCAGGTGTACTAACACCCATGCCTACTAAAAAGTCAACATATGCATTTGTGCACTTTTGGACGAGTGAAAATAAGTTCTTTTCACATCGCCACTTTTTGGCATACCATGATCCTGCACATACCCGTACCGTTATAGGTGAGTCGCTCACCATAGGTTTCGGGACCCAAAGCGGTTGCTAGGAGATCCTACTGGTGAGTTTTTAATCCAGTGATAACCATAAAATTAACTTGGGGGGGGGGGGGGTTTCAAAAGATAATGAAAGATATATAATGTTAAAGTCTACATAGACCTGTTGGAGTACCAGGACCATGGGTAACTAGCAGGATGGATCGTTAACTTAAAAAAGGGGATTGGGGTTACATGGTTGCTAGGATGGATCCCAATACATAGGGTGTGTGATGACAGTCACCTAGATGGTATTCTAGAACCTTAACTTTTGTGTGGTAGCATGGTGATATTTTGCATGTTTTTACCCTTTCTCTTTTGGTATTTGAATGAATAGTTTCATTTTCCTTGGATTTCCTTAGGCCTTGTGATTACCTTGGTTCGATCTCCTAGCATGGGGGGTGGGACTTCACAAGTTCCACATGGTTGGGAGGCAAATATTTTTTGAGGTACTATTCATGATTCATTTTTTGGTTTGGATTTAGATTTGGATGGTGATGAAGATTTCCTATATTGTATCATGTACTTCTATCTATTATAATTCAAGATGTAAAGATCTATTATAAGCCCTTGGGTAATTTTATGTAATTGTATTTGAAATTGAAAGAAAGAAGAAATGTAATTCGAGAGGGGTAGTTTCAGTAATATCGAAAGGGAATGTGATGAAGGGTGCTCCCTTTAATACCACAAACACATAACAGAAATAGAGAAACAACAACAATTTGCAAGAACAGAAAATGGGCTTCTTATTATCTCCACAAATGTGGAATTACAAATTTCAGAATTACAATATGCAAAGCCACATGGGCATTCCCTTTACAATATTTTGTAGGGAAAAGCCTTGAATAATTACCCAAATCTACCCATAACTTCCCTAGACAACACTATAGGTCTTCTTTATATAGGAAATTTCCACCATCTGAGAAGGTTCCAAAAATTTAGCCCTTAAGGACGACTATACATAGAATTATTTTATTTTCACAATTTTTACAATAGGGTCGGCTCAAAAGAAATATAAAATATGCTTTTAGGTAGCCCAACTTTCGGAGGCCATAACTTTCTAACCGTAGCTCCGTTTATCTATTATAACCACTTTTTGGAAATGTTAGGACGAGATCTACAATGCTTGACTTGCGCAAGCTCTAGTCAGCCAGGGGTCGATCGCAATCCGAAGCCTCTAAGGCCTTCAAAATTGACCTGAAAGATTTTGTACCCAAAAACCTCAATAACTTCACCAATACAAATGATGTGGCAATGAAACTCAACTAGTAGACTGATATGACTAAGATGAACATCCAACTATGAAATCAGAATATTCCAAGATCATATGACCAACTTACTAAAAATAGTAAATTTCCATAAATAGCAGCTCTACACAAGATAGCCCTTATTGAAAAGTAAACAAAAATAGTTTTGGGTGATGCAAGATTGTTGTTACACCCAAGATGCTCCTGCATCATACACCCGGGGTAATTTGAGAAGTGACCCCATCACATCTCAGGTGTGAAGAGGAAAACCAAGATGGTTAACCTCCTCCCTTGTCAACCATGATGGATCTTCAATAGGTCATCCTTTCCACTTGACCGGATATTCTTCATATATCTTGTTCCTTGTGTTTTTGCCAACATGACTATCTAGTATATCCTAAATCTCTTTGGTATCTGAACTAGTTGCTAGAATACTCCACTGTGCTGCCATGATCTCATCTTCAACACCTCCTTCATGATACTCTGTCAAATCTGAAATGTTAAACACTAGTGAAATATTCAGCTTAGTAGGTAATTCTACCTCATAGGCATTTCCCGAATCATGCTTCTTAAGTATCTTACATGGCCCAAACTTCTTCATTTTCAACTTGTTATATGTACCAACTAAAAATCTCTCCTTCTACAAATGAACCATGACTTTATCTCCAACCTGAAATTCTTTATGCCTCATTTTCTCATCTGCCTTAGCCTTATACTGTGCATTCATCTTGGTAATGTGCTTCCTCACCTCCTCATGGATGTTCTTCAAGTGTTCTGCAAAATCCACAGCTTCAACACTACTTATTTCTCCTTTATCTATCCTTCTCAACTCAGATGCATTTTTTGGACTACTTCCATATACAATCTGGAATGGTGATTTACCAGTGCTCCTATTAATAAAATTATTGTATGTAAATTCCACTTGTGGTAAAATCAAATCCCATCCTGTTGGCTTATCTCCAACCAAACATCTTAGACAAATTTTCCAAACTTCTATTCACCACCTCTGTATGTCCATCAATCCATGGATGATGTGATGAACTGAACTTCAAATCTATCTTCAACTTCTTCCACAATGTGCACTAGAAATATCCAACAAACTTAGTGTCCTGATCTGAAACTATGCTCTTTGGTAAACCATGTAGTCTCACTATTTCTCTGAAAAACAATTCTGCTACATGAACAACATCATTAGTCTTCTTGTAGGGAATGAAATGTGTCAACTTCAAAAATCTGTCAACCACCACAAAAATTGAATCATGTCCCCATTGAGTCCTCGGTAAACCAAGAACAAAGTCCATACTGATATCCTCCCAAGGTTTCTCTGGTATAGGTAATGGATGATACAACTTTGTATTCTGCTTCACTCCTTTCACCATCTGACATACTCTGCAACTTTGTACAAACTTCTTGACATCTTGCTGCAACTCTGGCTAATAATAGTTCTCACTAACCAAATCAAAGGTTTTATCACGACCAAAATGTCCAACCAATCCTTCGCTATGCTTCTCCTTGATGAGATTCTCCCTCATAGAACTTCATGGAATGCACAACTACCTCCCTCTAAGTAGCATATCATCTTGAATGATGAAATCCAACCACTTCATTCTATCTAGAGTAACAGGTTCTGTACAAGTTTTCCAAGCTTCACCAAAATCAGGATCCTATGGATACAATTTCTTGAGTTCCTTGAACCCAACCACCTCAATCTGCATTTTTGTCAGCAATAGTTTCCTTCTACTAAGCACATCTACAACCCTGTTAGACTTTCCACTTCTATGTTTCAAAACAAATGTATAACTCTGCAAAAACTCAACCCATTTCAAATACCTCTGATTCAACTTTCCTTGACTATTCAAATATTGCAAAGCTTGATGATCAGTATACAAAACAAACTCCTTAGGAAGCAAATAGTGTCTCCATTTCTTCAATGCCTGAACTATAGCATAAAATTCCTGATCATAAATAGAATATTTTCTCTTGGCATCATTTAACTTTTCACTAAAATAAGCGACAGGTTTACCTTCTTGACTCATAACAGCTCCTATTGTAGTACCACTAGCATCACAGTCTACTTGAAACACCTTATTAAAATCTAGAAGTGCTAAAAGAGGTTGTTCTGTAACTTTCTATTTGAATAGTTTAAAACTCTTATCTACCCCATTAGTCCACTTGAACTCTTTTCTATCCCCTCTCATTGTTTCAATCAAGGGTCCACAAATACTGCTAAAATTTCTGATAAACTTTCTATAAAAGCTAGCCAAACCATGAAAAGATCTTACATCCATAGCACTCCTTGGAGTAGGCCATTCAAGAATAGCCTATACTTTCTCTGGGTCCATTTTTAGACCTTCTGCTGAAACTACAAATCCCAAATACACTAATTCTTTCTTCACAAAACTGCACTTTTTCAAATTTATCAATAATTTCTCTTCTCTCAGCTTCTCAAACACCATACGAATATGCACCATATGTTCCTCCAATGTTTTACTAAAGATCAAAATATCATCTAGGTAAACAATAACAAACTTACCCAGAAACTCTTTGAGAACCTTGTTCATGAGCCGCATGAAAGTGCTTGGTGCATTGGTTAGCCCAAAAGGCATGACTAACCACTCATACAGTATTTCTTTTATTTTGAAAGCATTCTTCCATTCATCTCCTTCTCTAATCTGAATCTGATAATATCCACTCTTCAGATCTATCTTTGAAAAATACACAGCTCCACTCAAACAGTCCATAATATCATCCATTCGTGGCAATGGAAACATGTACTTGATTGTGATCTTCTTTATTTCCCTAGAGTCTGCACACATCCTCCATTCTCCATTCTTCTTTGGTGCTAATAATGTTGGTACAACACATGGACTCAGGCTCTCCCAAATCAACCCCTTATGCAATAACTCATGTACTTGTCTATTCAACTCCTCACTTTCTGCTGGTGTCATTCTGTGTGCTGCTTTATTTGGCAAACTAGCTCCTGGAATTAGGTCCATCTGATGACTGATCTTCCTTATTGGTGGTAATCCATCAGGTACATTATTGGATACAATATCTTGAAACTCATTCAAAAATCTGTAACTTCTACAGGTACATCTTCTACCTCCTCTTTACTAGCTTTTGGAATGAAAGAAAAACACACATACTCATGCCTCATACCATCTAAGAACTTTCTTCCATCAACAAAATTTATTCTTGCATTACCACATACCTTTTCTTTTGTGTCATTCAATGGCTTTAGCTTATGTCACACTCCATCCTTTGTCAGGGAATAGGTATTCGCACGACCATCATGTACATCACACTTGTCAAACTACCATGGTCTACCCAACAACATATGACATGCATCCATAGATATGATATCACATAGTACCTCATCATCATATCCGCCAATCTTGAACTTCACTAGACATTGTTCATTGACCATGACCTTGTGGTCATCCTGCACCCAGGTAATCCGATATGGATGTAGGTGTTTCTACCTCTTGAGCTTCAAATTTTTCACCATCTCTTTTGACACCAAATTTTCAGTGCTTCCACTATCAATAATCACATCACAACATTTACCCTCACACTTGCATCTAGTGCAAAATAGGCTCCTCCTTTGCTCAAGTTCATTCTCACCACTCAGTAGGACTCTTCTGTTAATCAACGTTTCTCCTCTTTCAACATCTTCAAAATGTGATGATCTGACATCTTCATCAACATGTGCAACTCTGGTTTGACCTTCATTCCTCCTATTTGTCCTTCCTTGGTGTTGAGGACATTCAAATGCCCTATGACCTTCTCCATAGTGAAAACATGTTCCATGGAAGCCTCCTCTTCCTGATCTTTGTCCTCTTCCTCTTCCTCTTTGATCTCTATTATTTGATCATGGAAACTATTGGATGTATTTCCTCTCTGATTTTGACTGCTACTGGCCTCATCCTTCTTTTTTGAGTCTTCATTTTGGCCACCATATGACCGTCCACCAGATCTTCCACCACGACCTCTTCCATTTTGTCTTCTCTCAAACTTCTTGTTCAGCTTTTCCTCTACTTTTAGGAAAACCTGGTATGCCTCTTCAATACTGTTCATTCAAACCAAATTCAGCTCCTCCTGAATGCTCGGTCTCAACTCATTAAGGTAACGGCCAACTTTCTCCTTATCAACTTTTGCATGGCCTGTTCTGATGAGGATTTGATAGAACTCCTCCATATACTCCTAAAAAGATCTTCCTACTTGCTTCAAACTTTGCATTTTCTTCAGTAAGTCAAGCTCATAATCAACAGGAATGAACTGGCACTTCAATTTATCCACCATCCGATCCCATCTTGTGATTTTATCCTTTTCTCTTTGATTTCTCTCTAATTGGATCTCCTGCCACACCAGAACTTCGCATGACCCTTCAGTCTGGCCTTTGCAAACTTGACCCGATCAAGATCCTCGACATCTTCATACTCAAAATATTCTTCTAATTCATTGATCCAGTCGATCAACTCCTCTGGGTTAAGATTTTCTAAAAATGCAGGAACCTCAATCTTAGGTCTTTTCCCGATCTTGGAAATGGCCCGAAAAAGTCTTTCTTCCTCCTGGTTCAGAATTTCACCTTCTTCTTGATCAGAATTTCCTTCTCCCTCGACTTCATCCTTGATTTCATCTTTGACATTAAGATTCATTCCTCTGTGAATCTCTTCTTGTAATGCTCGCACTTGTCTCTAGAGTGCTCTAACCTTAGGTGTCACAACACCATCTCTTCTTCCACATTCCCTTCGTGGAGCCATTTTCACGCTACTTGCTAAAACCCTAACCACGGTCTTAGTGCAAACTGCCTCATAGTCGGTGATCTGTCTACACACTCATGAACTTCCACTCTGATACCACTTGATTAAGGGTGCTCCCCTTAATACCACAAACACATAATAGAAACAGAGAAACAACAACAATTTGCAAGAACAGAAAATGGGTTTCTTATTATCTCCACAAATGTGGAATTACAAATTTCAGAATTACAATATGCAAAGCCACATGGGCATTCCCTTTACAATATTCTATAGGACAAAGCCTCGAATCATTACCCAGATCTACCCAGAACTGCCCTAGACAACACTACAGGCCTTCTTTATATAGGCAATTTCCACCACCCGAGAAGGTTCCAGAAATTTATCCCTTAAGGTTGACTATACATAGAATTATTTTATTTTCATAATTTTTACAGTAGGGTCAGCTCAAAAGAAATATAAAATATGCTTTTAGGTAGCCCAACTTATGGAGGCCATAAATTGCTAACCGTAGCTCTGCTTATCTATTATAACCACTTTTTGAAAACATCAGTCTGAGATCTATAGTGCCTAACTCGCGCAAGCTCTAGTCAACCAGGGCTTGATCGCGATCCAGAGCCTCTAAGGCCTTCAAAATTGACCTAAGAGATTTCATACCCAAAAACCTCAATAACTTCACCAATATAGATGATGTGACAACGAAACTCAACTGGTAGGCTGATATGACTAAGATGAACTTCCAACTGTGAAATCAGAACATTCCGAGATCATATGACCAACTTACTAAAAATAGTAAGTTTCCATAAATAGCAGCTCTGCACAAGATAGCCCCTTATTGAAAAGCAAATAAAAATATTTTTGGGTGATGCAAGATTGCTCTTACACCCAGGATGCTCTTGCATCAGAATGTTTATTTGAAAATCAGAAAGAGTAATAAATGAATGTAGTTATGCACCTTCTACCCTATCCCTCTTTGAATCTTGAAATGAAAATTGAAAAGTAAGGATTTCAAAATTGCAAGTTTACTTATGTTTTGGAAGTATAAATGTATTATATGTTGGTATGGTTAATTGGAAAAGAAACGAAAGATGAATGGATAAATGTATTTAAGTTTATGAAAGAAGTAGTGTGTTATTTATTTCTACCTCTTTTCTAAAAGTTAAATGTTATGTTAAGTAGGTAAGGAAAATGAAATCATAAGTTAGTTAATTGTATCAACAGTTTTAATATTCGTAACAATCAATAAGATAACCTTTAAGGACTTGTTCATATTCATGATTACCAAAAAATTAGTTACTTTTCTTTGTACTTTAGACCTGTTCCTTATGGGTTCCCTGGTGGGCACATTACAAGAGATGTGTACCACAAGAATGTTTTTGGTGATATGCTTCATGATTGTGTTTTTTTTACTTTCAATTTATGAAGAATTCTATGTTAATGTTTTGTGGAGCTTGATCATTGCATAAATGTAATATATGTTCTTAACAATAATGTTGGAAATTCAAGGAACATCCATATATACTGTACATAGAAGTAATCAAGTTCTTTTGTCCTGCATTTTATCTAGAGTTGGTTTATAGGGTTGTTTATGGCTATTTTGCAGGCAAATTTTGTTCTCTTATTTATGTGTTGTTCTTTATTGTAGAGTAAGATGTTTTGAGTTGGTTTTGGGTCTCACCTTGTTGTCTATTGATCCATAATGTTGAAGATGTATTTTGGGTCAGTTAATTATTGCTACATCTTCCTATATTCACAACTTTGGAGGATGTGTGATGCTTGGGATAACATTGGATATATTATGTTATGATATTTTTGGTCCTCTCTATCTCTTTGATACAATGACTTTCATTGTAATTATGTTTCGATGACCAACTTATTAGGATTTACTCCTCTTCCCTTGTTATAGATGACCTAACCAATACTTTCCATTTATCCAAATGGTATAAATAGAAGATTGCAATAGTTTCAATGTGTTTGATATGTGTGTGAGAAGTGGAAGATATGAATTTAAGGAAGTAACCGTGTATGTTGAAATTTGCGGAGCTAAACTAATAATTTTTTCTTGAGACATCATGTCAAAAGTACTTATATTATAAGGAGAATGCTAGAAGTAGTTTGTTGAAGACATGTTTTCATTATAAATTATTTTATGTATCCTATGTTGAGACAATGAGTCTCTTTGTTAGGTCCTTTTTTGTGTTTCCCCCAAATAAGTGATCTTTAGTTTACAGGTCCTTTGTATCTTTCCCCAACAAAGTGAGTCTTGGAAAGAAGTTTGATAGTGAGCCTCTTTGTAATGCATTTTATATATTGTGAGATATTCTCACTATGGTTTTCTCCTTATTGGATTTTTTCCCCATTGTGTTTTCCATGTAAATCTACTCTTCCCATTTTCATTTGTATTGATTATCTTATCTTTAATTGTTGTTGATTAAAGTTACATGTTTTCAAATCAAAGAATAAAATTAAAGATTGTTATAGATTGATTCACCCCACTCTTAGTCTCTCAGTATGTTCAAAAAATGGAGGGACCAAGAAACTTGGAGGTTCAAAATGATCTTGACATCCATAGAACCTGTAAATAATATTAGGATAACATTATTAGAGGATAGGGATAAAGGGATAGATGATGGCATTAACATGACATTAGGATGAGGTTAGAATGACATCATCATAACGGATTATATATTAGGAAGGTAGAAGAATGAGTTCCTACAAAGGCATAGGGAGCAAAGGGGTTGTCAAAGTGTTAAAAAAGAATATTGAGGAAAAATTAGGGTTTACACTTCAAGGGTCAATGAAATAATTGTGAGGTAAAGGTACAAGGAAAACTACTAAAAGTTTAATGCCCAACAAAATCAACATTTTAAAGTGAAAAAGCTCTTAAAATTTTAAATATCGAACGACTTAAGAAATGGTAGTGAAGTTATAGAGATGCCTATAGCCCATAGGTCAAAAAACTTACATTTGGCCAACACTTTTACAAGGTTCAAGGTGGGGAGTTAGGGTCAATAGGAATCTTGACATTAGATAATATTCAACCACAAAAATTTTGAAACTCGAACAACATAAACACTTAGTCAATGTTGGTCTTGTTGACTTGGATATTTTACTAAGAAACTAAAAGGGGGGAATCACATAATAATTAGATGCACAGATTCATGCAAGATGACCCATTTAGGATCTCATAGGTTCTCATCAATGTACAATGAAGGGTGGTATGAAATGTCAACACCTAGATTACCTTGTGAAGAACAAAAATTATCAATTTTGATACTACCTAACAAATGAGAAGACTCTTTACTAAACCTAATCACCTCATTTGAATTTAAATAACCGAGAACTAGGTTTAGTAGGAAAACTTGAACACCCAAAATACAATTTCTTTAAAATTAGATTGTTAGAAGTAGATAGGACACTCTCCATACAAGATTCAGCCAATAATGTTTCTTTAACTTAATCCAAAACCTTATGTCAAATGTACATAATAAGAGTCTCATAATCTTTGAACATCTAATAATTTTTTTCTCAAAGAACTTGTCAAATAATTGAAATGAGATATATATCCTAGACAACTAGAAAATTAGATAGGAGGTCACCCCAAGCTAGCCTAGAATTCAGGTAGAGAAATACCATGAACAAAAAGTTGACTCCAAATAAACTGTCACCCCCCTCTACAAACCTTAAAAACCACGAGAAGAAGAAATGAGAAACAACCTCAGAAATCTTATTTTATTTTGTTATCCCAATTGAAACGTTTTTATCTGTAAGGAAGTCAAATAAAAAGATTACACAAACAGCTTACACATTGGCCAAGGATAATTATTCCATATTTTTCCTCATTAAAAAAAATTTATCATCCCTATTTGCTGCAACTTTTGTCATTCATTTTCTTCCAAGAGTTATTCAGGAGATTACTCAAGGAGTCCCACAGTGAATTCATAATATCGTCAACCTGAAAGCACGATGCCAAGGAAGTAATAGTTGAGGTGCCTCAATTCTGTGCTGGACAACCATAGCCGGGCACTGACATGCACGTGGGGCGGCGACGTCCCTCACTATCAGTGAAATTCATTCATACTGTTATTTATGAGTCACAACCTGATAATCTGAGTCAATTGAACTGGCAAAATCGGACCTGAAGAAAATAAAATATTACCCAAGTTGGTGAGCTATATTTGGATTATTAACTACTTCATGATCGTCTCGTATTAAGTGCCTCAGAATGATCACTATCATGTCAACAATATCAATGACAGTCTGACATCACAATCTTTGAAACTTTCAATGCTCACATTTTGAAAGCACTGAAAACCATACAAACATTGAATGAAGTTTGGTTACCCGCTCTTTGGGCAACACGGACTTATGGTACAAAGACATTCCTGTATGCCGAGAATGAAGGAATTTTCAAACAAGTTAAATTAAATCCACAGAAGTTGGGTAGTCTATTTATTTCAGCGTTATGAATGATATCTGTTGCAAAGGACTGAAATCTCCAGATAATAGTTTCTATGTATGTGCTCATTTTTATTATGTCTAAGTCAATTGTGAAACTTCCATTATCTTCATTTTCAAATACTCTCCTTGTATCCAAAGTTGTATCTACCCCCCTCAACTGCTACTTCAATTGTACAAACCCCACAACTATTTGCATCAATTGCTTTCTCATTGGAAATTCAAGTCAACCTATCTCCTTCATCCTCCAATACAATTGGTAGTCTCATTTTCTTCCTTTGTAGCTCCAAACACATCAAAGCATTTGACAACTTTTAACCCAAGTTACTTTGATCCTTCTTACGACCATAGTTTTTGGGTGGTAGACTAGTGATCTACTAGTTCTTATATCATTTGGTCTTCTAATTAGTAATCCTTTTATTGGACAATTAAATATATTTTTTCTCATTTTCATTTATGTTGATTTTCTTATATTTTATTATTGTTGATTAAAGTTACATGTTTTCAAATTAAAGAATAAAATTTTAACATTTTTATAGACCAATTCACTGCTCTCTTAGTCTCTGAGTGTGTTCAACAATGCAGCGACCAAGAAACTTGGAGGTTCAAAATGATCAAGTGATATCAAAAAAAGGTAAATAACATTAGCATAACATTATTAGAGGATAGGGGATAAAGAAAAAGATGATGATATTAACATGACATTAGGATGAGGTTAGAATGACATCATCATAAAGGATTATATATCGAGAAGGTAGAAGAATGAGCTCCCACAAAGGCATAGGAGCAAAGGAGTTGTCAAAGTGTAAAAAAAAGATTATTTAGGAAAATTAGGGTTTACACTTCAAAGGTTAATAAAATAATTGTGAGGTAAAGGTACAAGAGAACTACTAAAAGTTTAATGCCTAGCAAAATCAACATTTTAAAGTGAATAAGCTCTAAAAAATTTTAAATATCAAAGAGCTTAATAAATGGTAGTGAAGTTATAGAAATGCCAATAGACCATAGGTCCAAGAACTTACATTTGGCCAACACTTTTACAAGGTTCAAGGTGGGGAGTTAGGGTCAATAGGAAAGACATTAGATGATAATCAACCAAAAAATTATGAAACTCTAACAAGATAAACACTTAGTCAATGTTGGTCTCGTCAACTTGGGTATTTTTACTAAGAAACTAAAAGGGGGGAATCACACAATAATTAGACACCTAGATTCATGCAAGATGACCCCATTTAGGATCTCATAGGCTCTCATCAATGTACAATGAATGGTGGTATGAAATGTCAACACCTAGATTACCTTGTGAAGAACCATCAGTGTCAATTTTGAAACTACCTAACAAATGAGAAGACTCTTTACCAAACCTATTCACCTCATTTGAATTTAAATAACCTAGAACTAGGTTTAGTAGGAAAACTTGAACACCCAAAATAAAAATTTCTTTAAAATTAGATTGTTAGAAACAAATAGGACAATCTCCATACAAGATTCAGCCAATAATGTTTCTTTAACTAAATCCAAAACCTTATGCCAAATGTACATAATAAGAATCTCATAACCTTTGAACATCTAATAATTTCTTTCTCACCAAACTTGTCAAATAATTGAAATGAGATCTATATCTTAGACAACTAGAAGATAAGGTAGGAGGTCACCCCAAGCTAGGCCTATAATTTAGGTAGAGAAATACAATGAACAAAAGGTTGACTGCAAATAAACGACCACTCCTTCCACAAACCTTAAAAAATCACAAGAAGGAAAAATGAGAAACAACCTCAAAAATCTCATTTAGAATTCAGGTAGAGAAATACCATGAACGAAAGGTTGACTACTCCCTCTACAAACTTTAAAAAACCACAACAAGAAAAAAATGAGAAACAACCTCAGAAATCTCATTTTCTTTTGTTATCCCAAGTGAAACATTTTTATATGTAATGAAGTCAAATAAAAAGATTACACAAAGAGATTACACATTGGCCAAGGATAATCATTCCATATTTTTCCCCATTAAAAAAAAGTATCATCTCTATTCAATCATGTTCAAAGATTTGATATCCTCGGAGACATCAAATAAACTCCATTTGAATCATAAACCTCAAACAAGTGCATCAACCTTCTCCTAAGAACATGATTTGTTGAAATATAACAGTTCAATCATTCAAAATGACCTACCATTGCCCAATAGCACAATTCTATAATATTTTCATTTGAATCACTGAAAAGATTATGAGAAATTGCCTTATCTGGGACCCACAAAAATCCGTATTGCCTACTTGTAAAATAGAGAGGACAGTTTTCACTCAGCATTTCCAACTCACATGTCGCCAAAACAGCCTGCAACACCTATAGATATGGCAATGGCTAAAGGTGCGAGGATTTGTACCTCGTTCCCCCGCACCTTTAACCATGGAGCCAGCTATGCAGTTGACAAATTCCCCTACTCTGCTACCATGCATAGCCCGTTCCTTATGCATACATACCATCCACTGACGTACTGTCAGTCTAGACTTGGTGTAGTTGAAGTCAGCCTCAACTCAGAAATGGATTCACTGACATGATGACATTTAATATGCCCAGTAGTATTATTTATTTCCTTACTTTAATTTCATATTATTTCTCAAACATTTAAAGAGACATTTGCCAGAAAATTAGGTTGAAGAATATTAAGAGCATGACTTCTTTATTCTCAGCTATAATATTTTTGCCCATTTTCACTTAAATTTAATTTGAAAATCAGAAATGGCTTTCTGATTATATTTAATTTTGATTTATTTTTAATTTAATTATTTTCTAATATTTATTCTTTCTTGTTTTAAATAGTTTGATTCAAATTGAAAAAATATTGTTTTATGACTTTTATCAATGTTTATATGCCAACTCTATTTTCAGCTTCAAATTTATTTGGCTCATAATAAGATATGCCAAAAAATGTATGATTTTTATCAATGTTTATATGTCAATTTGGAGGGTAGTTTTAAAGTAATATGTCAACTTGAATTTCAATTTATTAAATTACTATAATAATTACTAAAAATTTAATATAGAATTTCATATGTTTTAAATTTATTGATTTTAGCTAGTATAGAATTAGAAATAAATAAAACTATTTTACTCTTAGACAACCATCTTTTCAGAATTAGAAATATAAAAGATTTGAATAGTATGAAAAAGAGTTTAAACAAATTAATTATGTATTCTTTGAATTTTATTTATGTAGTTAAAATTGGTTATGAGGATGTTGTAATCAGTTATAAATAGAATTTGTTTTGCTAGGTTAAACAGGTTAATTTCAATTAACATTTATATTAGTCATCTAACATATATTGAAGAAATGTTTCTTTAATATAATGAAATTGTTGACTAATATTATTGTTCCAAATGAGTTAATTGTAAATTATTACAAAAAAAAGTAATTGCACGAAATAACTTATACATATAAAAATAACTCCTAGTATTGAAGTCTTCATGAATGTAAATGGTACACATGCTTATGAAATTTCTGAAACTATAATATTAATTAAGAAGCATAAATATTAGAGTCTTGTAAAGGCACATGCTTATGAAATTTCTAAAACTATAATATTAATTAAGAAGCATAAATATTAAGGTTTTATTTTAATTGTTATGAATTGACAACTTGAATGAATTAATTAAAATATATAATCTAATATAGGGACAAGCTCTTATATTAGAATATTAAATTTGACAAATATATAATCTAATATAGGGACAGAGCTTTGATATTGGAATATTAAATTTGACAAATATAGAAAAGGAGATTAATTATAAGCCATAAGGTAAAATGATTTTTCTAATTGATTTAATGGATGAATAAATTAAATATAATTGAAAATAATTATTTATTTATTTATTCTTAAGTTTTAATAATTTCAAAGTTAAAAGACAAAGTTAAATTATTTTATTTAGGCCTAATTGTATATAATTTTATTTATATATTTTATATGTATGTTGAAATAACTAAAAAAATAATATAATACAATATAATAATATATTAATTAGTATGCCATAAAATATAAATGTCAGAATTTATTAATGTCATAATTCACAATTAACTTCAATACGATAGAATTAAAAATAAATAAAATCTTTTTATTGTTAAATAATAATCTTCCTTTCTTTATATATATACATATATATACATACATACATACATACATACATACATACATACATACATACATATATATATATATATATATATATATATATATATATATATATATATATATATATACATATACATACATATACATATATATACATATATATACATATATATATATATATATACATATATATATACATATATATATATATACCTATATACATACATACATATATAGATATACATATATACATACCTATATATATACATACATATATAGATATACATAACATACATATATATATATATACATATATATATATACACACACATATACATATACATATACATATACATATACATATACATATACATATATATGGTATATGTATATGTATATGTATATAGGATATGTATATGTTATATGTATATGTATACATATACATATACATATACATATACATATACATATACATATACATATATTATATATATATATATACTATATTATATATATATATATATATATATATATATTTAT